>JAINUG010000074.1:3544049-3667493 GCA_029706075.1 Aldrovandia affinis | reverse complement strand
CCCAGTCACTCTTTATGAACAATTTATGAATACCTTATAGCCTGGTATTTCTGTTCCTGGAACAGCTGCTTTCATATGGAAATTCTCCACTCCAGCCTTCGTAAATGACTCCATCAACGTCTCTTTGTGCTCAATTTTTGGAGACTGAGTCTTTTCAGTTGCTTGTTGCCGTTCTACAGCCAGCCTGCAAAAGGAACATAGATTAATTCAAATCATACCATGCCCAATCATACCGAAGATCTCCTCTTCAGTAGACAAGCTAGCATACATTGCTTGGCAAAGCCAGTTTGGCCATTTAAGCATCACAACCTCAGAAACCTAAATGACAGCACACAATTTATGCCCATTTACGCTTTTCATTTTGCCTAATTGCCTAGGGGTCGACACCTATGCAAGAGGTTCACAGACAGAACAATAAACCGTCAATGTATTAAAAAATTAAACAAAGTAAAAGAAAAGATCACAGGATATTATACATCACAATAAATTGAAAAATGTAACACGGTTCAGTCAACCAACTCACAAACACCTGACTGTCAGGACTTTTGACCATAAACCAGTTTACAGTCTGGACGTAGAAAACCTCCCACTTCATTCTATATCAGGCTTTGAAAAGGACTGTCACTCTGAACTTAAAGGAAAAAAAACGCTAACCGCTACTTGTCAGTTATGAATTATGTCGATGCTGAGAGAAGTGCAATTTTATTTATTTTTTCATTATTATTTATTTTAAATCTGCAGGTTTTTGCAAATTAACATCAATCCAAGAAATTGGACAGTAAACCAACTAACTAAATGTAGAGCACTACACTTTTTCCTTTACTTAAATGTGTGACATTCACAGAAATTACATTTTTAATTTACAAGCTGTTGGCAGCTACAGCAGATATTTATTTGTTTTATTTTTCCATATTACAATATATTTTTTATTTTTTATTTTTTTTTATACATTTTTTCAGTTGTTTTTCCCCATTTTCTCCCAATTTAGTAGCCAATTACACTCCCTCTTTTTCATGCCAATCCCCCCCTCGTATTGTCAGTTCACTGCCGTAGTCCTGAGACCGTTGGTGACAAAGGCTGAGTCCGAGTCCTCCGAGTCTGCACTCGCCAAGCCGTTGACCGTAACTCTGGTACACAGATTCACTCCTAGACGCAGCAAACTCATATCGGCTTCCCTCCTCCCTCCCTGGGGCGGACAGCCAATTGCCACCGCCTAGTGGAACTCCCAGCCAGAGCTGATACTGGTGCGGCCGGTGGAATCGACCCCGGTCGCAGTGGCCAGTGTCGAACGTTGTAACCACTAGACCACCCGGAAGGCCCAATATTTTTGAACACTGTAGAGCAGGTCGCTCATTATAAATCAACATCTCCCACCTCCTCTAAGAAAAACTATTTTATGTGTTCTTAGTGAATGTTTTAATTTATTGCTGCAATATCTAATACATTACATGTCCGGCATGTGATCATTGTCAACAGGAACATTTAGCGGTCTTTATTCTAATGCGCCGTATTAAGTGGTAATTGAATGATTAACAGAAATGATTGCCTCAATTCATTGAATGATGGTTTGACACATGGCTTGAAACAGGCCCAATCGACCCCTTGGTGGTGGAGGACTGAAATACTGACTGAAGAAGGACTGAAGAACATAATGAACACATAATGATGAGAAGAGACAATTCTTCTAATGAGTTTCCCATATTGCCTTCCAAGTCAACAGTTGATTGGATTTTTGAGCTAAAAACACTCTCTAGAGCAGGGGTGTCAAACTCATTCCATCGTGGGCCGAGTGTATGCAGGTTTTTGTTGCAACCAGTGCACTACACCAGGTGATTTCACTAATTAGCTTCCTTCCTCAACCAAGGAGGGGAACTAGTGAAATCACCTGGTGTTGTGCACTAGTTTGCAACAAAACCTGCATACTCGGCCCACGATGGAGTGAGTTTGACACCCCTGCTCTAGAGAAACAATATCCAACATATAAGAACATAAGAACATAATACATAATGACAAGAACAGGCCGTTCAGCCCATCTAGGCTCGTCATGTCCTAATCTAAAGAGTATCTAGTACTGCATCTACCCTATACTTAAATAGCCCATGTGTTTCTGCCTCTACTACCTGATCTGGCAAGCTGTTCCAGGCAAGGCCGAACTTACCATATATATTGGGGGGGACACATCCCCCCCAATATTCAGATATGCTCAAAATGTCCCCCCCAATATATAGCCTAGCTGATAGAAGAAAGAAAAAAAAGTCCCCCCCAATGTTGACTCCATGGTTACGGCCTTGGTTCCAGGCATTGACATCTCTCTGTGTAAAAACTTCCCAATATCCGAGTGGAATTTGCCTTTAACTAATATCCACCTGTGGCCTCTTGTTCTGCTGACCCCACATCTTAAAACTTTGGTAGTTACATTTACATTTACATTTTAAGCATTTAGCAGACGCTCTTATCCAGAGCGACTTACAAGATGTGCATAAATCCATGGTAGGAACAATCATAGTAAGTGCAAGAGATCAGTGCAGTAATACAGCGATAGACATAATTGCGGGCAGCTGCGTACCATACCTGTAACACTGGGAAGGAAAAGGTTAGTAATTTTTTATTTTTTTATTAAATGGAGTAAGCAGGGGTATACAGTGGGGAAAATAAGTATTTCACCCCCTGCTGATTTTGTGAGTTTGCCCCCTTACAAAGAAAGGAACGGTCTATAATTTATGGTAGGTTCATCTTAACAGTGAGAGACAGAATATTAAAAAAATCACAGAAAATCACATTATATGAATTTTAAACATTTATTTGTGTTTTATTGAGGAAAATAAGTATTTCACCCCCTAGCAAAACATGACTCAGTACTTGGTGGAGAAACCCTTGTTGGCAAGCACAGTGGTCAGACGTTTCTTGTAGTTGGTCACCAAGTTTGCGCAGATCCCAGGAGGGATTTTGGCCCCTCCTCTTTGCAGATCCTCTCCAAATCCTTAGGGTTTGTAGGTTGTCGCTTGGCAACTCGAAGCTTCAGCTCCCTCCACAGATTCTCTATAGGATTAAGGTCCGGAGACTGACTAGGCCACTCCATGACCTTAATGTGCTTCTTCTTGAGCCACTCCTTTGTTGCCTTAGCCGTATGCTTTGGGTCATTGTCATGCTGGAAACAGCCCCAAAGCATAATGAATCCCAGAAAATCACATTATATGAATTTTAGAGGCTGGTTGGTAGGGGGTGAAATACTTATTTTCCTCAATAAAACACAAATAAATGTTTAAAATTCATATAATGTGATTTTCTGGGATTCATTATGCTTTGGGGCTGTTTCTCTGCTAAGGGGACAGGATGACTTCACCGGATCGAGGGGAGGACGAATGGGGCCATGTACCGGGAAATCTTGGGTGAGAACCTCCTTCCCTCAGCCAGGACACTGAAAATGGGTCGTGGATGGGTGTTCCAGCATGACAATGACCCAAAGCATACGGCTAAGGCAACAAAGGAGTGGCTCAGAAGAAGCACATTAAGGTCATGGAGTGGCCTAGTCAGTCTCAGACCTTAATCTTATAGAGAATCTGTGGAGGAGCTGAAGCTTCGAGTTGCCAAGCGACAACCTACAAACCCTAAGGATTTGGAGAGGATCTGCAAAGAGGAGTGGGCCAAAATCCCTCCTGGGATCTGCGCAAACTTGGTGACCAACTACAAGAAACGTCTGACCGCTGTGCTTGCCAACAAGGGTTTCTCCACCAAGTACTGAGTCATGTTTTGCTAGGGGGTGAAATACTTATTTTCCTCAATAAAACACAAATAAATGTTTAAAATTCATATAATGTGATTTTCTGTGATTTTTCTGTATAGTGTTGAGCAAGTAGGCAGTGGTGATGAAAATTAGCTAGATGTACAGAGTTCAGTGGTAGTGGAGTCGTGAAAAGGTAGGTTTTGAGTATCTTGCGGAAGATTGCAAGTGATTCCGTGGTCCTGACTGATTGCGGAAGCTCGTTCCACCTAGTTCACATTGTTAATCGCTTTTAAGAATTTCAAAACCTCAATCAAATCCCCCCCAAGTCTCAGTTTGCTAACCTTAAATAGATGGAGTGCCTTAAGTCTATCATCATAACTTTTACCTTTCATACCAGGTATCAGTTTAGTTGGCCTTCTTTGGACTTTTTCAAGAGCTTCTATATCTTTCTTGTAGTGCAGTGCCCATAACTGCACACAGAATTCTAAGTGAGGTCTGACAAAGGCATTATATAACATTAATATAACTTCCTCCTCCTTTGATTTATACTCAATACGTTTTGCTATGTATCCCAGCATCCTGATGGCCTTTTTCACTGCTGTAGCACACTGCTTTGATGCAGATAGACTTTGATCAACTACAATTCCTAAGTCTTTTTCAAATTGAACACCTACTAATTTTTTATCCTCCCATAAAATACATCTGTCTTATGTTTTCATTTCCCACATGCATAACTTTACATTTTGCAATATTGAATGTCATCTGCCATGTTTCTGCCCATTCTTGGATTTTTAAAAAATCATCTTGGATAACTTTAGTGGGTTCCAAACTGTTTGACAAACCCTCAAGTTTAGCATCATCTGCAAATGTAACTATTTTGCTACTAATGTCCCTATCAAGATCATTTATGTAAATAAGGAAGAGCAGAGGTCCCAGCACCGATCTGTGGGACTCCACTACCTAGAGCACCTAGGTCAGATACGGCCCCACCTACTGTTACTCTTTGTATTCGCCCTTGCAGACAATTATGAACCCACTCTGATACAACTCCTGAAATTCCTACTGAATTCTTTTAGTTTTTTTTCCAGTTTTTCTCCCAATTTGGTAGCCAATTATACCCTCTATTTATTTTGATTTACCCTCCCAACATGAGGCCGCCGCTCGTCTCTACGAGGCAAGCTAATTCTCCGAAGGCAGCAAAATCCACTTCCTTCCCACCTATGTTCTGGAGACTCTCTTACGTGCTTCCGCATCCCTGACAGGCAGGGCACAAAATATCGAACCAGCCAAAATACGGTGCGTTAAACAGCTACGCTATCTCTCATGTGGTACCTTGTCAAATGCTTTTTGAAAGTCCAAATATATAATATCATAAGCCGGATTCATTTTTCAAGAATGACTCCAACTTGTCCCTAATAATACATTCCAGTATTTTACATGAGATGCAAGTTAAACTGACAGGCCTATAGATCCCTGGGTCAGTACGGTCCCCCTTCATACATATTGGAATTATACTACCCTGCTTCCAGTCATCTAGTATTTCTCCAGTGTTTATGAATTGTGTAAAAATATCTGTCAATGGTTTATATATAATTTCCCCAAGTACTTTGAGTACTCTGGGATATATGCCATCAGGGCCTACTTCTATGTCCCTAATCTCAAAGTCCTCCAAAACATTCTGTACATAGGCTATACATTTAGGCATATTTATAACCTCTTCTCTAGTACAGCTCTCAAAGAAGTAATTGTTTATTGTGTTAGCAATATCCTTATTATTATAAACCTAAGTTTGTTCCTTATTCTTAATGCACTTAACCTCATCATTAGCTTTCCTTTTTCTACTACAATATTGAAAAAACTGCTTAGGATTACTTTTTTCCATCTTGGGAAGTTTTTATTTCAAACCGCCTTTTAGCTGCTCTTATTCCCTTTTCAGCCTTAGCCCGCATATTAAAAAGGAGTTTGCCTTTTTATATACTCTGTGCAGTCACTTCTTTTGTCTCAAAACCTCCCGTAAAGATTTAGTCAGCCGCTGCGGAGACTGTTTTTTCATCCTATTTTTCCTTACTTTTGGAATGGATTTACACTGTAAATCTACAATGACCCTTTTAAATTTAGTCAATTTTTCATTCACAGTTCTGCAATCTAGTTTTACCCTGTCTATATTACTTAAATTCTCTCTCATTTTATTAAAGTCAGCTCTACAGTTAACAATTCTACAGTTAGAGGAGGCCGTCTTGAAATATCAAAAGTAACTGCACTGTGATCACTTGTCCTTAGTGGTTCTACTACCTCTGTGCTGCAAATTCTGTCAGGATTATTACTAAAAACCAGATCCAGTATTGATCTACGTGCCAGCAAACAACCCAAGATTTTACCAAGACTATAACATATGTTGCGGATCTATACAGATAGTCACCCTTTATACCGTTTAGGCATATTCAATTTCACCATGCAACAATCAAGGATAAAATTAGAAGTTAAAACATAAAAAAACTATTCTCCAGTCACCTGGATGATAACATAAACAAAACAGAAAATTACATACCTGTGTAAAAAGCTTTCCTTGGCCATTTCAATTTGCAGTGTTCCACCTTTCCATTTCGATTTATTTAATACAGTAATACCTGAGGGATGGAAACCAAAAATTAAACGTTCTACACACATTCAATATTATTTCATGTATACAATAGATTTCAAGAAAGAAAAAAAGACCACATACATTTTCTTAAAGCTTCATCAGAAATGTTTATGTTGATATAACCGAAGGTTTTCACGGGGATGCCTAAGGGAAACAAACAAATCAGTCAAACTTCAGGGCTAGATTGCGAAAGCTAATAAATTCGGAGAGTTACCGTGCACCAGTTACTTACCGGTTCCATCTTTCCTTGTGATTATTTCCACACTCGACACCTCCCCAAATTTTCCAAATCGGTCTTTCAGATCTTTCTGGGAAATGGTGTGGGCCAGTCCACCGATATACAAACGCTTCATACCTTTCTCACTCTTCGGTCCAGAGTAACAATTTAGCAAGAGCTGCCGAGTTCACGACTGAAGGCCTGAAAGAAGGAAAATACGAGTACTGAAGTGTAGCACTAATCACCAACTTATCAAAGTAAACTCTACCTGTGTCACTTGACAAGCTTTGCCGACAGTTTCACGTGGCTCATCCAATTATATTCAATAAGTAAATTAATACAACATTCAACCTATGCTAGCAACGATTCAGAATAGCCAAGCTCGCTAACTAGCAACAATTTCATATCACGTTTACCATTGAGATAACGTTAACTAACACATGTATCGCAGGGCAAACGTTGTCCTAACAGGTCCTACACATTAACTTGTACAGTGCATTGAGTTCCGCATGTAGAAGGTTCCGTCTAATGTGCTACACCAAGAAAATCGACATTTTTCAAGCAAAAGCGAACAAGAACATTCTGATTAATTTAAGTGTTACTACCAATAAGTAAACAAACAAATAATTTTCAACCATGAAAATGAATGCAAATAAATTCACGTTAACGGACGATTGCTTCCAAAACAGCTACTGCTGCTTTCTCTTCTTCTTCGAATTTCATTGGCGGTTTGTAAAAATATAAATGGTGCATTACCGCCACCCATTGAGCTGGAGTGTTGACCACAGACAGCAAGGTGTACAATATACAGTAGTATTTCACACGATGTACACCTTGTGTAAATACAATAAATAATAATAACAGAATGTATAACCACCCCCAAGTAAAGTAATAATACAAATATAATAATAAAGTGTAATGTAATAATACGTAATAAATCAATTATACACACTAAGAGAATTTTGGAAAGATGTACTGGAAACGTTATCTTAAATAGTTTTACTATTCCAAACTGCCGGAATGTGCAAGATTGCGCATTCATGGTCTGTTCCAGCGAGGTTCCGAGCCTTGATAACACAAAAAAGAAAATTATTGTTTGCTCTCTTCTTCAAGCAAAACATACAATAGCTATCTTTTGGGAAAACCCAGACAAGCCCTTTGTCAGTCAATCTCTCTCTGTGTCTTGCCTTAGGTGTACATTTGAAGCATTTAGCAGACGCTCTTATCCAGAGCGACTTACAAAAAGTGGATTTATACATGATAAGATTAATCATGGTTAGTGCAAGAGATCAGTGCAGTAACATTGCAATAAACACCATTGTTGGCAGCTGCATGCTGTACCTGTGACACAGGGGGGGGAAAGTTAGTCGTTTTTTTGTTCGTTGTTTTAAAACATTTTTAAACATGTAGACAGTGATGATGGCTGTTAATTAATGTATAGAATCAGTGGTAGTGGAGTCTAAAGAGGTGGGTTTTTAGTCTCTTGTGGATAATGGCCAGTGATTCTGTGGTCCTGACCGGGTGCGGAAGATCATTCCACCACTGGAGGTCAGGAGAGAGAAGAGGCGAGACCACGAGGAATGGCTGCCGGGCGCCCAAAGTAATGGGACAGTCAGTTTGCCAGAGGAGGCAGAGTGGCTGGGGTGTAGGGTGTGATGAGTGTCTGGAGGTAGGAGGGAGCGGTTCCCCTAGCTGCCTGATATGCCAGTACCAGTGATTTAAATGTAATATGTGCTGCAATAGGGAGCCAGTGCAGTGTGGTGAGTAGTGGAGTGGCATGTGTGAAGTTGGGTTGGTTGAAAACTAGGTATGCAGCGGCATTCTGCACTAGTTGCAGTGGCTTGATGGCACAGGCCGATAAGCCTGCCAGCAAGAAATTGCAGTAGTCCAGTCGTGAGATTACCAAACCCTGAACCAGGAGTTGTGTGGCCTCTTGGGTGAGAAACAAGCAAATTCTCTGGATGTTTTGGAGGGAGAATCGGCAGGTCTGGGTAATCGCTGTGATGTGCCCAGAGAAGCACAGTTGGTCGTCCAGAGTCACTCCAAGATGGCAGACCGAGAAGGAGGCACAATAGAGCCTTCCATGGTGATTGAGGCATTAACGGTGATGGAAGACCTTCGCTGGGAGGAAGAACAGCTTGGTCTTCCCTAGGTTCAGCTTCAGGTGGTGGGTGGATATTCAGAGATATGCAGAGATATATGCATGGGTTTTTGAAGGAGAGAAGGTGAGAAAGAGTTGAGTGTCATCAGCAGGATTTCCCTTTCCAAATCCATCATCCCACCTTGCCTGAAGTCTGCCACAATCATTCCACAGCCAAAAAAGACTGTCATCAGCGGCCTCAACGACTACCGTCTGGTCGCACTCACACCGGTCATTACGAAGTGCTTAGAGAGGCTGGTCCTTCAGCACATCAACGCCAGCCTCCCACCCACCTTCGACCCATTCCAGTTTGCCTACAGAGCGAACAGGTCTACAGAAGATGCCATCGCCACTGCTCTTCACACGGCATTGACGCACCTTGAACACCAGGGGAGCTATGTGAGGATGCTCTTCATAGACTTTAGCTCTGCCTTTAACACCATCATTCCGGGCAGACTCGTCATAAAACTTACTGACCTAGGACTTTCCCAACCCACCTGCCACTGGATAAAAGACTTCCTAACTAACCGTCACCAGACCGTTAGACTAGGCCCCCACATTTCCCCTACCCTTACACTCAGCACCGGCTCCCCACAGGGTTGTGTGTTGAGCCCCCTTCTCTACGCCCTCTACACTCACGACTGTGCCCCCACCCATTCCACTAACACCATCATCAAGTTTGCGGACGACACGACTGTGGTTGGTCTTATTTCAGGAGGAGACAAGACAGCCTACAGGGATGAAGTCCAAAGACTGGCAACGTAGTGTTCAGAGAACAATCTCGTCCTGAACTCCTCAAAAACAAAATAACTCATAATGGACTTCCGGAAGAACAGTGCAGACCCGACCCACTATACATCAACGGGGACTGTGTGGAAAGGTCCCGGATTTCAGGTTCCTGGGCACACACATCTCTGATGATCTCTCCTGGACTACCAACACCACTGCAGTAGTCAAGAAGGCACAGCAGCGACTCTACTTCCTGAGGATCCTCAGGAAAAACAACCTGCAGGAGAAGCTGCTGGTGACCTTCTACCGCTGCTCCTTCGAGAGTGTGCTGGCGTACTGTATCTCTACGTGGTATGCCAGCTGCTCAGCAGTGGACAGGAGAGCCCTTCAGAGGGTTATCAACGTCGCCCAGAAGACCATCGGCTGCTCACTGCCCTCTTTGGAGGACATTTTCAGCTCTCGCTGTCTCAGTAGAGCAGCCAAAATACTGAAAGACCCATCTCACCCTGGACATCATCTGTTTGACCTGCTGCCCTCTGGTAGACGCTTCAGGTCCATCAAATCACGGACAAACAGACTTAAGAACAGCTTCTACCCCAGGGCCATACGAGAACTGAACACTTAAAAACTCTGATACGGACTGATGACTATCAGTACTGCAACACCTACACTTACAGTACACTCACAGAACACTCATAGATGTTTACATTACTACTGCACTTTTGTTTGTATGTTTATACTCCCAACCGTACTACACTTCTGCCATAGTGAGCCTCTGCAATTCGGAAATGTGCAATATCTGGAAGTGCAATATCTCATATCTCATAAAAATAATGTAACTTTTAACTTTTTAACAGTAAATGTTCATTTCATTTTATTTATTTATTTAATGTTAATTTTATATTCAGAATCTTAATTTGTTTCTGCTGTTCTGTTGTGTTTTGTCTTTGTTATTGTAAATGTACCATCAGGATTGTCACTCAATTTCGTTGTACTCTGTGCAATGACAATAAAATAAATCTAATCTAATCTAATCTAATAACAGTGATATGCAAACCCATGAGCAGAGATAATAGAACCAAGTGACTTGGTATACAGGGAGAATAGGAGGGGGCCTAGCACCGAGCACCTACCATGCCAGTGCAGATCCAGAGATTCCCATCTCGGCGAGAGATGAGAGCAGGATCTGGTGGTCAACAGTATCAAATGCAGCTAACAGGTCGAGCAGGAGGAGGATGGAGCTGAGTGATTGAGTCTTTGCCAAGTGGAGAGCCTCCATGACTGCAAGCAGAGCAGTTTTGGTAGAGTGACCTGCCTTGAATCCAGATTGGTTGGGATCAAGCAGGTCGTTCTGTAGGAGATAGACAGACAGTTGATTATATACAACCCTTTCTACAGTCTTGATAGAAATGAGAAGAGAGAGACAGGTCGGTAGTTAGAAATTTCAGCAGGATTCAGAGAGGGTTTTTTGAGGAGGGGGATGACATGGGCCCTTTTGAGGGTAGAGGAAACAGAACCAGAGGAAAGAGAGGAGTTGATTATATTGGAGACAAAGGGGAGGATATAGCTATATAGTCTATAGCGATGGACTGGAAGAGGAGGGAGGGAATGGGGTCAAGAGGACAGGTTATAGGATGGTGGGAGTAAATAAGTTGTGAGATGTCAGAGTCAGGGAGGGGTAAGAAGAAAGACAGGGAGGCGTGTGGTTTGGGTTGTGAGATGGGTTAGGTAGGGGAGGGGTTGGGGGAAGGAGTTGTGAATGTCATTGACTTTCTTGTGAAAGAAGTATGCAAAGTCATCCGCAGTTAGAGAAATTGCAATTATTAGGTTAAGTACCGTGCTTAAGGGTACAACAGCAGTGCCCCACCTAGGAATTGAACCTGCAACCTCTGAGTTACAAGCCCAGCTCCCTAACCATTACACTACACTGTCCCATGTCGAATCTGGCCTGTATTACATGTACTACATGGTCGAATCTGGCCATGTCAGTGTCGCGGAGCTCAGAAGGCGTGAGTTAAAGTTGAGCGTATGAGCGTCCGCTGCAAAGGGTGACGTCGATAAGAGTATGGTTAGTTCCCAGAGCAGGCTAATCATCACTCTTGTCGCATCGAGATCCTCGGTTCAAAACTCGCTGCAGCCAGAACCAACTCTGTTACATCAGTAACAACTCTGAATAGACTCATGAGAAACAAAACATGGTATTTTTTATCCATTATAAATTAGTTACTTGTAACAATGTCAATTAATTCAGCCTTCCTCTCGACTCACCTCTCTTCCCCTCTAATATGTTAACGTATTTGAGCCCGCTCGTGTCACTGGCACTAATTTTTAATTTTGTTGTACAATTCAAACAAGATTTTTAGTCTGACGACTCTGACTCTTGATGTGCCACCGCACGTACACAAAACAGAAAGCAAGGGCAGAACAGGGGAGGCTTCATAATTGGAGTGTCCGTTGGGGGGAACAATGACAGCCCAAAGGTCCCAGGGCTGAGCCTAAATCATTCAAGGCTAAAGCCCAGAAAGCCCGGGTCTAAGGGCTGTGCCCAACCACTGGCGTTTTATCCGATAAACTCTCTACAAATTAGGCATACACTCATATTTAAAAAATAATAATAATAAGTACTCAGCCTAATATGGTCTTGGAAACCTCCCCCTCTGCTCCCTGAAAACTGAAAGCCTCCCAGAACTGAAATATCCAACGAATGACCAACACCCACAAACGCCTATTAACCTTATATAGAGCATAGTGCCAGTTCTGGGTGTGTTTTTCCTAAATGTCCCGCCTCTGTTTTTTAAAATGAATATACGCCTCTCTCCTCTGTCTCTTATCTGTAGAATTTCCCTGCTGTGACTCGGCAGCCATTTTAGTTTGACTTCTCTTTAGCTACAGAAGGCTTCGCACCAATTGGTGCAAGTTAACGCTGCGAGACGGAAGCTAGGATAAAGAGGTGAGAGCGAGCCGTCTTTTTATCCTGTCTGTTCTTGTATTGTCGGCTTCTGCCAATTCCCATTTTATACATACAAAAACGTTAACTTCATTGCGAATTGAGCTACAGAACCTCTACTCTCCAAAAGGTAACGAAGTGGCACAATGAGAGTGAATGTTTCGGTAACTAGCTAGCTGGTAACTTCCATTTACATTAGAAAATTGCGTTGCGTGTGGTTGTTCAACTTATCGTTTTCTAGCTTGTTTGTTTCCCAAGTTGGCGTGGTGTTTGTGTTTTCATG
Source organism: Aldrovandia affinis (assembly GCA_029706075.1). Lineage (NCBI taxonomy): Eukaryota > Metazoa > Chordata > Actinopteri > Notacanthiformes > Halosauridae > Aldrovandia > Aldrovandia affinis. The sequence continues at coordinate 3,654,812 of JAINUG010000074.1, read as the reverse complement.
AGAAATGGTTCATACATGTATGACCATCTCGCTAGCCAGCTAGCTTTCTTGTCACTTTTCCTTGTTAGTTAGTTAGCTAGCTCCATAGCTAGCCGACTAGTAAAAGTACTGCATTTTTTTTTGGTGGAGGCATTTCAAGCTAAGTTATCAAGCTAGCTATATGGCTTTGCGTACCAACGTTGGTTAGCTGGCTCGGTGATGAAAAAATGAGTAAACTTGACCAGCTAGCCTGGCGGGTTTGTTTATGTTATAGTTAACGTTACCCTAATCACACACAAGCCAGTTAAGTTTTAGTAGCATGCTTAGAAAGATCTTACTCGCTATATAATAAACCGTGTCGTTGTGAAATTTGCCAGCTGCGAATGGAATTAATTCCAGTGGTTGTTTAGCTAATTTGATAGTTTCTGAAAATGGTAGTCAGCTTGCGGTCTATGCAACAGTTATAGTGCTGGTTTATGGTAGACGGCTCGTTAGCTGGCTGGCTAGCTAATTAGCTAGTTCATATTGTATGACGTAGGCTGGCTCATAGCTAAACGATCATATAACTTACTAGCTTGTCTGGCGCACGTACATTGCTATTGGACGCTTGTGAGAGCCTCGCATAGAGAGAGGACAATGATTAAACAACGATTTAATTAATCTATCCATTGTCTCACTGTGCCAGTCAGAGGGCAATTGAATGTGCAGTTTTTTTGGTGCCGTCCACCAAACTGATAGATATTTGAAGACATTGGTTGTGTTCGAAACCACATACTATCCATACTAAATTTGACCCAACACACGCATTATGTGCACCTCCAGTACGCCAAAGATGCATGGATGACGTACGAATGGCGTTTTTCCACCGCACAGTACGGTACGGCACGGTATGTCACGGTAACCATCCGTACCCGTAACTGTCCCCTTCACGGGTCGAGTCCCTGTCTCGTTTTTCGCAGAACCGTGAAGATGGGAGGAGTTGGATAGGAGGAGTTATCTGAAGTGACAAAAAAGAATGTGATCGCAATATATATATATATAAACATCAAACAAAAAGTTCGGAAATTTGTGTTTGGTAGATTATTTCTCTGTTGTAACAATGCTTCTTGGCAATAAATTGTATAGCGTTGGAAAGCCTGTTTATTTCCCATTTAAATGGTGCCCCATTTGTAAGGAACATGAATTTGTGGGATGAGCAGCACAGCTGAATATGTGGGTTGCGTTCATGAAAAATTTGCCAAATCTTCTCTGCCAATGCCAAACAGCTTATTCTGCTGTTGCTATTGACTCTTGTTTTGACCTTCTGGTACCCCCAGGTGCTGACAACCAGGTGCCTGATTTGCACCTGATTGGCAGCACCTGTGAGCATGGGCTCTGCTACAGTGGTCAATTGGTGTCTGCTCCAAGAATCGGCATGCCACGTTTGTCTGATCTCGATAAGGCCCGTGCGATAGGGCAACTTCAAGCTGGTGTTCCGCAAAAGCAAGTTGCGGCATTATTTGGAGCGAGCCCTAGTACCATCTCCAAACTGAAGGCCAAGTTCCATGAAACGGGGGATGTCAGAGTGGGCGCGAAGTGGGCGTCCCAAGAAGACGACACCCCAAGAAGACCGGTTCCTCACCCTTTCAGCACATAGGAACCGTAGGCTTCTACAGATTTGCAGTCAAGGTTTGCAGGACGATATGGCACACGGCTCTCGGCCCAGACAATCGGGAACAGACTGCATGCAGCCAATCTCCAGGCACATAGGGCTGCCAGGAGGCCTGCCATGACTGCCCTTCACCATCAGGCCTGTTTGCTGGTGTCGGCAACACCTGCACTGGAACCTGAACATGTGGAGGAACGTTATGTTCAGCGATGAGTCCAGATTCTGCCTACGGAAGTTGGATTGTAGGGTCAAAGTGTGAACAAGACGGGGAGAACGCTGTGCTGATTGCTGCACCGATAGAGTAACACCTTTTGGTGGAGGCAGTGTGATGGTGTGGGGCGGCATCTCCATCACTGGAAAAACGAGGCTTGTCGTCATTGGAGGCAATCTCAATGCAGAGAGATATCGAGATGAGATTCTGCAACCAGTGGCAATCCCATATCTCCACAGTCTGGGACCAAACTCCATCCTCCAAGATGACCACGCTCGCCCCCACATAGCGGGGTTTATCAGAGACTACCTCCAGAATTTGGGAGTGGAGAGAATGGAATGGCCTGCCAACAGTCCTGACCTCAACCCAATTGAACACTTGTGGGATCAGCTTGGGCGTGCTGTTCGTGCTAGAGTGACCAACACAACCACGTTGGCTGACTTGCGACAAATCCTGGTTGAGGAGTGGAATGCCATCCCACAGCAGTGTGTGACCACGCTGGTGACCAGCATGAGGAGGAGGTGCCAGGCTGTTGTGGCTGTGTATGGTTCTTCCACATGCTACTGAGGCTCCTGACTGTTTGTTAAATGAATAAATTGTAAAATTGCCAATATGTCTTGTTTCTTCCTTGTTACTGATAGACTTCAATCATCCAATCCACCAAACAACACCAAACAAGAGTCAATAGCAACAGCAGAATAAGCTGTTTGGCATTGGCAGAGAAGATTTGGCAAATTTTTCATGGGTGCACTCCACATACTCAGCTGTGCTGCTCATCCCACGAATGCATGTTCCTTACAAATGGGGCACCATTTAAAAGGGAAAATAAATAAGCTTTCCAACGGTATAAAATGTATTGCCAAGAAGCATTGTTACAACAGAGAAATAATCTACCAAACACAAATTTCCAAACTTTTTGTTCGATGTTTATATATATATATATATATATATAGAGGCAAGTTTACCCACAGGGACAAATAAAGTACATCATGTATCTTATCGTATATTTATTAGTCGGCATTGGTTCTTCTTTGAATTGCAATTTACCAAGCCTGTAGCCTACATTTTTTCAATCGTATAAAAATGAAAACATTAACTATATTTGTCTTTACTGTTGTGTTTGAGTAACGGAGACTATAACCAGCGCTGTTGTCGGAGCTTACTTCATTTAATCAACACAATGAAAACTCTCAAACTCTGCGCGCTCAGGCGCATCATATACCACCAACGTAAAGCAGAACATGGCACTGTTGCAACCGTGCCAGACGTAACAGGTGGGCCTGGATGCCATTTTTAAATAATTGATTCAGCTGTTCCACCCCCACGTTCACAACCGGGTTGTAGAACGCTGTGCGAATGTAGCGGATCCCTTTCCCCGCTAGATAGGAGGACAATTCGTGGGAGACTATTTGGGGGCCATTGTCGGTTGTGATCCTCTTGGGCAGGCTCCATTGTGCGAACAGGGAGTCGAGCATGTCAATCAACACCTTGGTTGGGACTGAGCCCATGGGTGTCACTGGCCATTTAGAGTGAATGTCATAGGTCACGACGAGGGATGACCCTGGGAGCACTTGCAACTCGACTGCGGCAAGCTGCATGTGCTCCCAGGGTTGGGACGGCCAGTCCAACGGCTGCATAGGCGGGGTATGGGCTGGGGCCCTGGTCTTACCGCTGAGAAGACAGGCAGTGCAGTCCTTGACCAGGGTCTCGATTTCCCTGTCAATGCCTGGCCACCACACAACATCGCGACACCGCTGTTTGAGCCTGACTATGCCTAAGTGGCAATTGGGACCACAGTGCACAGCCCGTGAGCGACACAGGAATTGTTCCAACATGACGACAACTCCTTGATCCTGAAGTAGGGGAGCAGCTCACGGGTACCTTTGCAGGTCAGCCTTGCCTGATGTAGGCCGAGAGTGTAGAGAGGAGCTGGACGAGGCCTTAGCGGAGGTCCAGTTTGGAGAAAACGGTGGACTCGTGGAACTGGACGGTAAGCTTCTCTGTCGTTGGCAGGGGTACTTGTCCGGGATGATGGCCTTGTTTACCGCTCTCAGGTCCATGCAGATTTGCAGCCCCCCTGACGACTTCTTCGCACCACCAACTTCGAGATCCGGGGCGATGCGTTCATCTGCTCGATGATGTCGCCATCGAGCATGCTCTGTAGCTCAGAGGAGATGTCATCACGGAGAGCCGGGAGAACGGTGGAGGGGCTGTATGACAGGCGTCACCTTCGGGTCTAACGGGCTGGTGGGTGAAAGCAGCGAGGCAGCCCACACCGCTGAACAGCGCGGGCCACTGTTGCTGCTATGGGGTGCCAACGGTGTGAATCTCTGAGCCAGTGGTGTCTAGCAGGGTGAAACCGAGGCCGTTGAAGATGTCGAGGTCTAGGAGATTGGTCCCATGGCGTGCAACATGGAACCTGAAGACTGGCAGTGTCTTCTCTCCATACCTCACAGGCATCTGAAGGGAGCCCACAACTTCAATCTCGGGAGTTGGCATAGCCACGCAGGGTGGTAGAGGGTGGCCCCAGTGGCTTGTGGGAGAAGAACCGTATAAGTCGCCAAGTTCAGAAGAGACACTGTGGCTCCTGTGTCTAGGAGGAGGGGCAGAGTGACATCACCAACCATCAATGAGAACGTTTTAAATGGCAGTCGTCCTGAGCTGACATTGTGAATAATTGTGGTTGGTGGCTGGGAGGCTCTAGCTGGGGCAGACCTATAGACTTTGTGGAAGTGATTTAGGTCTGAGCTCTTGAATTGTGTGCCGGAGAGCTACAATTCCCACGCGGCTGCTGTGGGCGGTTACGTGACAGAGGCTAGTAGTATGCTCTCCATGCTGCTGTCTCCACTCACGTGGGGGAGGGGTGTCTGTGAGCAGAGCGTGCCTGCTGCTTCAGTCAGCTAGCGAGTTGGAAGAGGCGGACAAACTAGCCGCACATTTCAAAGCAGATTCGACCTGAAGTGCTAGGTTCAGAGCTGCTGCTAATGTCAGTCCATTGTTTTCCAGCAACAGTTTTTCCCTAATCTTGTCACAGTTCGTGTGCAATATGAGTTAGGCTCTTATTTCGTCCTGTAGCGTCCCAAATTTGTACAAGCTAGCCAAGCCCCGTAGATCAGCCACATACTGCATCACTGACTCACCCGACCGTTGGTGTCCTTCGGAATATGACCCGACGGAGAAGAGCACTTTGTGGAGCGGCGAAATGTTTTTTCTGTAGCTCCACAGCCTCTGTGTAGTTTGTTGCAGTGCTGAGAGTTCCGAACACGCGATGTCCCTATGCTCCTAAATAGTGCAGCAGCAGTGCACGTTTCCTCCCGTCAGATGTGTCCTCCAAGCCGGCAGCTAGGATGTATGTCTCGAACGAGGAGATCCAGTAAAGCCATAGCACCGGTGGCTCGCCCGGCAGGGCTAGGAAGGGAGAGGGTGGTGGTAGGAAACATTAGTCATCACTCGTTGTCAATGTTGTGTTTGAATAATGGAGACTGTAGTCAGAGCTTACTCCATTTAATCAACACAATGAAAACTCAAACTTTGCGCGCACAGGCGAATCATATGCCACTAACGTAAAGCAAAACACTGCATTGTCACAACAGTGCCAGACGGGTTTGACGTGTTGTGCGTTCAGAGATGCTCTTCTGCATACCACTGTGGTAACGTGGTTATTTGAGTCGCCTTCCTGTCAGCTTGAACCAGTCTGGCCATTCTCCTCTCTCTCATTAACAAGGCGTTTTTGCCCACAGAATGTTTTGTTAATGTTCACTGGATATTTTTTGTTTTTCGCACCATTCTCTGTAAATACTGCATGTGAAAATCCCATGAGATCAGCAGTTTCTATGATAGAAAGGTGTCGGAACACAGTGTTGCTGCTTATGGGGCTGTGTAGCCGCAGACCGGTCAGACCCCTGTCCACTGCCGAAAGCGCCTACAATGGGTACGTGAGCGTCAGAACTGGACCATGGAGCAATGGAAGGTGGGCTGGTCTGATGAATCACGTTTTCTTTTACATCATGTGGATGGCCGGGTGCGTGTGTGTCGTTTACCTGGGGGAAGAGATGGCACCAGGATGCACTATGGGAAGAATGCAAGCCGGCGGAGGCAGTGTGATGCTCTGGGCAATGTTCTGCTGGGAAACCTTGGGTCCTGGCATTCATGTGGATGTTACTTTGACACATACCACCTACCTAAACATTGTTGCAGACCAAGTACACCCCTTTCATGGCAACGGTATTCCCTGATGGCAGTGGCCTCTTTCAGCAGGGTAATGCGCCCTGCCACACTGCAAAAATTGTTCAGGAATGGTTCAAGGTGTTGACCGATTGAGCATCTGTGCGATGTGCTGGACCAACAAGTCCGATCCATGGAGGTATCACCTCGCAACTTACAGGACTTAAAGGATCTGCCGCTAACGTCTTGGTGCCAGATACCCCAGGACGCCTTCAGAGGTCTTGTGGAGTCAATGCCTCGACGGGTCAGAGCTGTTTTGGTGGTATGAGGGGGACCTACACAATATTAGGCAGGTTGTTTTAATGTTGTGGCTGATCGGTGTATACTTACATACTTACACAAGTATACTTATAAATGTAACGGTAAGTATACTTACCGTTACACTAAACCGCACCAGTGATTATTTAATGTATAACACACTGATTTGAATCTGATGCGTGCTGCGATGAGGAGCCAGCGCAGAGAGGAGAGTAGATGGGTGAACTTGGGTTGATTGAACACCAGACGTGCGGCAGCATTCTGGACTAGTTGCAATGGCTTGATGGCGCAGGCCGGTAGGCCTGCCAGCAAGGAATTGCACTAGTCCAGACGCGAGATCACCAGGGCCTGGACCAGCAGTTGTGTGGCCTCTTGGGTGAGGACGTTTTCTGTCCAAATGTTGGATAGCAAGCTAGATGGCTAACAGCTATTGATTATACTCATTGTAGGCAAGCTTACCTAGGTAATGAACGAAATATTACCCATTATAATGGTCTGATATTAGCTAGCTGGCTAGTTTGCCACTAGGTTGTCGCAGTAGTAGCTGGCTCCCTTGCATAAACTCTTAAGGTAAACATTCTCCTGAACAAACATGCTGGAACGCATACAAACTGCAATCCAACCATTAGCCACACTAGTTGTTCCTGTCCACCATATTGTTTGTTAGAAGAAGAAAATGTGTTATTCTTATCTGTGGGACCTAAAAACAAAACATTGAACTCAAAAGGTACTTAGACAGATGTAGAAAACGTGTAAACATTGGAGAGGCGTTTTCAAGATGGCAAGAGCTGAAAGTGGCTCAGCTTATTAGCACCGATGCTGAGATGGCATTTTTCCTCCTTGACAGGTGAGCAAGGCTGGTTGGTGTTTGCTAGGATAGTAACCATTTGTAACAAGCCTACCTTTACACATTTCTGCAGTTGCAATGGCTATGACCAAGCAGTGGGTGATGGGCACACTTGCTACAGCTGATCAGGTCTAGCTTAGTAGATTGTATGGGTTGTATTGCCTAAATTGCCTAGATTGTATGCCTAAATACCAGTATAGGAAATCTAGAATCAAATATATTTATGCATTAATTTCCTTTCTATAAAAAAAAAAAAAAAAAAGATTTCTCGCTATTGGTTATGAAGTCAACTGGCAATGCAAGACTATGGTCCAAAGAACTATAGGCACTTCCATTGTCATGTGTTTATGATATTAAATCACTTTGTATATGTTTATGGCCTGAATTGGGACCCGCCTTTAAGGACTAGGTAGCCTTTAAGGATTGAGATGTTTGTTTGTCCTATTAACCATACTGAAAACGATGTTTAATAACCAATATAAATGTTTGGAATGTCCACAGAGAACCAGAGCTTGTAAATAGGCTGTGCAAACAAAGAACAAGAAGTGGTTTGTTCACTCTGCTACCATTATCTTCAGCTGGGATACATTGGTAAACTTCACAACAATCAACAGCATTACCTGGGACCAGACCTAAAGTAGGCAGCGTTCTGCTGCAACTGTCTAGTCTGGTGTTGGTCCCAAAAAACCCCATTAAAAATAGCTATTTCCTGAAATCTCAGTGGCCGTCATGATGGGCTCACCCGAGTCTGACTGACATCGGGAACATGGCTGAATGCACCGAGTTGTTCCTGATACTTTCTGCCATTTAAGAAAAGCCAGGAGCATCATGGGTGGGCAGAGCTAGCTTGCTAGCCAGCAAAAAATATAGCTACTGCAGCTATCTTCTGGCTACCTACTGGTGTTCTGTGCTTGCTAGATACTATGTAGCTAGCTAGCCAACCAAACCTTGCTTTTACCAATTATGGGATGGGGAATAAAAAGGACAGCTGGGCAGTAAGTTACCAGAGCCGCTGTGTGAGACTTTGCTATGACAATTCAATTTTATTTTATTTGTATAGTGCTTTTTACAGAGAGCTCTGTGGGAGAAGGTTTTGCTTTGTGCTTTTTGTTATTGTTTGAATTTTCAGATAGCCAGCATCTTGTGAACAGAGCAATCGCTGTGGAGAGTATGGGATGAGTAGTTCACTAAGATATTCTGGAGCAAGACCATTTAAAGCCTTGTAGGTTAGGAGAAGAAACTTGTAGTCAATTCTGAATTTACCGGTCAATCAATCAATCAATGAAGGAAGGCAAGCACAGGACTAATTTGTTCACATTTCTTAGTTCTTGTAAGTACCCTAGCAGCTGCATTCTGTACCAATTGGAGACTTCTAAAGGAAGGGTCAGTGCAGCCTGATGGTAAGTAATTACAGTAATATAGTCTTGAAGTTATAAAAGCATAATTTTTTTTTGCCATCATGCTTTGATATTTTCCTTAATTTTGATATATTCCTGAGGTGAAAGAAGGCCACTCTTGTGATATTAATTTCAGGCCGAAATGAAAGATCTGTCGGTAGTCTCAGGGTTTTTAATGCTGTATTGGATGTGACCGTGAACCCGTCCATGTTTAAGGAAGAATTGGAGAATTTATTTCTTAGAGATATTGGCAATAGGCTCTAAATCTGTCTTATCCAAATTCAATAGGACATCTTCGGTCATCCAGGCCTTTATATCCTTGAGACGGGCCTCTAGTTTAGCGAGTTGGACCTCTTTGACATGTTTAACTGCACCAGCAGTGGTAGTTAACACCATGTCTAATATGTATAATATCCCCAAGGGGTAGCATGTACAGCGAAAAGAGCAAAGGACCCAGTACCGATCCTTGTGGCACTCCATAGCTAGCCATGGAACACTCAGAAGACACATCATTTATGCTCACAAATTGATATCTACTGCACCTCTCAAAGGCAGCACTTAAGTCAAGGAGTACAAGTGTGGAGATACAGCCGTAGTCTGAGGAAACAAGTGCATGGACCCCTAAGTCTAGCTCCAAGCAGCAATTTCAGGGTCCAAGCACAAGTAGATTGTAGGTCAAATGGTTTGTACGACATATGGTCAGCCTTTTACATATCAGGGTTACTTGGCTCACGCGAAATAAGTATTTCAACATTTCTACTGTAAGAAATAGCTATAGCTCTAGGTCCTCTGAAAAAAATATGTAGACTTTAAAATACCTGAACAGCAAGTCTGTAAGACCAATTTCAATTCACTACAATGTGTTTAGAAATTATTTTGTGCTTTTATTTCCAAATGTATGTCTAACCCCCCTGGAGTTCCCTGCATCTTCCTCTGTGATTGTGAAAGCTCATCTCTTAAGAGCAGTGTACATCCTTTCTGCATGTCTCCTTGCTGCATGATTTAATTCTCTGCAAATGTAGCTAAATAACATAATATAAACGTCATCGTGCACATTTTAGCATGATTGATGGGTTCTACAAACGTTATTAGTAGTCTAGCTGGACACATTGTTTAAACACTTTTAAATTGATTGTGTGCTTCAATTCCTGTCGGACACGGTAGCTAGCTAACTAAGATTAGTCTAATTCTTCATGAATGACCACACCAACAGATAGCCATCGGTCTCAACTTGTAAAAATGTATTTGCTTTACAAGCAAGCCAAGTAAGTGAATAATCAAATCTGTTTATGTATCTGGTTTATTTGACAAGGTTTTTACTGCATGGTATTTTAGGGTCAGGGAACCGGGAGGCTGGGTGCAGTGGGAACGGTCTTAAACAAAATTATTACAAGTATTAAAAGTGTGTGACGGTGAGCGATACTTGCGCATTTCAGGAGGGGTGGGCAACTACTATTCATGCGGGTTTCTGCGACGTTTGTTTAACATTATTACAACGTAGTCTTTGTATGCGAGTAGTCATGCTGTGCAACAGGAGTTTGTGTATGCTGGTGCTTACCTGGCATGTTTGGCTTTCGGGTCAGACGGTTTTCGTGGACAAAGGTGGTGTTGCCAGTTTTGTGCTGTATTTATCAGAACATTGCTGCCAGTGGCAAGCAGTGCGCTAGTGTCCGGGGGAGTGCCGAGGTTGAGGTTTTATATTTTAAAGCTGAAATTTATAAAATATTAGTGCTACTATGTCCTATGTATTTTATAACTGGACATGTATTGGGCTTTATGAATTTGAGGAGTTTGTGTAGTATTTCACCAAATTGTATATTTACTTGGGCATAATGGTTTGTTCCACATCCAAATGGTATGTAAGGAGGACTCTAAGTGATTCAGTGGTGTTTGATGTTGGTGTGGGTGGCTAGAGCCTAGTTCAGTTGAAAGACTAATTGAAAAGCCATCAGTTTGCGGTATGTTTTGTTAGTTTCTGTTTTCAGCCCTTTCACAGTGACCCATAATGCACATGTACATGTTCGTAATGATGGAGTCACTGCAGCTGTTTTCAATCTGCAGCGGAACAGTGATTTTTGTGAACAGATTCTGCCGTTTGCGCTTGTGAAGTTGCGCTATGGCCACATAATAGGCTGATGCTTTTATTTGACCACAACCATAACACATTCTAATGTGTAGGCTATGTTTTATTTAATTAACCATAAAATTAACCAGGTTGGTCTCATTGGGATTTAAAATATCTTTTGCAAAGAAATAGGCTAACAAACGAATGATCACACATAGCCTAATGTCTTAAATTGTAGCCCAAAGCAGAACATGGCTATAGCCTATCGAAAAAACCTAACTCGAGTCGGAGACCATCCGATGGCCTACTTCCCCAGTTTCATGTTATGGCACAGGAACACTAGCTTGTCCACATTTTTTGGCAAAAGGCTGCTCCTCGTTTTATTAACGATAAACCCTGCCTTGGAAAACGCGCTTGCAAAGTTCCACTTTTTTTGGATCGTCCGCGAATAAAACGAAATGCTGCCAAAATCCAGATTTTGTCTTTGACATTATGTTCTTCGGTTATATCGTAAATGAGTAATTAAAGTATGCCTATATCACTAATCTTAACTGTAAGCAAATCTTAGGCTACAATTAAAATGCACATTCGCGTGCCTAAAACAAGAAGGATACAATACAGGCTACATGAAAGGGGGTGTTACGCATGTTGGTTATAAATATATAAACCATACAATTAGCAAAACACATTTATTATAAAATGTTACTTTTATTAGTTTTGCAGAATTATTCACAACATTACTATTCCCTTAACTGCCTAATATAATGTATAGGCCTAGCTATGTTAAGAGTGAAGGACTGTCACTGCCATACCCACAGCATCCAGAATGGATTATTCTACTGACAAGCGTGCCGAACTGTGGCGCGAATCTAGGTGTCTCATGCTGCGTGAATAATTTGTTTAATTATAAAAAAAATGTTTGCTCGACCAAAACAAATCTCGGTTGACCAACAGCCTCCTGCGGCACACCTTACAGGAACTTGAAACTACATGCTTTGAGGAAATGTATAGGGCTACAATAATTGCAAAGAAATAGTCGGTGGCCACCCTGTCTGAAGTTCGCTATTATGCCTTTTACAAGAGTTTGGGACATTCTGCTTGATCCAATGCTTGTATAAGCTTCAAACTTTGCAGAGGTTCAAAATATTACTCCATTTCCATAAATAACACAAAACATGCTATGTCACATCGTTGGCCATCTTGTGTATGGCGAATGTATGTTATTTCCGTTTCAAGCCATTTCTCCTATTCTGATGCTTGTATAAGTTTCACAGTTTAGGTTGGAAATACCATGCTTTAAACATAGTGTCACATTGGTTGGTCATTGTTTTATTTATAGCTAATATGGTTCTTTTAACGCTTATATTTATTGTCTGTATGGTCAGTAGCACAATCACCCATCCATTTGGTGTTACAAAGGGGGTTAAAACACTTTACAGCAATTTTCTATTCTTTGTCTCTTTTAATGTATTTTGATGTTCTATCACTATCAGTACAGTTTCACTAAATATAATTTGAGACGATGTAAACTGCATTTTGTTATTACCCATAATGCTTTGTGGACATGACCAATTTCCTATTTCTTATGTTTCAAGCAATATTATTTACAGAACAAAATGACTAGTTTGTTTTTCTTCACAAAGTTCACTACAAATATGGTGTACAGTGGTGGCATCATACACCACTGCAACGTGCTTCGTGTCAAGACTGTAGGTCATGTCCGTAATGTTTTCTCTCAGGAAGGAATGACCCTTTAGCACTGCACTGCCCCTAGGGTAGTGGCATGAGTAGGCATCAATGAGGGACTCTTCAAGCTCTTCCACTCCATCCGAAGTGACTTTTAGTTGGTAAAAGTCATAATCTGGGTCTTCCAATGCTGCAGTGGCAACAGTACTGCCCTTTGCAGCCAGATCTGCAATATGTGCTGCACTATCATGGTCTAGAGCAGAGGTTTCTGCACTTTGCCTTGTGGTTGCAGTGGAAGCCTTTCTGGAAATGTCGACCTCTTCACTCAAGCCATTCTTTATTGAGGCAGTTTGCTTCATTGTCTAAAATGCAGCTGGTGCAGTAGCAGGACTGAAAGCGCACTAGTAGCTTCTCTTGCTGGGGCAAAGACTAGACACAATGCCACTTTCTGATCCCCTTAGCAGATTTGAACTGCCTCCCAGCTCTGTTTCTTCTTAGCTGCTCATCACCTGAAGATGGCACGAAGAAGAAGATTCACTGCTTGAGCTGAGCAGATTGTATTCTGGAAGTGATGCTGGATGCTGCTGGAAATGAGAAATTCTGAACCAGATATTCAAGCATGCTTTTTGCATCTGTTCTAGTGGCTGTCCTCTGTAGCACTGCCTGGCTGACCTCCTGCCTGATGTGGGAACCTGCTCCATCCTGTTCACCTTCAGCATGTGAGGTTTCAAAGTAAGAGTGCTGTGTGTGTGAAAGCCAAAGTCAGCTAGAGAACAAGACTGGTCACCCAGGCGGTGCCGTGATTTGTACTGGACGGCACATCCATCGCTGAACTCCTGCAGCTTGACCACGTTGTAACCAAGGTCATCTTTCAGGCAACCATGGATCAGTTTCTGGACATAGCGGACGCTGTCATGGTCCAGTCCGTGGTCATCTGAGATGACAAAGACGTGCTCCATGCTTGTATCGGGGGCTCGTCTTCAGTGCCTGCAGCATGCCGATATAGGATGGTTACATGCAAGGGCACTTTGGCAACGTCAAAGTATTCACTTTGAATCTCATCATGTTTTCTGCATGTGTATCCTTCAGAGTAGTCGTGGATGTACGCAACATGTCCCTGAGGTAGATTATCTAAAAGACTGTCAAGTTGCTCTTGCTGCCATCTTGCCATGAACGAGTGGCTTGGATGGACTTTCAGTAGTTCTTGATGAGAGAACTCCAGTAGAGCTGTGATGACAGTGTTTCTTTCTCTAGCAAGGCAATTTTTGTCAGTCTGGTAGATATTTTCCCGTTGGGATGTACTCATGGCACGACCATCGCACAGACGCCTCCTTGCTCGCACAGACACCTCCTCACTAGTTTCCCCTGGGAGAAGCGCCACCCCACATTCTTCGAATTCCTCTGTGCACTTCAGGTTGTGGTGATCTTTCCCTTTAGTGCACAATGTCAGTTCACCAGCCTCGGTCAGTGTTTTTCGGGACGGGCAGGAGGTTCTGGTCGTCAGTACTGGATCCTCTGATAATGGACTTCTGATACTGACATACAGTCAGTGAAGACAATCTTGGTCTCCACGTGCTTTCAGCACAGGTATGACTTGTGATCCCGCTCGTTGGCTTGCCTGATAAAGAAAGGTTTGAGGCTTTCAAATTGTATTTGTTTGATCTTTATTTCTCGGTGAAGATGGCAAAATTCCATGCAGGCCCCAGTCTGCGTCTTCTCCAAGATGTGCCTTGCGTGGTGGATGTATTCTTCCTTCCCAATTTGTTTTTTTTATTGAATCCTTTTTGTCACCTGTTGGCCGGCTAGCAACTTTGGACCAGTAATCGTAAACGATGTTGGCGTTTTCATCCGTTATGGCATCCCGGCAGATTTTTTGCTTTGTGTATAGCAGGGGTGTCAAACTCATTCCATCGAGGGCCGAGTGTATGCAGGTTTTTGTTGCCACCAGTGCACTACACCAGGTGATTTAGCTAATTAGCTTCCTTCTTCAACCAAGGAGGGGAACGAATTGAAATCACCTGGTGTTGTGCACTGGTTGCAACAAAAACCTGCATACACTCGGCCCACGATGGAATGAGTTTGACACCCCTGGTGTATAGCCAGCTAGGAATCTCGCCTTTTAGAATTTTTCCCCTGTGCTTGATAGCTTTGCTGATGCTTCACTCATGTTTCATTTAAGCTAAAATTTTCTGGGTTTTTGGGCTGTCAATAATTTATTTGAGTGGAAGTGTCTGTTGTATTTTCAGTTTTTTTGCAGTTCTACTTTTGAAACCAGGCTTTGGAGTCAAATGTTTTGTTCGAGCTTAGTTTGCCGTTTCTTTTCTGCACGATACTTTCTCACTCTTTCTCTTGTCTGCTCTCTTATCTCTGACTCTGACCTCTTTTGCTCTTTGTTTTGTCTACCACTTTGATGGAGTGACATGTGTGGTCTAGGTCTCTAGAGTTTCCTGGCTTGTTTTTCCTGCACGAGCGCACCTGGATGTGACTTCGATCACGCAACATGGGCATTACGAAACATTATGTTTGCAAACACTCTGGAATTCCTTGTATTTGCACTCAGAACACGTGAAAGCTTAGGGAAGAAGAACCGAGCAAAAATGTTGAAAACAGCGAAGAGTTATGGTCGGTCCTGAGCGGTTCTTGATGCCTCGCATGCTCGTTTATCCTTTGTTCCGCTTTGAGAGCGCGGCAGTAATGGCAGAAATAGTTTCGGTCTTAAAGGTAAAATATCGTGCGTGTTACTGCTTAACGGCTACAGATTCACACAACAGTAGCCCAGTACAAGCCCAACATGCTGCTGTGATTTCGGTAGGGCAAAATGTACTTTCTGATAACAAGACATTAGTTTGAAACGATGAGTCCATACATCATTTGGTAGTCTTGAGAGGGAATAAAATGTGTTTCAGTTTTGTCAAATGTGTTTCAAACGCTCTCGCTTCAGGAATATTATATTTTATGATAAGTTAACATGGACGGTAAATCAGAAGCCCATTAGCTTAGGCTGTGTCTTGGTTTCAAATGTTAGAAAACAGCGTTTACATCGGGGAAGCAGCACAAGCGGTGACTAATGATATAGCGAGTGTTGCATCAAGTACGCAGAACCTGTTTGTATTTTTTCTACCGCGTAGAATAAAGCAATGATTCTGAAATTCAGCCAGTATAATTAACTTTATTTAGTTGAAGTAGTCCTGCAGTTTCGTGGTCTAATGTTAAAATATCCACAGCACGAAACTCCAAAATGCTCATGGTAACGCTTGTTTATGTAACGCGTTGCATGCATGATTAGTCGCTTTTTATGGGAAAATGTTTTTTATATCTTGAGGTAAATATAATTTTGGTTATTTCAGTAGAAAGAAACAATTTCTAGGTTGTAGGAGTGTAACGGTACACGAAAATCACGGTTCTGTACGTACCTCGATTTTGAAGTCACGGTTTGGTAAGTTTTCGGTACAACAGGGAAAAAGAGAAATGCAAAACATAAAATTGCTTTTCATTTATTATGAATTATTTTGCGGACGAGAGGGAACTTTGTAGAGGGGCTCAATCACTTTCAACATATGTTTAAAACCTGTGTTCTCGATAAGAGATCTGCTGCTATAAAAACACTTACGGCGTTTATTGCTTTGGCCCTGTCTGAATTGTTAGCAAGAGGCTGCTTAAATGCCGTGAGCAGCTGGGTTTGCACTCCACTCTGTTTTTTCCTTGTACCAGTGGTATTCACTTTCAGGTGATGCCGTCTCAAATGAGTAATCAAGTTTGACGTACTGCCAGCGACATACCCGATCTCAGTTGAACAGTGCATGCTGCTTTTGTCCGATCCACCCGTCTTTGTCCATTGCTACTGTATATAGTTCACTGGGAAACTGCAATGTTCCCGAACAGGAGATTCGAATGATGTTGGAGGGTCTTCAAGCTCTGGCTTCTCATTTGCGTTCACCATACTGACTACGAGGCTGGGCTGTGCTAAGTTAATCTCTCTGGTTCAGTGGTGTGCCATAGACGTACGTAGGCTGAACAAACAACATTCTGGCCCTTTGCACAAGTTATATCTTCGGGGGGAGATTGCACTTGTTCGGTTCACAGCGCGTACCAAACCGTAAGTCCTGTACCGAAAGGTTCAGTACGAATACGTGTACAGTTACACCCCTAGTAGGTTGTGTCCAAATTTCAAAGGATTCCGTTGCATTACGCACAGGATATTAAATAAAGAACCGGCTATGTTCGATTTTGGATGGGTGATCGTGCTACTGATTGTATAGGAATTATTATTTGCATCTAGGATTGGATGCTTTGTATGAATGTAAAGAACTTTGCGTCTTTGTTATGAGTTGTTTTCAATTGATCTGTAATGTAATATTCTCAGTAGCTCTAGTGAGTTTTTTTTGGTTTTTTGTTTGTTTCCCCTCTAGATGGCGCAAGAGGACTTCAAAAGGAGGGCTGCGTCCCAAATGATTCACACATAGGAGTGAGTGCACAAAAGATTTATTCATTTTTTCTCATCCTCCCGTGCCGCAGTTACATTGTGAATATCTATCACATGAAGTCATCACTGCCAATTAGGACTGTCACATTATACTCAAACATTGAATGGAGTACAAATAATTGATCAAACACAGACCTCACTTGGAGCACTGTGTGCAGTTCTGGGCACCACACTAAGAAAGATATAGAAGCTCTCGAAAAAGTACAAAGAAGGGCAACTAAATTGGTACCTGGTACGAAAGGTAAAAGTTAGAAGTTACTAAGTTATTATCCTGCACCTATTTGAGATGAGTGAAGCAGGGTGCCATTGAATCAAATCTTTAAAACAACTCCCTCCTTGGCTTAATTTTTCTGTTTTTGTATAGCTAATTGCAGAATCTCTGTCTAAATGAATATTGATTTGCATGTTCTTTTTTACAGGACTCCTCTTTCAAGGCTTATGTAGTTCAGCTGTTGGCTTATGCCATGAATTGTGAAGAGGAGGTTCCTCAAAGGGCAGTACACTCCTGGTCCAGAATCGCCTCAGCTGGGCAAACTGCGCTTGTGGAGGCACTGAGAGTTTTCAGCCCAATGTCAAAGGACCTTTCTGTTACCGAGATGCAGCTTGTGTCCTTTCTTCAGGGACTCAGAGATGAGGGTCACAAGCCCACTGTGCTCAAGAGCAAAGATGTGTATGGGTACAAGTCTTGTACAACGGAACCCCTACCAGCAGAGAAGATTAATAAAACACTGGACCTCGCCAACAAAGTCTCAAGGGTGCATAAAGCTACCAGGAGGCGAAGAAGGAAACCTCTTGTCAAGAAGAAGGATATCAACTACACACTCTTGAGTGCAGCAGCCAAGATAATTGTAAAGAATCAGCCTAAGATAATGTTGACTAATCTCTCACAGGAGTCTCTCAAGCGGACGGTCCTCTCCAAAGCTCCAGTCCTGACTGTTAGACCTGTCCAGATACAACCATGTCTGAAATTGACTAATTTAACTGGTAGCTCGGGGGGCCACACGGCAAGATTGCAGATACACTCTGATCAGGGGTCTCGGGGGATATCCGTACCCAGTTCTCACTGTCCTGTAACACTGTCAGGGATACCAGTTCAGCCTTTGGAGAATGCTGGTAAAACGCCAAAAGCGGTTGTAACTGGGAACACAAGACCAGTTTCCTGTCCAGTCAAGGTGGGTGTGGCACTCATTGGGGAGACTGCTCCAGTGGTGTGTCAGAATGGCAGGTTTTTGAAGGAAAGCAGAAACTACAAAATGGTTCCCGTTCGTATAAGCAAACCCGGTGTTGCGAACGACCAGCTTGGCTGGAGGGACAAGGACGCAGTCAGGGTGCTGAACTGCCAACAGGACCTGGACATGTCCAGGTCAGTCTGGGTCATGAAAGGCCAAGAAGACTCTAAACTGAACGAGAATAACTTGAGGTTAAAGGTGATCAAGGTGGATGACTCCATCACCGATGAGGAAGTCAGGAGAAAAGCCCAGAAGATCTTGAAAGTTAATTTGTCACCCGTGATACAGATTGACCCACTAATTGCTTATCCTGTTTGAATGGCAACTGTTGAATGGCAACAAAGAAACCCCAAACATGATACCTGAAGTGACATTGATTTAGTTTAAGTTAAGGAATTGTTGAGCCCTAACCCTCTAAGTTTGGGATTGTGTTCTGGGATATGACATGCTTCATATTACAATTCTCTTTTTTGGTGAAGAAATGTAATATACCCAGATGTAGAAAATTCAAGACAGGCATTTTCACAAGGCGATTTATATGATATGTTACTTTTCATTAATCACACTTCAGTATGGTGGAAATTAGAATTTAGGCAATTTTGGAAACTTAATTACCCTGTTTAATACCATTAATTCTTTTGAGGATCAAAGAAAATCTTAATAGCAAAGCCATGTCACATTACTATGCAGTATCCATCCTTTTTGTTTTAAGTAAAGGTGATATTTCTTTTTCTACTTCGTTGATGTACATCTAATATTTGGGTGCCATTTCCTGCAGTTGGAGGGGTGTTTTCCCCATTGTGGAAATAGTTTTTGGCCTTTGTTTGAAATTATTTTTCACTGAGTATGTAAATGGGTAAATTGTCTTTAGGAAATAAGGCTGTGCATTTATTCCCATTTTGTATTATGTTTGAGTTTAGTATGAATTGTATTATCCATCTGAAATTAATTAAATGTGCTAGATGAATGAATGAATTGGCAAATTTTGTGTTTTAAACACTACATTTTTGCAGTGCATAGTTTAACGCCTTATTTTTTGTGCAGAAACTTTGTTTGCACCAAGAGTAGTGTTTACTTGTTCCTGCCCAGTTGGGGTTATTTCTTCTGAAGGGTGTGCCCTTGTAGATTTTCCATATTTAGTCATGCAAAGTGAAACATTGTTTTCTGACACATTACTACCAAAGTGAGTAATAACAATGAGTAATATTGGGTGTCATTTTTTAGAAGGAATTTGGCAAAGATGAAAATTTGACCATTTTGTGGAGTAAGGTGCATCTACTCCTGAAAACGTGCACTTTTGCTTGAATTTATTTTCACTCCTCTTTACATAACTTTGAATGAAATAACAGAATGAATGTCGCCTATGTAAATTGCTTGAATTGTCTTAAATATCTTAGAAGTTTACTTTGGTTAGATGTTTAAAGAATTGGCATTTATTTCCTTGAGGATTGGATTTTATTGGTTTGGATTTAAGACTTGGATATAATTAGAATCCCCCTAATTTAGGCTGTGATTATTCTAATGTGTGCATTGTACAGAGTTAGACCAATTTTGAAAGCAGTGTTTTACTAAATGTACATTTAAGAAATAATTTTTTCATAAAACCTATCGGGCGTGCTAGGTGCAAAACATAGCAAAGGTATGTAGTAAAGGTTATTTCGGACATGTTCAGCTTTTTATCCATAATTTTTAGTTCTGTTCATCACTGTATCATCCTCCATAAATTCTAGAGGGTGCAGACTAGCACACCAGTACATGTGCAGCAAGCCACTGCTTCTTTTAACACTGTAGTCACCAGTGAGAGATGTGCAGCTATTGTGCTGGAGAACTGCACGGTTTACGCAGCTGGCGCAGGCAGGTGGCAGGTGCCTGATTGGCCAGAGTCGTCGTATTGCATGCTACCCACAAAGGCTCTCCTCACCCTGAGCAATTCTGTGGCAGTGTGTCAAAGCGCAGGAATCCCAGCCACCAGGATGGTCACTGAGAACTGGATATACCACCGGAAAACCCCACAAAACGTATTTTCCCATTTGCACTTGGATTAAATATCCTGCATCTCTTCCACAGATTGTCCAACAGTAAGTAGGTGCTTGCTGCTCACAGCTGTCATTTTAAATGGGGGTTTATTTCCATTTCTTAGACGCGCCAACGTTTGTGATTTGTAATAGAGTGGCTGTCATGTAATTAATCGATAGGTCTTAGGGATATTACAGTGGTAAACTATTCTTTTAACTTTAAATTCACTTTGGCACTTCAGGATTTGAAGTATCAAATGTTTTCAAGGGGTTTCACAATGGCTTATAGCCCACAGTTTATAAAATACTAAAATATATTTTCTTTTTTCCTTGTGCAAATGTCCTTTTCTTCCTAATGCAATTGGTTTTGTGAACAATGTAGAAATATGTTGACAAAGCTGTACTGTCAGTATGTATATTTGGTTTAACTGTTCAGAATGGTGAAATAAAATTTGGTTCAAGGTTCTGTATTTTCAGGAGAGGAATTTACCGAAAACATTTATTTCCAGAAACGAGCAGCTGTTAAATCACCAACATGATCAATTCAGTAGTTTATTTATATATATATTTTTTCCTGTTATTTTTAAGCATTAAATGTACAATATTTAAGGTGTTCTCATATGCGTTCATTTTATATTGTATATAAAGAGAAGTTAGACAAAACAAATGCTTAAAGGTGTTTGGGGTGATTGTGAGAAAATAAAACTGTATTGCCTCACCGCTTTGTGTATTAGAAGCTCACGCATGCCTTTCTTCCCATTTATGTACAAAAAGTTTGATTGAATCAGTTTCAGTGAACGTTTTGTTTTCGTTATTTGATGTACTGTGAAAATCAGCTGCTAATTTGCAGCTGTATATTATTTAATAGTCCCAGTTAACCAGATTTATCTCACAGCCTTATAGAAGACATGATTTCCGGTGGATCATAAAATCTGTCTAGTTGATTTGGCATCAGACCGAATCCCTTGCTGGGAAGGTATATTTAATAGTTGTCTGCAATCGACAGTCCCAATGTTGTCAGATACTCTTAGCTTTGAGGAGCACAGCTTTGGAAGCATTTATTATGTACCAAGATGAAAAAGCAAAGTGAAATTTAGCATTTATTACCCCCCACCCCCCCCAAAAAAAGATTTGCATTGATTTCCAATGCATGTTTAACAAGTAATATATTTTTTTAAATGTCAATTATTCACACGCCTATTTTCAGGAGGGTGCTATCCCACTAAATTTGAATTCTAATATGGTTGACGCCACAATGTAAGGCTTGTTAATTCCCAACACGGTAGCAGCCAAAAATACAAGTATTATCAGTCTCATAAAATATACTTCACTATCAAATTGGAATTCAAATTAATTACAATATAGTTAATTCATCCTAATCAGATCACAACATTATACCCTTAGCTAATACCAAATGAATAATATTGATGATCTAAGGGGTTGAAGGGATCAAGGAGTTTGAATCAGCAGAGGTTGTCTCAATTCAATACAAGTGCAACATTAAGACAGACAACCTTGTAAGAAAAATAATGACGTTTATTGAACATGGTGTGAAAATGGCAAAGCACAATTCAATACATTAGTGAACGACGGTGCGTGTCCCGTGTGTGGGCGCATGTGGCCATGCAAAGAAAAGATGGGAGGGAAGTTTGAACCTAGTTTGTAACCAAGGCGAAATAAAAGATGGCGCTTACTGCGCACACCAGAATAACGGGTTATTGCGTATGTTGAGGTCAGAATGCCGAGTTAATAGATAACAATACATGCAAGACCTGGGTCTATGTGTGGTGTATTTTATCACTAACACAGGCAGTCAGACACAGCCATGAACCATGATACATGGTTTGTACATTCAGTCACGAATATAAACCATCCGTTGTTAAGCTATGTTATGTCCAGATGCTACAGCCTTAAATGCGTTTGATACATTTCGGGTTCGGAAGAGAACTTGGGAAGTTCAGTCGCAGCTTCTTCAGCGAACTGTCTCGCAACTGTTCACGGGTGCAGTGAGGTCTTTGGTTCGTTTTCCAGGGCGCAAAGTTAATTATCAGAGATCGGTTTTGATGAAGGGAGCTGGCTGCTTCTGTGTTCACTCAAATGTCAGATATCGCTAGCTGTATCCTTTCACAGCTCTTCACGAATTATCGTTGTTTGCAGCGAAGTTAGTGGAAACGGCTCTCTGTGGATTTCGCTGCTGTTCAGAGAACTTGTCTCGCGCGTGTCTTCACGAGGCCTCTTGTTTGAGTTGCTTAGCGAGAGAGAACGACGCAAGGTCCTGGTGATTGAAGGAGGAACAGGAACGGAGCAGGAAAGCAGAGGAGCAGAGCGCAAATGTCGATGGCTCTCTGGTTTTATTTAGCCCGAGTTGCGCATTTCCGCTTTTACAGTATCGTCACTGTACGTGGAAATGGGATCCTAGGAGGCGGGGCTGAATTACGTCATCGGGATTCCCTGGTACGTTGTAGAACCGTTTGTCAAGAAGTTGGATGCGTGGTAGAGGAACGTTAAGCGCTCAAAATTATATTAATTGAAATTGCATTTCAAACATATCATTTTATGTGGAATGTGCAGTCCCTACACATGGGGGACAGAATAGTTAAATAGAACACACTGACTATTCATCCAAACAGAATCGAATGACCTAAAAGCAATGAAGGGAAATGTGGCCCCTGTGATGCTGCCAAAGCTTCAGAGAGCTTCTACCCTATTGCCACGTGGAGATGTTCCCTTCCACATCATACAGAGCAACAATGTCCAGTGGTTGTGCTCTTATGCATCATTTATTTCTGACTTACCACCATGAGATCTGCCCTGACATCGTGTATGACCATTCACATCTTTATGAACGGGGCGTAAAAGAGACCGAGACAGAAATTAATATAGACTGTTTATTGCATACATGTGAGGGAGATTGGAATTCATGTGCAAATGTATTGTAACACTGAAATATGCTGAATACCAGGCAAAACATTTAAATAAATGTGTAAAGTGTATAAGGAGCAGTACAAGAACGTATTCTTGTATCTTGTAGCTTTGTAGCTCTTGCAGAACTTGTAGCAAATCAGTGGTTTTGTTTTTTTGGTTTTTTTCTTTTCTTCTCCCTCCCCAGGTTTCAGATTTCTCCCCCTTTTTTTGAGACAAGAATTATTCTACAGAGGAGAAGGATAACGGGAAACCAGTCACTGAACTAGTGTAATTAGACATTAAGTGTCTTTTTCACTGAAAATATGATGTCCTTAATCTGAGGTATACTATTATCTTCCAAAATCTTTGCATAAGGCATGGGGATATCTACACCAGTCACTCGGACAGCAGGAGCATCCAAATAGTTGAAAGCGGGACCTACAAACAGAAAAAGAGGTGAATGGTTTCCAAAAACACATACCTGGAACATCGTTTCTCCTTTTCCTATATTTATATTCTCATGTAGCACAACAGAATGGATTTCAATTCTAGTTGCTTCATTTCACCATTCTGGCAACTTGAAAAGGAATGTTCCGAAAAATCATCAGTAACAATTTTGAGCTGTGGAAAAGGGTTCAATAAAATGAATTGAATTGTACCCCTCTTAAAAAGCGGGTAATCCTTTGCCCAAAAATATTCTGTTGATGCAAGGCATTAATATCAAAGTTGCTGCTATGGGCTGAGGCAAAACTTATTTTGTGGGACATTACAGGATAAGAAAGAAATATAAAATCTAATATTCAAAGTAATTAAATGAGAGGAAGTAGAATCAATGTTTGTTGAGCTGGGGGAGAATAACAATAGGATGCTAATGTTAAGGGGATGATGATATTGTTAAGCATGGGGGGGGGGGGGTGTCATATCTGTAATACTATGACTATTTAAAATTTGGGACGACGGCCGTTGTTGTTGTTAGGGCAGCGAAACACATTCCGTCTCATGGTTCACTCCCTGCAGGGGAACATCAGCTTAGCGCTCAAGACATTCCTTAATGCTCTCAATCACAGCTCGCGCCACCAGAGAGGTCAGGTGCTCCACTCACTGCATCACTGAGTGAGTCAGGCCTACATGAATACGTCCTTCCCAGTGGCAATCCCCCATTTGGGTCATTGCTGGCACCGACGACGAATACTATACTGGCACTATACTTAACTCCTAACTCGCTAGTCACCAGAATGAAATTTACCTTCCATGATCCTGGCACATATCTCAGCTCCAACTCCAAATTGCGGCCACCCCCCCTCCACAGTTATCAGGTGGTTGGTCTTTATCACACTGGCCTCTATGGTCTCCACATCCAAAGGTCTGATGGAGCGCAGGTTAATAACCTGTCGGTGTGGCCATCAAAGTTGTAAATCATTAGAGAGACAAGGGTAAATGTCAAAAGTTCTGCAATGACATTTCCCCCAAACAAAAAAAGTCATTTTCATGAGAAATGAAAGACCGCAGTTACCTCACATTCAATACCCTCTTTTGCCAAGACAGCCGCTGCATCGAGACAGAAACCCACATATCGGGAATGTGACACGAGTGTGATGTTATTCCCTGTAGAAATGGAGAAAGAACCCACATCACCTTCCAATTACAGGGATGTTATCACAGGTGCCAGAGAAGAACTGAAAGCAAATATGCAAAGTTCCCCTTTGCCCACTGATGTCAGATCCGTAAACATCAATCATAATTAGGGCCCATAGAAATTCTGGACTTTTTTTAAAACCAGTATTTCCCTCCTCACTACAAGTAGTCTAGTCTTCTGAAGCCTCGGGTTAAACAACCATCCCATTAATCATTGATGAATCATATAAATAATATAGCACACATGAAGCTTTGTAGCATGTGGATGGACTTTGAAGAAAATGTCTGTTAAGAATTTACCACCGACTTCTACTCAACAGTAGACAGACAATGCACCAAATTGAAATCAAGAGGAGAAATATTGATACATTTCTAATAATAAAAGGTTGTTTAGATTGAGTTTCCAATTTAAAAAGGATTTCTTTTAAATTTTGTTAGATTTTTGTCTCCCAATTTGGTGGCCAATTGTACCCTCTTGATTCAATCCCCCCCCCCAGGCATTGGCAAGTGTAATAAAAATAATAATAATAAAAATTGGAAAAAAAACCTGATATCCGTGTGGAATTTGCTTTTAACTAATTTCATGTCTTTAAAAATTGTGTACATTTATGTACACATCACATTGCCACCAAGTCATAAACGGCAAATTACATTTTTACATTTTAAGCATTTAGCAGACGCTCTTATCCAGAGCGATTTACAAGATGTGCATTAATACATGGTAGGATTAGGATTTAATGACAATAACTTTCATAATCATGTTTATTTGTTTTCTACCCTCTGTTCTTACCCACCTTGTCGTTCAGTTTTAGCCTTTCCAATTGGTATAGTGAAGTCCTTAGACTGTGCTTCCTCTGACATTTCAAATGGAACGCCATACATGAGCTCATTCTCCAAAAACACCACTAGAGAGAAGAAGCAGATACACTGTGAAGAGTCACACCAGAAAGGCTGGGATATTTTTACATTTACATTGTAGTCATTTAGCAGATGCCCTTATAAATGTAGCTTACAGTTATACAACTGGACATTTTACTGAAATTCAGGCCAACTAGGGGTGCACTGATATATCTGTTGACTATCGGTGTTGGCCCACATTTGCCTTGTTGACTGCAATCGGCTTATCTGCCGACAAGATCAAATTTACCAATGGCAGTGGCTGATAATTATCCGTCAATGTGTTGCGTCAATCTGGTCTAAATGTTCAAACCTGAATGGAACGGCAGCATCTTTTGAAAGACTGAATTTACTCCTCTGACGATGCTGTGATTGACTAGCTATCACGAGCACTCTGACACTCCACGCAGTCCTGCAGAAGATGCATGCTAGAGCTGGGCAATATTGCCAAAAATAATTATAATACGTTGACCAATTATTCCGATAACGATATTGAAACAAGAATTTGTATGCAGAAAAAAGCTGAGTATATACAGACATTAAAACACAACTTTATTTAACATTCAATGCTTGTATGTGTGGTAAGTTTTCAAGCATAATTTCAAGTATAAAGTTTGCACTTTGCATAAACAAAAAAAAAAGTGTGCTTTGTATGGCTGCCTTTTTGCATTTGTATATGATTTTTTGCTTTCCTCTGGCCCTTTTTTTCACCATACATTCTTTATATTCCTTTTCATGATAACTTCTCAAAAGATGCAATAGATTAGACATATTCCTGTCTGCCGCTGGGACCGCTTTGTTGCGGAACACCTCTTTTCTGCTCTTCGTCAGCTCGTTTGCAACCAAAGTAGCCCCACGCAACTGACGTGCAGCCGTTCTTAGGGACTAAATTCGGTTCGTCTTCAATCTCGTTGTCACGTTTTGTCTTGTAAATGGGTTTACTGACTGAACAAATTCACTCCATGATTCGCTAGCTCCGAGTTTGGCGCTTTGATGATGCTTCCCTCTGGCTTCACTACAGTGAAGTTGCGCATCAAGGTTGGCTGTGTTGTGTGTTGATTGTGTTGCAGATGTGAAAAGGCCAAAATGAATGCAGGAACTATTCTCCTCCATGCAACAATGCTATAGCCTAACCGCAATCATCGACATTTGTAAATTTGCAGCGGTTTAAAATATACAAATTTAACAATAATTGAGGTGTAAAATTCGGTTATAGCCCAGCTCTAATGCACACTGTTCTTGTTGCTTTCAGACGTGCTGTTTTTGTTGACACTGTCAAGCGAAGAAAATGTTGGCTGTGTGGGCGCATGACAAGGTTTCGGAGAAAGACATTCGATTTGCTATTTGTAACAAATGCTCCAGTGAGATTTCAAGAGGATTCAACTTGAATACATCAAATCTGATCAGCCATTTACAAGTAAGACATATAGCACAGTACAACGAGTATCTGAAGGCCAAAGTGTAATGAAGGGCAGAATTATCATTTTTTTGCCAGGGCACAAATGGGACAATAACTAACGAAATATCGGTATCTGTATCGGTATCAGCCGATTGTGTTATTTGAACAATCGGTTTCGGTCCAGAATTCTCATATCGGTGCGTCCCTATCCCCAACTATTATACTACATTGCCACCCAGGCAAATTTTCCTGGTACGTGTAAGCATTGCAGAATTACACCTCACGATCCATCATTTATGCTTAGTAATGTGCAGGAACTTTTTTTTTTAAACAGTATTTCTGATGTAAACTAGCCTAATCTAACTAGCTGAGCCTAGAACCTAGAATGTGTATCTCTAGGCCAGGTCTTACCAGGATTATCATCTCGAATGGCTGATTTGAGCAGTCCCTTGGCATCCTCAGAGTTCCATGGACTGAGCACCTTGAGTCCTGGACAGTGTCCATACCACGCCGCGAAACACTGAGAGTGCTGGGCCGCGACTCCAGCAGAGGCGCCGTTGGGCCCACGGAACACGATTGGGACAGACTGTAGGCCAGCGGACATGTAGTATGTCTTGGCAGCAGAGTTGATGATTTGGTCAATGGCTTGCATGGAAAAGTTGAAGGTCATGAACTCACAAATGGGCCTCAGGCCAGCCTGGACATTTAAAAAACAGATTTTTGCAAGAAGAAATGTTATTTAATTTCAAGTTATTTGGATTTGTTTTCATTTTTAATTATTGTTCAGAAATGTGTAAATTGTGGAAATAAAGGTGAAAAAATCAAATTTACTGTTTTAATTTCAGGCTGTAAGGCAACAAAATGTGACATTTTTGAGACAGCGTGTAGACTTTAAAGGGGCACTGTATGTAGATTCAAAATGAAGACTCATATTTCATATCCTGTGTTTAATTTTTCCTCCACCGAGGGCACTGAAACCAGCCATAAAATGTAAGATCAGCAAGACAACGTGACAATATATACATTTTTTGTGAACCACTTTGTGCTGTATTGCTGGAAAGGTGCTATATATATATATATATATAAAAAAAAAAAAAATAATAGTATTTGGCTTGCACCAGAAAATTTCTGTTGTTTCTTAATAAGAGTGATGAGCGATGACAGGACATTAAGGAATATTTAAAAATAATTTTCAGAATTTTGAAGCAACGTTTGGTTGATATATTAACTTACCATTGCAGCCCCAACGGCTATACCTGAAAATCCCATCTGTAAAATGAATGTAAGATGATATACAAATTTCCAACAAATTCCCAAGGAATATTTACAATAGGTATATCATTTTTCAGCCAAATATTTTCCTTACCTCAGTTATAGGAGTGTCAATGATGCGATCATCTCCATATTTCTTCCAGAGTCCTCTGCTGATCTGAAAAAAAATAGTTAGCATTAATTAAGGCCTACCCTCCCTCCCTGGGTAATGCTATGACCAAATGTGTATAGACCCATGGTACTCCAGTCTACACTGGCCTGGTCAGGATTCAAGTGTATATTGTATTAACCCATTTTGCGTCAAGACCTAAAAATGCCTACTGACAACAGTTTAAATACTACTACTACACCAAGCCTAATATCTCCAAAAGTACACCTTGCACAGACATTGTTGAGGGCTTGATGTGAAGTAGACAGTTGTAACATGAGGAATCAAGTGTCAGCATCTACAAATGTGTCACCTAGAGGCTCATGATGCACATGAAGTACATAAAATGTAAAATAAAGACCAAATGATTTACACCCTACTAATAACATGATTTTTCCCTCTAAAGCCATAGTAGATTCCAGATAAGGTACCGCAAGGGGTTGTACACTTCCCCAAAATAACTGGATGCAAATCTCTAAAACCAATCAAATTCTACAGTGTTGTTTCTAAAACCAGGACCCAGGTGTCCCAAAATCTATCCAAAGTGGTTACATGTTATTAGTCACATGCCATACTGTATGGGTTTTTTCTTTTACTATAAAAACCACACTTGTACAGATATGAGAGGAAAATGAATTATAAGATTATTAAAATTTTGTGGTTCCTGCATTAGATAATTGTGTATGCAAGTGTCCAGAAACCTATCCAAAACATACTCAATCAGTTCTGTTGTACAAATCTATTCAACAAGAGCCAGAATGCTTTCCAGGTGGATCCAGACAGATTCTCATGGTAACAATAACAATATGGGTAGCATTGTCATATGTGTCATCCGAGTTGACATTCAAGGCAGACGAATCACCCTTCGAAAACAAGCCAGCATGCGTATCTTCAAAAACAAAATCTAAGGGCCAGATTGACTAAAGAAATAGTCGCAGAAATGAAAAGCCCATCTTTGCAATTTTGCGGTAAGAGACACACATAAAAAAGGGTCCGAAACAATATGGCACGCTCACACGTCTGGATCACAATGTGCCAAGAAATGGGATGCCAGGCACAAGTAGCGAGGGAACCACAAGAAAAAGAGAACTTTAATTTACAGATCAGGAAATAGATGAAAAAAACAAAACATTAGGCATACTAAAACTAACAGTAACAGTCAGGAAAAGATGACATGATGTTAGGCAGCATCCAAAAGAAAAAAAAAAGTCCTACAACATAATGCAGGGAAAAAGACCACCCGAGGAAATATTCGAATAAGAACGAAGAATAGACATGGGTGAATTCGTGATGGGAGAAGGCCACAGAGCGTCAAAGTAAAAGTATTGTTGCTGGCAGTGTAGTGTAATGGTTAGGGAGCTGGGCTTGTAACTCAGAGGTTGCAGGTTCAATTCTCAGGTGGGGCACTGCTGTTGTACACTTGAGCAAGGTACTTAACCTGAATTGCTTCAGTAAAATATCCAGCTGTATAAATGGATTGTATGTAAAGAAATGTAACCTGTGTAAGTCGCTCTGGAAAAGAGCGTCTGCTAAATGACCAAAATGTAAAATGTATTGTGTTAGTTTAATCATCTGTCTGCGTCCAAGTGTCAGTAAGTAACCCGGTGTAAGACTTCATTTTTTGTTGCCATTTCACTAGTTTTATTGCTAGTTTGACACTGTTTAGTGGTGTTATTAGTAGTTCAACGCTGTTTTATTGGTGTTATTGCTAGTTTGACGCTGTTTAGTGGTTTTATTCGTAGTTCAACACTGTTTTATTGGTCTTAGTGTTTGTTTGGCGTTGTTTATCTGTTTTATTGTCTCTGGTTTAGTTTCCACCATTTGCTAAATGGACTAGCTCTTTTGGTACTGGTCACTAAGTGCTTTGGGACCATTGTTTTCAGCTGGTAATTGGCACATAGTAATTAGTCTCGTGTAGGTATATTAGTACCTCTAGTTCTAGTAAGCAGCAGCTTTCTGTGGCAGCCTCACCGTACGAAGACTCAGTGTACAAAGACCGAGGAATCTACCTGCAGGAGTCCAACTAGAGAGTGAACACTGCACGGTAAGTACCATCATTTCTCTTCCACTAGTACTTTTGGCACATCTAACACCATGTGCAACCTCCCAATCCCAGTCTGTGTCTCCTCTTCTAGATCCCTAGAAGGAGGGTTGCAACTCACATCTGCAACCTCTCCAATCTGATTCACCCTCCTAGATCCACCGGTGCAGACATCACAGTAGCAGGAGGGCTATGGAACTGCCAGGCTGCTGGCTAACTTCACCTCAGCCCAGGCCTCCCTACTCTCCCTGCAGTTCCTGGCGCTCACTGAGACGTGGATCACCCCGCAGAACACGGCCACCCCTGCTGCTCTCTCCGCTGCCTACACCTTCTCACACACTCAACGACCCACAGGTAGAGGTGGAGGGACAAGTATACTAATATCCCCCCGGTGGAGATTTGGTATTGTTCCTCATTTCTCACCCACCTCCTTTGAATACCATGCTGTCACTATCACTGCCCCACATGTAAACTGCACATTATTGTTCTGTATCGCCCACCAGGTCCACTTCTTCCCTGAGGATGGCACTCCCGTCCTACTTGTCGGCGACTTCAACGTACTGCTGGACACCCATCAGTCCTCCGCCTTGCTCCCCCTCCTTCAGTCCTTTGACTTCACCATGGCTGAATCCCCACCCACCCACAAGGCCGGCAACCAACTAGACCTTGTCTTCACCAGGAACTGCACCTCACCCAACATTATAGTATCTCCTCTCCATGTGTCTGACCATTGCTTTCTGTCTTTTTCCCTCTCCCTCCCCTCTGTACCTAAACCCTCTTCACCTCCCCCCCACTGTCTCTGTTCATCACAACCTCCGATCTCCCCCCCATAGCCCTGTCAGATACTGTTCTATCATCCCTTCCCCCTACTGATACCTTCTCTAAGCTACCTGTTGAGGAAGCCTCATCCACTCTGCTATCCTCTCTCCTCCTCCTCCTTTGATCCACTCTGTCCTCTCTCTACCAAATCTGCTCATCTCCTACCCCCCAGCCCCTGGCTAACTGACTGTATTGTTGCTGACTGACTCAAACTGGGAGTAGCAGAAAGGAAATGGAGAAAATCCAAATCCCCTGTTGACCGGACTGACTTCCACACTCTCCCGGCTATCTTTTCCTCTAACCATTTTTATTCTCCAAAATTCAATCCCCTGCTTCTAACTAGGGATGTTAATGATTAATTGATGATCGATTATTTGCTGTTAAGAATTAAAAAATTTGATTGATCATGCATATCAAATTAAACAATGAAATTGAACCTTTTGTGGTGTCGTTGTAATTGTATTGAAATGTGTCTATTGCTGTATTACTGCACTGATCTATTGAGGGAACAACAATTGATTTTACCATGTATAAATACACATCTTGTCGCTCTGGATAAGAGCGTCTCCTAAATGCCAAAAATGTAAAATGTAAAATGCCTGCAACCCAAGCAACTAAAAGATCTGGATGCAAGAAATGTAAAGTTGAGAGCAACTTTACCATACCTGGCAGTGAATTTGATCTCTAGGTGCATGGCTCTAATTACTCTTTTATATCCTCTAATAGTGTTGATTAACGTGCGGTTGTGTAACATGTATCGCTTCACTGTTTGCTCTTCAGTTCATCGAAAGAGGGTAATTCTTAGATGAAAGACCCTCTCCTGTCTTATTCTGTTTTTTCTCTGTGTCTTCTCCTGGCTCTAATGACTGCTATCATGTTTGAAAGATGGCGCACACCCAGACTCATTAAACACAGTAAGGCAATGACATTGAGAGAGAGAAAAAAGTGAATTACAATTAATAATATTTATGGATTGTGAATTATGCTAATTCTCATGGTGTTGGTGCCATGCCACTTAAAGGGAATGGCAGGAAGAGGATAACTACACAAACTAGCGAGATTAATTATTATACCTTGTAGGCACCATCATATTGTGCCACTTCCTCTCCAATGAGAAATACTCGTTCATCCCTCTCCAGCTCTTCATCCATCGCTTGGTTCAGTGCATCTCGTACTGTCACCTGACATATAAAGGAAAGTGCGGCATTCAAGTTGCTTTAATTGGAGGACACGTATATGAGCACAATATGTATTGAATGCACTTGCAAGTCATTATTAGCTTTCTACCCACGTCTCGAAATGTATATGTGTTGTCTGCAAAGTGTTAATGCTGCTGCTGACAAACTACTTTCCCCTTGGATATAAATAATAATCAGCTGTACTATTTTTTTATATATCAAGGGGGTGGGTGGACTCCGTTGCACAGCTGACATCATCCCATCAATCGATCATAAGAGTTCACAGTGTATCTACTTTGCTAGCTAACAAGCGAATACATTTCATGCTTTCTGGTAATTTACAAAAACTGGTCAAAAACATCCCGCACCCGCATCCCGCACATCTATCATGGCAACGAATTCTACTAATACGGCTGCTTCTCAGATGACGAGTTAGAAATCTCGGTTCAACAGCTAACGTTGCCTTTTACCTGCAAGGAAGCTGATGATGTCTTGTGAAACTGTCTTCGCAGAACCACCGAAGCAGCATTCTAAGCGCAAAAAAACATATTACAAATAAGTGCTCGGTAATGTTCAGAATATCAGACGCTTGCTTATTACATTGTCTACAAATTCTAGGTAGTTACTTACCCTCCCCGCCCGAATCAAAAACCGTAACGATTCCATATTTGACCTGTCCTCTATTTTGAAAGGCGAGCTTGTGCTGTCATAGGTCTTGTGCCAATGAAGGCAAAGGATGCCTACTAGGTGGACGGAAATTGTAACAGAGAACCAATCACGACTAGATTAAGAATCGCCCAAGAACCGGAATGACTGAGGCCCGAGGTTATCGGTGGTCTCTTTTTACGAGGGGTGCATTCCATTTGTTTGTAGATTTATCCTCGCGTCTCTTCCTCGATTCATCAATGAAACGTCATGAGGAAACAATGAAGAGGTAAATAGAGGGACAGAGGAAATTACATGTGTTTTCTTGTGCCTCTGGACTACAGTTGAATGTTTCAAAGTGTGAAATTCTATGTCTATATGATGACCAGATGGCCATACTGATGACAATGAAATAGAAAATATTCCTGTCAAGGACTCAGTGAAATACCTAGGTGTGTATATTTCAAAGAATCATTTAGGAGGCAACATATTAACTTTCACCCAAGGCTTAAGAAAACAAAATGTATTCTAAATAACTGGCTCCAGAGAGACCTCTCAATTCTAGGGAGAGTTCTATTAACCAAAGCAGAGGGCTTATCCAGGTTTGTTTATCTGGCTTTGTCCTTTTTGTCAATGATTCTATGTATAAAGAAATCATGTGTTTTATTTGGAGGAATAAGACACATAAACTAAAGAAATATCTTTCCAATAAGAAATCAGAAGGTGGTCTTGAAGATTTAGACTTTGTAGACATTAATAATACCTTTAAGATATACTGGTAAAAAGATTCAAAACTCTGACTAATGAGGATTCAATGTCCCAAGTAACATCCCAAGTAACATCTTCTCAAAATTTGGAGGCTCATCTTTGAATTAAAATGTAACCAACAAGGTTTGTTAGCATCTCATACTACTGTGGAGTAACAGCTGTGTCACTATTAAGAACAAGTTTGTTTTTCTCCCCCAACTGGTTTAAGAGGAATATACATTTTGTGTCTTCTGTGAAAAAGAAGAGTAATAAGGTATATTTTATGCCCCAAAAATTCAGAAAATTCCAAACCTGCAATACTAATACTATTGTTCAGAAAAACATATTTTGTTTTATTCATATTTTTTTTCCAGAAAACATCTGGATCACAATTATGCATACCCCTAACTATTCTTTTACATTTAATCCAATAAAAATACATCTTCATAAATAAACAACTTATTTGAAATTCAGTGGCCTACAATGGTTTCCTGTTTCCCTAGGGTATAAAAAGGAGGGAACACACAATTGAACCACAATACTGTGGTCAGCCATCATCATAGTGAGAAAGGCAAAGAAAGGTGTAATCGAACCCCGGTTGCAGTGGCCAGCGTCGGACGTTGTAACCAGGAGACCACCCGGAAGGCCCATGACAATGACCTTTATGGAAGAGTTGCAAGAAGGAAGCCTCTTTTGAAGACAATTCACCATAAAAGGCATCTTGAATTCATCAAACTACATCTGGACTACAATTGGAACCATATCTTGTGGTCAGATGAAACAAAAATATAGCTTTTTGGACATGTACATCAGCATTATGTTTGGCATCCAAAGAATGCCAGTAATGCTGAAAAGGCACCTCATGCCTACGGTGAAACATGGTGGTGGATCTTTAATGCTTTGGGGTTGTTTTGCATCCACAGGCCCTGGGGCCCTTATTAAAATAGATGGAACCATGAACTCCAACATGTACCAAGCTACACCTTGGGCGCAGGTGGACCTTCCAACAAGTCAACGATCCCTAACATACGTCCAAAGAAATTAAGAAATGGTTGACAGAGCACAAGATCAATGTCCTGACTTGGCCATCTCAGTCTCCAGACCTGAATCCAATTGAACATTTGTGGTTTGAACTCAAAAAAGCAGTCCACAAACGTCAACCCAAGAATCTGAAGGAACTAGAACAATTCTGCATTGCAGAATGATTGAGGATCCCCCCAAGAAGTTACATAACCTCGCACGACACTACAGAAGGTGACGACTTGCTGTTATAATGGACAAGTATGGAGTCTACTGTATATAGCCTATATATATATATTTTTTTTTACATTCTTTTTGGTTAACTTATTTGTTTATCTTCCTTTCATCAGAAGCTTGTCTGGGATGCCTGAAATGTGACAGCCACACAAATGTGTGTGTATAAGCAGGCATATGCTAATGTTAATGTTCATAATTCATTAGCTACCTGTATATGTCATTCAAATAAGAATTGTATGGTTCATAATATGAACGACCCTAAAGATAACAATGTATTTAGATCAAATTTAAAACAGGCAAAGAACTCTGAAGACAAAGGATTGTTGACCATCAGGAGGTGGTTACAAACAAATAAATAAAACGTAAGATGCCACTTTCCAGGGAACAATGGTCCATAGATCTCAGATCAGCTGAGTGGCTTATATAGAGATAAAACATTTTACTTATGGCTTTAAAAACAAATTATCTTATGGATTTCATTAAGATAAATGTATACAGCAAACAGTACCCCAAATATATATATTTTTTCATTAAAACATTGACATTTTATAATGGGTTTTAAATGGGGCGAAAATCTTTCTGCCACCAGCCACTAGATGCAGACAGTCTGCGCTTGCGCAAAATTCGCAATTTGAGGCAATGCCTGGTCTTTCAATTTGCTTCAATGCCACTGGCTCACCAGTTATACAACATCAATAGTCATCACGACTCAGCAAATGGCTGCTGACGCAGATGGAGAGACCAAAAATAAAATCACAAGGGTGTGCACTGAAATAACGTTGCTAAGGATAAAGACGGTATCCACTTTTATGGTCTTTAATCACGGATTTAAGAACTAAAATGACATAATTTGTATTTTATTTGCAATATTAAGTTTACATATTAAGTACAATTGATTTATTCACTAGAATCCCGTACTAGAACCCCCCCCCCATAGAAAATAATGGTAGAAAATGTTTTTTCAACCTCTTCAGCCAAGCATTCAAGTATAGCCAGTCATATGATTCAAACCCATAAACGAATTTAACTTTAACTGACTCCGAACAATGCAAACGGCAAGCCTTGAATGACAGTAACAAAAATTATATATTTTTAGCCAAGTGACATGTCTGTTTTGGAATCTCCGACCGACACCAGCTTCGCGGCTGGGCTCGGAGAGCTCCTTCCCGTTGGCTATCAAGCATTTCAGCCCGAGGATCATGGCCTAGACCGCGGTTTTCGGCTCACGGCCTTCTCAGACTTGAAAGGATGAGGCTGTAAGGTCCCTCAGGAGGCGCTGCTCAAACTCCTGCAGGGACTGGAGCCTGACCGCCCGGCGTCGGTGGCGGGTGAGGATGGGGGCACGGGTACAGTTGCTGGTGACGAGGCATCTGAATATGGGCAACTGGCCCCTGCTCCGCAAGGTCCCAGGTTGGGTAAGGACTCTCAGTATTCTATCGTTTTGACATGTGTAACGTTATGCGAGTTGTCATATCGCGTTTGGAGATGTATTAACAGTGTAGTGAAGATGCTATGTCAGTGTATTAACGTTACCAGAGATTTTAAATAAATAAATCTGGTATTACGTTAACCGCGGGATTTAATGTTTTCTCGAGAAGTGACGTTAATGCTAGGTAGCTCATTTGACTAGCTAACTAACAAGCTATGTACCCAATTTATGCCGATACACTTTTGCGCCTGACGCAAGTTCAATTAACTACGAGGGTAAAGTTCGTTTACTGCCCTGCTAAGTTGTCAGGCAAATAATACGAGCGTTTACTCCCACGACGTCTCACCATTGTTATTTTGATTAAACGTTCGCTAGCGAATTACGAGCACGATTCGCGAATGTTTACTTGTCTTAAGTGTTGAATTTTGGAACGCGGAACCCTTGTCTGTTATCCGATTGGGCTAGCATAATGGTTAGCCAAGTAGCTACTGTTATAGTGTGGAGTGGCTTGTTCTCGAGTTGTGTTGCTAAGAAGATTGTATTTTTGTAGTAGTTGTCAGTAATAACATCGTGATAGCTGCTAAGTAAACTACGGATGCCACTGCTATCAGTATTATGTAACTTACACACTTTTTGGATTCATTCAAAACGGGGAAGCGTCATGCCGCTAATCATCGGGGAGTACAAGTACAGGGGTATGATGTTCATACCTGGTGATTGTGCACTGACTGTTTTTTGTTTGCTAGCTACCCATCTTTTTCTGAATATGCCTTACGTTTTGTATTCTTATATGGTCCACCCTTTTTTTAGGCCCCTGCTTTCCAACACATTTGTCTGTAGTCAAACATGTAATGTTTCCTGTCTGCCATTATGTAGAGGCTCTTAAACGGAGGCCCCTACGCCATTTTGTTGCATAAGCGTCTGACTTCATCATGGGGTGAGAACACAGCGCTTTATTTTAGGACCATTATCACAACTACAAGCTACATTTAAAGCATTGAGTAAATTATTTTAATTGATGAGTTTTTGCACAGGAACATGCAATTGTAAGAAAGTCTTCTTTTGTTAAAATTGACGTTCACACCACCCAATTAATTAACATAAACCGTCATACATTTGTCTTAATGCATTACTGGGATTGGTTTTCCTATTCTGGGATAATAAATATTATTTGCGCCTTATTTGCGTTAACATTTATTGATACAACCATTGATGAGTAACCGAATGTCTGGACACGAGCTAGGTTAATTGTTAACCAACTTTACTAGTGTTTGTCGTCACTTTTGTACTCTGCAGTGAGTTGCATGAAGGGAGAAAAGGGTAGTAAATGAATGAACTTTGAGTATATGGATTATTTTTACGATTTGGAATGTATTGCCTTGTCTCCACCTGTCTGGCTAGAGCGCTAGACTGACAGCAGTGTGAAGCTAGCCTCAATAAGAATCCGACTTCCGGTTGAGTTTTCCGACGGTTTCAAAATAAAAGCGTATTTCGTGTTTAAAAAATAAAAAATAAAAAAAATGCTTTACTATGGCTTACTATTACAGTGCTATGGAATTTTACTTTAGTAAACACAAAACTATATATTGTACTGGTGAACGCCATGGAATCAAGAGTCGAGAGACCTTGCTTTTCCATTTCAATGGTACAGCTTTTATTGTCGCAAAGCATGGCACACAGGGAAGTACACCTTGCATTACTTTCTACAGGAGTCATTCTAAATGCATACACACTTACTCATGGTGGAAGACATTAAATACGCTCATACAATCATCATTGGAAAGCTAATTGACAACATACAAAATGCTTCCATGCTACATATAGCCACCGGCTACCTAGCTTAGCCACATTAGGTGCTACAAACAAACAAGATGGTGGGCAGCTAGCATTGCTGTGGCTAGGCTAGTTGCCCACTGTTACACTAGCCCCCCATTTTAAAAAAATGTGCAGCGTCCCTGCTGCATCTGGCCCAGTCCATTGGAACAAAGAACCGAGGTCCAGGCTACTGGCGGTGAGTCGCTGGGGAGCAAAATACCTTTGGCATGCGAAGTGGCGTCGCTCAGCCCCCTGCTGATGGTATGGCGGGGCAGTTCCGAGTCCGGGGGACAGCTGAAGATCAGGCTGACTGGTGTGCGCAGCTCCCATCCCATCCCAGCATGAGGGACGCCGGCGTGCACTCCATGGACTCCTGCACCGCCGACCTGTATGACAGCAGGTCCAGAGGAAGGTGGGCGTCCCAGTCCTTTGTGGTGCCTTGACGTGAGGAGAGCCAGCTGAGTGGTGAGGGTGGGATTGAAGCGCTCCACCAGGCCGTCGCATTGTGGCTGGAGGGGAGTGGTGCGAGTCTTTTGAATGGTGACCCTGCGACACACCTCACAAAACACCTGGCTCTTGAAGTTCCTCCCCTGGTCACTGTACAGTTCGGCTGGCATGCAGAACATCCCCTCCAGGAGACGGTCCACTACAACTGGGGCGGTAGTGCATACGCCTCCGGCCACTTAGTAAAATAGTCCATCGCCGTGAGCGATTACCGGACTCTGATACTGGGAATGGTCCCAGCACATCTTTCGCCACCCTCTCCATAGGGGCACTGCATGCAGCTTGCTGTAGGGGAGCGTGATAGCGGCCTACTGGGCCTTTCTTTGCGGTGCAGGTGTCACCCCGGCGACAGTAGGAGATCACGTCTCGACAGTGACTGTAAAACTGCTCTGAGGCGGTGCAGCGTTTTGTTTACGCTGTAGTGTCCGGACCCTGCGGTGCTGTGAACCAGGTGCAGTACGGTGGGCTGTAGTTGGAGAGGTGATGAGCTGGAGACGGACGACTCCCCGGGCCGGGTCTGACCAGCAGTGGTGCAGTAGGTCATCGTGGAGGTGTAGTGAGTCCCACTGGGCCTCCAGCTGCTTGACTGCTGGAGAGAAGGGCGAGAGCGTGGAGTGACTAGGCCTCGTCCCTGTTCATAGCCATGAGCACTGGGCCGACCTCTTCGTCTCCCTCCTGGGCTGCGTGGACCTGAACGGCATAACGTTAAATTCCCATAACCCCCGGCCGATGGTGAAGGCCATCTTTTGTCAAGCTGATGGGGAGAGGGGAACCTGCCAGTAGCCGCTGCAGATATCCAGTGCGCTCAACCACGTAGAGCCGGCTACTGAGTCAAGGGCGTCATCGATGCGAGGCAGTGGATTTGAGTCTTTTCTGGTGACATCGTTCAGGCGACGGTAGTTGACGCAGAACTGCAAGGACACATCTTTCTTACAAACCAGCACGGCAGGGGAAACCCAGGGGCTGTCGGAGGGCTGGATGGTGCCTGCTGCTGCCATCTCACTGATCTTGGCCTCCGCTTCCTCCCGTTCAGCCAGGGGCTGTCGTCTTGCTCGCTGTCAGGTAGGGGCTGCTGAGCCAGTTTTGATGTGATGCTGGACAACGATCTTTGTCTTTAGCTGTAAACGGGTAACGGAACTTAGCCAAGAGAGCTCGTAGCTGGTTACGCTCTCCTGTGCTAAGTCCCTTACTGCTGTGCTGGAACAGCTGTTCGACTGCATCATCGGTCCCCTCGTTTTTCGCCGTTGGTGTGATCGGCTGTGGGAGCACTCGCCTGACCTTTTGCTGACTGTGTCTTTTTGCTGGCTGTCGTAGTGGTCGCCTGACGGCTCCAGCAGCAGCGAGAGCATCGAGACCCGGGATGCAGGGGTTGGAGATGTGGGCCCGGAAAAAGTTCTGCGAGACTCTTTTCTCGCCCAGCTTTTTACAGCCCAGCATGTCCGCTGTTTGCCCTGATACTGTCTCTAGCCTGGTGTTTGTGCGAGACCAGTCCGTGACCCGGGGCAGCAGGTCATGTCGGATCAGGCTGATGGTGGAGCCAGTGTTGACCAGTGCGTTGACATGCTCCCCCTTGATGTAGCCTAGCACGAAAATGCTACGACCGCTGCTTCCCAGGCGGCCTACTCTCGATGCTGCGGGGCGTGGTTATGTACAGGCTGGAGCCACCTCTCGCTGCGTTTTCTTTTGGCAGTCCCTGGCGAAGTTGCCTTTGCCATAGAAGGAGCAGGAGCGGTGTGCTGCTGCTCTGGCTGGCGCAGTTTCTTCATCGCTCTCTCTCCACTGGCTGCCTTGACCAACTGGTGTGCAGGCGTTCTCATCTAAGATTGCCTCCAAGCCCTCCGCCTTAGCCAAGGCATCGTTCAAGTTTGTGGGGCAGGTGATCTGGACTTGTTGCAGGAGGCTCGCCTGTCGTAATCCCTTCAGGAAGGCATTAAGAGCCAGGCTGTCGCAGACTTCTCCTGGATGCTGGGGGTAGGAACGCTGGGCCAGACCGCGAGAAGTCCGATGCTTTCTCCCCCTCGTCTCTCTCTCTGGTGCAGCTCTTCCTTGAGTGCGTGGAGTGACGTCACTTTGCCGAATCACCTTTTCAGCGCTCTGCAGAGGAGCTGGTAGGTGGGCGTGGTGTTGGGACCCAGGTCCAAGAGTGCTTTGAGAGCTTCTCCCTCCAGGGCTGCCGCCAGCCTTGCGCCTTTCTTCGCTCCGCTACTTCCGCTATGAAGCGAAACTTCGTTTAGTTTATTTATTTGCACACTGGTTTAAAAACTGAGGACATTACAGAAAAATAAGAAATATAATCACATAGACAGTGCAGGATGGTGCTAGAAACCCAGAGGGTCTAATATAGTGCTTCACCCTCCTCAATGAAAACAAAGCAAACGGGCAACAACAAAAAAGAAACAAACAGGCAAATAAGAGAGACCTATAAAATAAAGAAAAACAAACAAAATTCAGAGTTCTGTGTGTGTTCGTTAAGAGTGACTGAGTAGAGTGCTTTCTGTGTGTGTGGGAAAGCGAGAGAGAGGGTGCACTAAGAGTGTCCGCCTCTCTCCCTCGGTGTGATTGGCAGAGAACTCGCACTAGGGCAGTGGAGTGTTTCTGGACAACGGCCCGAGAACTCTCACTGAAAGAGTGGAGAATGTCTCTGGGCTGGTTGCCAGAGAACTCATTGTGATGAGTGGCGAGGCTCTCTGTGTGTTTGGGTCAAAAGAGTGCTCGGACTGAAAAGTTTGAGTGTCTCTGTGCATGGGTTTGGGAAGCACTTGAAAAGTCACTAGATGTGTGTGCCTGGTGAGGTTCTAGTGGAACTCCGGACTGACGAGGCGGTGCACTGTTGAGATGTGTGTCGGGACAGTGCGTAGAGTTCTACCCTGTCCCGTTAAGTGTGGATGCATGTTTTTGCCCGAAAGCTTTGCGGCAAGTAGGGTGAAGACTTGGAAAGTGTTCTCTGCTCTCTGAATCATAGTTTTTAGCTGATCTTCTTTGGTTTTAGCCTTTTTTAGTTGGGGGTGAACTTGCACCCTAAATAAATCTCCATCTTTGAAAATGCGATCACTATGTCGTATGTAGCCCAAAGATGGGCACGACGGTTAATGTTATTTATTTTCTACACTGATATTTATGTTTGACTTGTGCAGCGTATGCTCATGGGACTGTGTAGCAGTGAAGCTCTGACGCGTGCCCGCAGGTAGCGTTAGCAACTAGTGCTCTGACTGTACAGTATATCATAACGTACACTCTAGTCGGGACTCGAACGAGAGAGATTTTTACATTCCCAACTAGAGTGGTATGGCAGCGAACATAATAGGTAGCTAATAATTCCTAGATTTAACCGAGCAGGGATGTGGGAATGATTTGTGCTTGTAGGACGGAGATGAGAGATCACTGCAGGAAAATCACAGCGATTCTTCAGCCTGGCAGGAGGGCTCACTGAACTGAATGTAGACAGTAACTAGCTAGTGTTCATGGATATTGCTTGCTAATTCAAGGCTTGGTAAGTGATGAATGCATGATCACTTACTAAACCTTGTGTTGGCAAGCAACTAGCAACAACCGATATCGATATCCAATGTCCGTGAACTCTAACATTAGCTAGCTAACTAACTAGCTGGTTCTCGCTGTTGTGTCTGTGCCAGTATCCGCAAACTTGCTTGACTGCTGCAGTGTCTGGCATAGCAAAATCAACAAACCCGGTGAGCACCGACTGCATGCGAGTGACAATGTGCTGCTTTTCCCATTTGGAACTTGATTTTGTTACGACGTTTGTTACGATGCGAGTGTAAAACAGTAATAGTTCCAGTTAATTTTCAGTCTGAGACGATAGGACGATTGCTAATCTGGACCCCTGATGACACCAAGTGATTTAGAAATTTTGCAGCATACAAAATTGATGTGTTTTCTCCAGTTCAGCCTTTCATCAACTAGCACTCCCAAGACATTTGGTGGAGGAAACCTAAGAAATTTCAAGTCCGTTGATTGAGATTTTAGTGTCCTCTTTGCAGTATTTCTTGTTTTTAAAAATGTCTTGTTTAGAAAATTATGAAATTTGACTTTTTAACATTTAAAGATAATTTATTGAATTGAAACCATTTTGATATTTGTTTGCATATGCATTTGTTCGCATCAGCAATAAGTGAGTACATTTTTGTGATAGGATCAGGTTGGTGTCATCAGCAGAAAGTAAAGGAAGTAAGGTGGAAGATACAGTAGCAAGGTCATTGATATATGAGGAACAGCAGAGGTCTAAGGATAGATCCTTGAGGAACACCACATGTTTTCCTAGCCCTGTCTGATGCCCAACCATTGGCATCCACAAACCGTTCATGGTTGTCTACATGACTTTCAAGCCATTTATTTGACAGATCATGAAAACTATACCGGAACAGTTTGGATCATAAAATGTTGTGACAGTGTCAATAGCTTTAGATAGGTCAAGAAGTATACCAAGAGCATATTCGTTATTGTTAAGGGCAGTGTAAAATCTTTCAACTAGTTGTAGTAGAGCCATGTCCATTGAGTAATTTTTGAGAAATCCATACTGATTGTATGCTGTTGTTGGTTAGATGTTGTAGTATTCTATTATAAATCTACTTTTCGAGAATTTTGGAGAAACATGTAAGAACAGATATTGGACAATAGTAAAAAATGTTTGGTCCCCAGACTTCTAGAGGAGGATAAACCTGGCAATTTTAATTTCCTTAGGGACAATGCCAGTCTCCATAGGTTTAAAAAAATAAAATATGACCGTGGTTTGGCAATGGTGGAACTCACCGTTTTGATCAATGATGCACCTATACCATCATGACCCGCTGCTGAATTCTTCAAGTTACAAATAATTCCCTTAATTTCCTTTACATCGGTTGAATCAAACTGTCGAAGATTAGAGTAATGACCTTCGTTGTAGTTTAGAGGACTCCCATCTGTGCCCACACACTGGCACCCACTAACTAGGGTAGGCCCAGACAAAACGTAGCAACGAGATTGAAGACAAACCGAGTTTAGGCCATTAAGAAAGGCTACGTGGTGTTACTTTGGTTACAAACGAGCTGACAAAGACCAGAAGGAGGTGTGTTCTGCAAGCACTGTAACAAAGCGATCTCAATTGCAGGAATACATCTAATCTGTCCCATCTGAGAAGTTATCACGAAAAGGAATG
Organism: Aldrovandia affinis; assembly: GCA_029706075.1. NCBI lineage: Eukaryota > Metazoa > Chordata > Actinopteri > Notacanthiformes > Halosauridae > Aldrovandia > Aldrovandia affinis. The sequence goes on along the minus strand of JAINUG010000074.1, from coordinate 3,610,928 downwards.
CAGACTCAAAAAGGTGTGTGTGCGTGCGTGCATACACACACCGATCAGCCACAACATTAAAACCACTGACAGGTGAAGTGAATAACATTGATCATCTTGTTACAATTGCACCTGTCAAGGGGTGGGATATATTAGACAGCAAGTGAAGTCATTTCTTGAAGTTGTGTTGGAAGCAGGAAAAATGGGCAAGCGTAAGGATCTGTGCGACTGTGCCAAATTGTGATGGTTAGACGACTGGGTCCGAGCATCTCCAAAACGGCAAGTCTTGTGGCGTGTTCCCGGTATGCAGTGGTTATTACCTACCAAAAGTGGTCCAAGGAAGGACAACCGGTGAACCGGCGACAGGGTGCCCAAGGCTCATTGATGCGCGTGGGGAGCGAAGGCTAGCCCGTCTGGTCCGATCCCACAGAAGAGCTACTGTAGCACAAATTGCTGAAAACGTTAATGCTGGGTATGATAGAAAGGTGTCAGACCACACAGTGCATAGCAGCTTGCTGCGTATGGGGCTGCATAGCTACAGACCGGTCAGAGTGCCCATGCTGACCCATGTCCACCGCCAAAAGCGCCTATAATGGGCTGAAGGTGGGCTGGTCTGATGAATCACGTTTTCTTTTACATGTGGATGTCCGGGTGCGTGTGCGTCGTTTACCTGGGGAAGAGATGGCACCAGGATGCACTATGGGAAGAAGGCAAGCCGGCGGAGGCAGTGTGATGCTCTGTGCAATGTTCTGCTGGGAAACGTTGGGTCCTGGCATTCATGTGGATGTTACTTTGACACATACCACCTACCTAAATGTTGCAGACCAAGTACACCCCTTCATGGCAATGGTATTCCCTGATGGCAGTGGCCTCTTTCAGCAGGATAATGCGCCCTACCACACTGCAAAAATTGTTCAGGAATGGTTTGAGGAACATGACAAGAGTTCAAGGTGTTGACTTGGGCTCCAAATTCCCCAGATATCAATCCGATCGAGCATCTGTGGGATGTGCTGGACCAACAAGTCCGATCCATGGAGGCATCACCTCGCAACTTACAGGACTTAAAGGATCTGCTGCTAACGTCTTGGTGCCAGATACCACAGGACACCTTCAGAGGTCTTGTGGAGTCCGTGCCTTGACGGGTCAGAGCTGTTTTGGTGGCACGAGGGGGACCTACACAATATTAGGCAGGTGGTTTTAATGTTGTGGCTGGTCGGTGTGTATATATACACACACTTTTGTATTTGTTTACGCAAAGTGCAAACTTTATACTTGAAATTATGCTTGAAAACTCGTATATATCAACTTTTTCCGCATGCAAATGATCGTTTCAATGTCGTTGTCAAAGTATTTGGTCAACATATGCACATCATACTCATCTGCATCTTTAAACCGTGGTGTTTACCTGGCTTTTGTTGAACAAAAATGTTTGGCATCTGTTATGGTAATGAGTCTAGCATAAGACAAATCATGGATGCGTATTCAAATGTAGGTTTTAATGACGTAACTCAATACCGGAAGAGTGACATTTTTAAAATGATTTTTCTCAGATAGGCGTTTGAGGTGAACCTGTTTTATGCATTCATTTAAGTAGGCTATTTCCTCTTTTTCCCCATGTGTTTTGATTGAACACAACAGAACATTTTCTGTTTTCATGAGTAATGTGTGATCAATGATGCATCCATTTCTATTCAGTTAAATTGTATGTATATATGCATACACACACACCGAGCAGAGGTACGGCGGATACATGAAAGGTCTGATAAACCAATAATGTTTGAAATAAACCTAACCGCTCAATTTCTAAATATAAATGAAAATTTATTTATTTAACCAACAACTTTTAAAAGGCTAAAAAGAGCACAACTCTTTCTTTCTGCAGATGGAATTTTCAGCATCTCTCAAAAGGTTTTCAACCTCAAGCTCTTTGGGTCAAATTAATGGTTTAATAAATTGTTTTGTCTACATGACATTTACTCTGCTTTGAGCTGGATTTGCTGCTTACACATGATTCAGTGTCTCAATGACAATGGAAAAGTTGGGTAGTGGAGAGCAATTCCAGTGTTATTGATGTGACATTTGCATTCAAAATGGGAAACTAACCTTCACTTTGATATAGCAATGAATATATTTCAAACAACGTTACTGAATATTTTCCGTTATGGATGTGACCGCATCCGAAATTTCCATTCATTAATGAAAGAATTCTTGCCCTAAAATCACCGTAATTAATAACTGAGTAGTGTATGTTCATATATTGTAAGTGTAATGTTGGAAAGAAACCGAAAACCGTCGCTTTATCCCTGAGGACGCAGACAAAACTGTGAACTGTTTTTGAAATGGTATGGCTTGGAAACGGTATCGATATCAGTGTGTGTGAATAGCGGTATGCATATCATAATCGTGAGTGCAATAGGCAAGTGGAGGCAGAAATCTTACCTTTAAACCAATCATTGGTCTCAACATTTAGCCTACATTTATTTTTATTTCAATTCTGTTTTCGTTTTTTCGCTGTTGCATTTTAAATGAAATTAATTTCTTGCATTTGGCTACTGTGTAGCCTATAGGAGACGGAAGAGTGTGCTAAACTGGCTATCTGTGTCGCAGTCTCTTGTCTCCAGATTCAAGTTTTTCTAAAGAGCGAATTCACCACGACAATTGCAAAGTCGATGCTTTGGTGCGACAGTCGAAATCTAAAGAATACGGAGAAGAAAAGTTTTTCTTCAAGCAAAACAAACTTGGCTGAAATGAGTTGATACACACGTCTCTGCCCTGAGAAGACTGCGTCAAACGCACAGCGAGGAAGGAATTTTAACGTAAACATGCTGAGAAGGTATGACAATAATGTACACATACCTGAGACATTTGAATGCGATTCTTTTGGCTGAAACAACAGCTTTTTGTCTAGTTGATGAGGTTATACGAGAGTAAAGTTTAGCGTGTGCATTTTGGTGTAATATCTAATAAGCCCCCCCCTTCCCTTAAATACCCTGCAGTTTTATGATGATAAAAGTTATGGATTGGGATAATGACTTTCCAGTGATGCAGTGCATAGCACCGTCGCTGCACAGCAAGAAGATCCTGGTTTTGAATCCCGGCCGTGGCCTTTGTGTGGAGTTTGCATGTTCTCCCCGTGTCTGTGTGGGTTTCCTCCGGGTACTCCGGTTTCCTCCCACAGTCCAAAGGAAGTGAGGCCCAACTCTTGAATGCACTTCCACAATTTTGGCTAAATTTGATATGAACAGACCACATGCATGGTGGGGGATGTGATTACACCTTCTGCATTGCGCAACCAGGAGGGCAGATGGTGCCCTATAGCTTGGTCCTCATATTGCTGCTTGCAGCAATATATTTATTATTATTATAACAAAAAGGGAAGGTGTACTGCGACCATGGATCCGTAGACTTGACTGGAATACAGCAATGTAATAGAACACTTGATGTAGTAATTTTTACAAATGAAAAGCTCTGACTAAAAGAGACTTGATAGAGGCAGAGGTATAAATTCTGTCACAGATGGTCATTCTACGAAAAGCGGAAGACATTTAGTGACTGTTTATGGAAGATCCTAGGTAGGAACATTCTCCTGAACATCATCCCGAGAGAGATGTTCCTGAACCTGTTGACATTCCTGATTTACGCTCACAGGAGGTTCCCGCTATCTGTTGTGCTGACGATTTGACACGGTGGGCTTTAAATGTAGGCCACAAGAAACCGGAATTCAAAAACACAAAATGGTAGTGTCCTGTCAATTTTCCAGGAAAGTTGCCAATCGGCGTTGCCTTCCACTTATTTATTTTTAATTTTTTGGGGCTATACTGACTGACTGACTTGCTCCCACAGGTATTGGAATGGACTCGTGTGTGATCCCTCTCAGGCATGGGGGCCTCTCTCTGATCCAGACCACTGACTTCTTCTATCCTCTGGTGGAGGACCCTTACATGATGGTGAGGTTCCCATTGGTTAGAATATCTTGCTCTCTTATCACCTGTTTTGATTTAATAAATGTTATTTTTTTATTTTTTTTAAATGGGTAGGAAATGCTATAACATATTCTCTAACGCTGCATTGAAGTTTCGTTTTTATCTGTATAGTCAAGTGCGTCCCACCATTACACTTAGCACCCATGTAATGCGTGAAGTACGATGCCACAAACCGCTCTTAAGATGGTTCCCTTTCGCCCCAATTCCTCTGTCTCTGTGAATTTGACTGGTTTTGTGTATGTGTGCATACTGTATCCTCAAATTATTAATACCCTTAGTAAAGATGAGCAAAGGAGATTGTATGAAATAAACAATATAGGTGAAGACCTGCATTGTACAGGGGGTAAATAAAATAATGGATGCGCCAAACAATATATGAATATTTAAAAAGTTGGGCTACCCAGAATAGTTTCTGTCCTTCTCTGAATGCTCTTAGAAGTCAAAATAAAACCCCTTTCTAGTGGGATATTGGACAATTTTTCAAGAAATTCCTCCAGTTCTTTGAGATAAAGTTGGTGGAAATCTACTCCGCACTCTACATTCCAGAACTTCCCATAAATCAAATCTGGTGATTGGGGTGTGTGAACATCTTGAAAAAGCAATATTTGCACCATAGGGTGCACCTGGTTGCCAAAAATGGCTTTGTTATTTACTGGCAGTAAACCTCCCGTGCAGATTAACAATTGGACTCTGACTCCCAGGAGATGGCTGCCCACACGATGACAGATTCAACACCGTGTTTAGCTATATTAGCTGTGTGAACGGGCAATGTGGGTTTGAAGACTTCCTTTGGCTTTCTCCAAACGTATACCTGTCCAGATTTAGGAAAAAGAGTAAAAGACAGCTCATCAGACCATATTACTTTCTTCCACTGCTCAAAAGTCCAGGTTTTGTGCTCATTGCACCAGGTTGTGTTGTACATTGGCCTTGCACATTGGCCTGCCATACAGTTTCCGAATGGCAGCCCTACCATAAATGAACCATAGATATCAGCTTTGTGAATCTCACATCATACAATTTGTTGAGACTTGGTCACGGAGGTGAAGATTCAGCTCTGTGGTAATCTTTGAGGCCATTGTTTTGTGCTTTTTAGTTTATCCCTGTCAGTGAGTTTGCAAAGATGCACTTTTTCCTTGTTTGGCCATCATGGTTCTCAGCTGTTCCACTTGCCGTTTGTGACTGACACACCTGTAATTCAGGCACCAACTATTTGACCTCTTTCAAAATCAGTTGGACTCCTTTAATTCTCTTTATTTAACTTCAAAATATGAGTCCTTTGTCCATTTGTTGCTTCCTTTATTTTGTCTACCCTCTCTTCAAAAATGGAAAATTATATTAATTTGTAATATAATTTCAATTGTGAAAAGAAACTGATTTTGTATATATACAAAAATATTTTTGAACAATTTTTCCCCCAAATTCCAGAATTTTGACATTCTAGACCTGACTTTATGTATATTTGTGTGCGTGGATATGTATACAGTCCGACACCCTTGATGAAAATTTTAATTTTAATTTATTTATTTTTTAAAGGTTGTATAATGTAAACACTGATGATGAGCTATATTTTATGCTCAAACATACGGAAATGCGATATACTTTTAATACAATTCTCATTTCCTTTTGAGTTCATGCTATTTTTTCTGCAATAATGTAGGTGTTGAAATGATTGGCATCAAGAAAGATTATTGTAAATAAAACCAAACAAAGTTAAATCTGCAATAAGGTTTTACCTAAGTTGACTGAAGTTACATTCTCTCTCAGCATGATGAGAGACCACCTCAGATTCCCCTACGGTATTGGGACATGCTCCGTATGGTCGACGGTGCACTCGGGAGCAAATATGGGTGTAGCGGGTGGATTGGGACGCAGCCTTAGACTCCTCTCTCTCTCCCTCTTCCTCCCGTTCCTCCCCAGGGCCGCATCGCCTGTGCCAACGTCCTGAGTGACCTCTATGCCATGGGCGTCACGGAGTGTGACAACATGCTGATGCTGCTGAGCGTCAGCCAGAAGATGAGTGACAAGGCAAGCAAGCACGCACATATCTTTGAGCTAGCTAACTAATAACTAACCCTAACTCTCTCTGTTTCACTCAGTCTCTCACTCCATCAATTGAAATCAACAATGCTTTTTTGCCATGACTGCATTTAACAATATTGCCAAAGCAATTTCCAAAGGACACATAAGATAAACCGAATCAATACAGTCGCAAAAATAAATGGTTAAAGAATGAAAAGGGAAAGCCGCAATTGTAGCAGTGAAAAAGGCCAACAGGGTGCTGGGATGCATAGCAAAAGGTATTGAGCATAAATCAAAGGAGGTTATATTACTGTTATATAATGCCTTTGTCAGACCTCACTTGGAGTACTGTGTGCAGTTCTGGGCACCGCACTACATGAAGGATATAAAAGCTCTTGGAAAAAGTACAAAGGGCAACTAAATTGGTTCCTGGTATGAAAGGTAAAAGTTAAGAAGCTTTATAGGCTATATTCAAGCTTTACAAAATTAGACTAAGGGGGTATTTGATTGAGGTTATTAAATTCAGGGTTTAATATTATATATATATAATATTAAATAAAGGGTTTGAGAACGTGATATATGTGACTTTTTTTTTGTTTGTTTGAGTTCAGTCACCAGAGCAAGGGCACAGGTGGAAATTAGTTGAAGGTAAATTCTGCACTGATATCAGGAAGTATATGTGTATATTTTTACACATAGTTGTCAATGTGTGGAACAGCTTACCAGGTCAGGTAGTAGAGGCAGAGACGTGGGATATTCCAGTCCAGGATTGATGCATTGCTGGCTAGACTAGGTAAATAACGGCCCAAGGTGGGCTGAATGGCCTGTTCAGGCCATCGTGTATTCTTATGTTCTAATTGGGCTGTATTTTTCCATTCCTGGATTCCTTATTTTTCATTTCATATTCAGACATTTAGCATGACTTTACCTAACCATTGATTTGCATGAACTTTAGAACGAAGAAAGAATTATCAGGATATTTGTATAGCCTGCTTTGAAATATTAGTTTCATGTGTCCCCCTATACTAATTCAAGATTTCAAAGCAAATGGCGATCGCCACACCCGGAGGAATATTTAAACGAAGGGAGATCCTAAACATTCTAAAACTGAACGTTTTGCATTCATGCTGTTCTGTCCAAATGAGAAATGGGGCTGCAAGTAGTTTTGTGGAGACCTCATGAGTCCATGTTTGCCCATGCGTATCCTGACTGTCTTCATCAGGAGCGGGACAAGGTGATGCCCCTGATGATGCAAGGGTTCAGGGACGCGGCAGAGGAGGGCGGGACGTCGGTCACCGGGGGTCAGACTGTCATCAACCCCTGGATCATCATCGGGGGCGTGGCCACAGTCGTGTGCCAGCCCAACGACTTCATCATGTGAGCCTTGCGCGTCAGTCTGAACAGTCTGTTTCTCTGTGCCTCTCCCCTTGTGTTCTCCATGTATCTGTCAGTGTGTTTCTGTGATGGTGGGGGTGCATGCCACACCCACACACACACACACACAAACCACTATCATAACCATTATCAACCGCTCCCCACCCCCCCCACACGCACCACACACTCACTCAAAATGCCCGTCTAATAACCCCCAAACCCCACAACCACAACATGTTTCCTCCTTATCTTGCCCTTATCAGTTGCCCTCCATCTTTGGGTGTACTGCGTGTTGTGCAGTTGGATGCATTGGGCAGCTTTCTCTGAATTCTCACACTCCCCCATAGGCCAGACAGCGCTGTGCCGGGCGACGTGTTGGTCCTGACCAAACCACTGGGAACTCAAGTGGCGGTCAATGCACATCAGTGGCTGGACATGGTGAGTGTGAAGGAATTGTTCATAGTAATATAAAGACTGAATAATAATGTTCATGGCAGTGGTTACTATACTTTGTTTCCTTTTTTTCTCTCTCTCTCTCTTCCCCCCCCTCCCTCTCAATGTCCTTAGCCTGAAAAATGGAACAAGATCAAGCTGGTGGTGTCGAAGGAGGAGGTGAAGCAGGCTTATCAGGAGGCCATGCTCAATATGGCCACGCTGAACAGAACCGGTAACCCACCTTGTATATTCCTCTGCCTCTTAGACACAGGATAGGTGCTACACCTGCATATTTACCCTGTCACTGTAAAACTGCACAGGTAACCCACCTGCATATTCATTCCTGATCTCACTGTAAACCCAGCACAGGTAACTTCATACCCTAATTCAGGGGTTCTCAACCTCAATTACCTGAACCGTAATGCTGGTGTGACTCATTACCATTTGCTTTGTCTTTGAACCCTTAATTTTCCCCAAAATGGGTTAGTTTCAATGACCTGCTAGGTAGGCTAGTTGCTAGTATGTTTCCCACTGCACTCAATGACCGGTTGCATTGCAATGTGCAGTCATGTGAGTTTCAAGGGTCGTGCTTATTTAACATAATTTAAGCAATTTTTTTTTTACACGTTTTTATGTTCGCTGATTTAAATGGCATGTCTCGCCACTTAATTGTTTTAAACGATGATTTGTTTCAGATTTTTTTTCTTCAGTTTTCTCCCAATTTAGTAGCCAATTACACCCTCCATTTATTTCGATTAACCCTCCCCACACGGGTCCGTCGCTCGTCTCTACGAGGCAAGCTAATTCTCCGTGGGCAGCGACCTCCGCTTTCCTCCGAAACGGAATTCACCCACCCACGTTCTGGAGACTCCTTTTCCGTGCTTCACGGCGGGCCCGAGCCGGTTCTCCCTCCCCCCTCCCGCTGGGGCGGACAGCCAAACGCCGCCCCCGAATGGGGGCCGACGACCAGGGCCAATCTGGTAGAAACCCGCGTCCCTGACAGGCAGCGCACACCACACCGGACCAGCCAAAGTGTGGCTATGCTATCCGCCGCCCCCTTAATTGTTTTTAGAATAAATATAAAGTCTATTTTTAGCTATTTTCTCACGACTCCATTTGCATATCAGGTGACCCCAAGGTTGGGAAACGCTGTTGTAGTATATGAATGAATTGTAACATGAATACCTGTTTCTGGCACAATGTAGCATTAAGAGGGTGAATCGTCCCTCACCGGACATTAAGTGTCTAATTAAAACCAATGAACAGCTCGTTATGCTTCAAAAATGGCAATTATGGTTGGAATGAAAAGCAGCATACGCAATGGGCCCTGGGGACCGAGGTTGAGAACCAGTGCCCTTATTTCAATCTATAAATCGTCACCATTGGTTATCGCTTCAAGTGCTGGCAAAAAGAGTGCGCTTTTCTGCTCTATGTTTGGTCGTTCTTGAAGTCAATTCAAAAAAATTTCATCCCCCCCAGCCGCCGCCCTCATGCACACCTTCAACGCCCACGCCGCAACGGACATCACAGGCTTCGGAATCCTGGGCCACGCCCGCAACCTGGCCCTGCAGCAACGCAGTGACGTGGCATTTGTGATCCACAACCTTCCCATCCTGGCCAAGATGACTGCCGTCAGCAAGGCTTGCGGGAACCTGTTTGGCCTGCTGCAGGGAACCTCTTCCGAGACATCAGGTCAGATGCGTTACCCAAAGCTCTGAGCATTCTGAAAGGTATATGCTGTCGGGCATATGCGTGTTAATATCTCCCTCCTCTCTCTCTCTCTCTCTCTCTCTCTCTCTCTCTCCCTCTCTCTCTTCCTTCCTTCCTCAGGGGGGCTGCTGATATGCCTGCCGCGGGAGCAGGCTGCCCGCTTCTGTGCGGAGATGAAGTCGAGTCGCCTGGGCCAGGGTGGCGGGGTGGGCCAGGATGGCGGGGTAGGGGAGGGCCAGCAGGCCTGGATCATTGGCATCGTGGAAAAGGGCAGCCGCTGTGCCCGCATCATTGACAAGCCGCGGATCATTGAGGTCCCGCCCCGCGGCTCGGTCAGCTGGGGACAGGAGGGCAACAACAACAACAACAAAGCCAACAGCACTGGCGCCCCCAGCCCCACAGAGAGACAGAGCCCTGCACTGAACTGAAGCGGCTACATTTTCTACTCGACCTCCTCCATGGCTTCACCCTCTCTTCCCTCTGCTTCCTCCCTGTCTGGTTCTCACCTGCATGTCCCTCCCTCTCCTCCCCCTCGTCCCTCTCTCCCCTTCCCCTGAGCGAGTCTGGTCCAGGTGTGCGTGTGTGTGTGTGTGTGTGTGTGTGTGTGAGACAGTGAGTGAGTCCGAGCGCAGTTGTTGGGAGCTTGGTGAACAGGTGGAAACAGTGTATCCATTCACACCCCGTCCCCCTTTCCCCCCTCTCTCCCTTCTCAGCTGTCCATTTCTTCCCCCTGTTCAGCCACAGGGCTGAGAGCATCAGACCAAAAATTCTTTCCTTTCTTCTCAGTGGGAGGGGAGATGGACAGTAGATGGTTGTTTTACTCCTTTTCTTCCCTTGCAGCATCTCTTTTAGCAGGTGCATGCTGGGGGTTGTTTGTCTCCAGCTTCCTGTTGATACCTTGCGGCTAGTGAGGCGGTCCTCCATATCATTAGCTAGTGTCTCCCGGGACCAAAAAAAGGGTCTGCACAGTGGACTGACATTACGAAATGGTATGGAACTGCATTATGGGTAGCGATCTTGATATTTTTTTTTGCTCATTACGGCACAGAAAGGAGTTGAAGCTCCCCAAGTATGCGATCTGCTAAATGCCTAAAATGAAAATGAAGTCTGCGATCTCCCACACATCAGACATGCTCACAAATTTACGGAACTAAAAAGTTAAACAACTTGGACTGTTTTCGACTTTTGTTGCATTCAGAAAAAATCACATCGAACTACTAGTCTTAAACGCATGAATACCCTGTTGTGTCAGATCTGCCTCACGTGGGACTCTTTCCTATAAGTCTTTATTTTATTTTTTATTTTTTTTACACCAGGGTTGACAAAATCTTCAAACCATTCAGACCCAGGAAACCAGTAGAGGTGAGCCTCGTTGAGGCTGAGTTGATCTATTTGAAGTGATTGTTGCCAGTGTTTTTTCAATAGAGGGGGGGAAGTGGATTAGCTTATGTGCAAGGGAAATAAACATTCCATACATTTTAGTTTGTTTCATACTAGCTAGATTAAAATCTCTATCCTGATTCTTCCAAAACCAATTTAATTAGAACTTTTGTCTGGGATTACGAATGCAAATTGGCCTACTGGCTAACTCCGGCACATTGACGTCTAAACTGAAATGTTGATTATGTACTGTCCCTAACTGCTTTAAAAAATGAAGAAAAAAAACGATTTTGGGGTGGGGAGAAAAAAAAGGATTAATCAATTCAAATGGGTGCAACAGCAAAATAAAAAAAACTTGACTTAAAAATGCAAAGCATCCTGTTTGACAGTGCAAAATTATCATCATGAAGTTATTAGTCAAGAATGTTTTAATCTGAATGATCAGCATGTAGCCTACATCGAAAAACAAACCGATGAACTGCAGTGAAAGACTAGATTGTGTACCTTGTGCGTGCATGTATCGTAGATGTTCTTTGAATGGGTCTACAGGGGTTTCGACTTGGACACCCCATTGTAACAGTGCCTGTAAGTTAGTAATGTACGAATATGTGATGGTGTTTTATATTAGCAGTGTTCTACCTTGATATTTGATGGCACGTAGAAAGTGGGGTGTGTTCATGTTTTTCATTTACATGGATGTTTTCATATGGAATGTCTTGTGTATTTGGGATATCCAATTGGCTTGTGAATGGTATTAACCCACCAAAGAATTGCTTCTTTACTGAGTGACGGTGACCATTGCCAACAACCAAAAGGGGAGACTGAATAATCGGTGATATGCTGCAATTTAACTCTGGGAAGGGGGTATTTAATTATGAGGTACAGTTGGAAGAATGCAAGAATTACCCTGTTTTTTTGTGTGTGTTTTTTAAAATATAATTTTGGGGATTCTGATCGTTAATCATGGCTATCGAGACAAAATGCCTAGAAGAATGACTGGTTCCTACCCCAGAGTCAGAGAGAGGCTTGAGCAGCTCCCTCTGGATCAATGGGTGGATCTGAGTTTCCGGACCTGTTAGCTGATTGGATGGAGTAGCTCAATACTCTCCTGCTTCCTTCTGCTTATGATGCTCCGCCCTCCAAACCCCAGCCAATGGGGATAGGCGGTGTTGATGTCTCTGTAGAGAAGGGGGCAGATCCTTGAGCTGTTTGGTCCAATCAACTGGCTACTTTGTTTTGCATTTTGTTTTTAATTTTCACTCCTCAATCACTGCTATCAATAAAACAAAGATGATGATTCTTCAGTTTCTTGGCCTGTTTCTGTGTGTGTGTGTGTGTGTGTGTACGTCTATAGCAGTCAAGTAAGAAGTTATCTTATTCTGATTGTTAAAGAGGGTGTGTATGTTTGTTTTCTTCAGGTTTGCTTAATGAGGTTAAGACACGCACTAATGAAAGACGCAAACACCACTGATGATCTCATAACAGTTTATCTGCAGTTTTCCCCCCAATATATTTCTGTAAATAAGAACATTTAATTTTTTATTAACAGAACCAATGACCAACTCCAGATGATACAAAGGATGCACAACTATAACAGAGAGAAGGCAGCTCCCTGCTCATTGCATCAATCATTAACACTGCATTTGTAACATTTATTGTTAGCCATTTAAAAAAACAATAAATAGAAAATAAACACAGAAAAAATATTTTTTCACAAGGCCCACACAACATGAAACACAGAAAAACCAAAGCTTTCATTCCTTGGGGTAAATATCTTGAAAAGGGTTCTAATACTGGCTAGCAGAGTAATGCGTATGTGTGTGTGTGTGTGTGTGTGTGTATGCGTGCCTGCATGCTTGAGTGTGCCATTTTAAAAACACTGCAAGTGGAGTAGTTGGGTTTATCTCAGAGGAAACTCCAGGAAATCGAATTAAACATGCACTCACACACACACTGTCAATCTCACTGTTCACAATTTACTTAAACCCCCCACCCCAATTTTTAAAAATCAGAATATACATGAATATGCAAAGAAAGCAAGCTAAATAGACGGATAAAAAAATAGGAAAGGCGTACAATGAACTCATTCTGGAAGGTGATTATAGAAGTATCTTTTTGCGCTGACTGTTTTGACAGCAGTTACTCTGACTGTCAGGATTGAATTTACTGAATGTATTCAAATTAAAATGTATTCCTTCCTATGAAAAGACTTCATGTTGGCTGGACAAGGACCTACAAAATGACTCTCAAACTTATGTACTTGGACACTCGCACACACACTCCCACTCCATATACTTTGTATTAGTGAATTTGCCTCATGGAAAATTCCAACAGGTTTGACCTGTTGGGAGTGGGAAAGGAGAAACACAGGTCAAATTGTGTGTCGTGGATATGACTGAAATACCTATCAGTGTATTGTATACTTTTATCAAGCCAGAACTATCACAATCCAAAAATAAAGCTGCTAGCAGCGAATACAGAGCTTATAGCCACAATTAAGCCAATAAAGATGGTGATGACCCATAGGGCACATGTACTAATAAGGGAATTAGTCACTGCAGCAAGTTTCACATTTCTGCACAGGAATAGTGTTTTTTTAAGTTCATTTTTAATATTTTCGAATATATGGAGCTCTATAGCGCTACTATGAGTTTTGATTGTGCCAATGCTTTAGGGCTGGAGTCTTAATGAAACTGTTAATGTGAATACCAAGTTCCATCCCTTGTGTTAAACCATTTAAGATTTATCAGAATTTGCGTGAAAAGCCACGCCCTTTGCATGTTCATTGGCTGGGACCATGTTTTTATGAGTAGCAATGATGATTTTTTTTCTGATACTTTTTTAGAGGTCAGTGAACTAATTGGTCAAAGCTTCATTTATGTACGTAAAACAGAGGACATCTCTCTAGGAGATGTCTTTTAAGCATTTTTAAGCAAAACAATTCTAAATGGCAAAAACGAATGGTTCCTTGAGACACATTTCTTAATTAGTTCATGAATCTCATCTCACAGTAAATGAATTTGTTTCATTTAAGATCCATGAAAATGGACTATATAAATGACATCTTATCACCAGTCTCATTTACTTTTCTCATTTATGTTTTAATTTGGCCCCCTTTTCTCCCAATTTGGAAAGTCCAATTGTATTCTTACACAGTGCTCGGTGCAACCTCCGACAATTTGGGAGACAAGCGCGCGCTCTCCTCCGAAACACGAGTCAGCCGCTGCTTCTTGGAAGCTAAGGCAACAAGATCAATTGGTGATTAGACAAAATCAGCAATTTTAGATTTTGATCACGATGATGACTATCAGGTTAAATACTATACTATACTATACCTATACTGTCAATTGATTGTGCAACAACCTTTTCAAATGAGTTAGGGACTAGGAGACTACATACCAAACATAATGTCACGCGGACATGCGGTTCATGAGAATACTTTTTTTTTGCATTATCCAAAAAGGCAGTTTTTGGCCCAAAATGAAAATGCATGTGGTTTCCATGTTTTTTGACATCAATATGAAATTGTATGTCTGTACATCAATATGCATTTCAAGCTGAAAACATAACAGTAGAACAGTAAGCTTCAATAGAATTTGTTTGCTCAATTGTTCAATTTAGTTGCTCAGATAACAACTTGTCCATGGCAATTAAGTTAGGGATTTGTACAAAGAGTTTACTTTACCATATTGCTAAAGTTATATAAATTTGCATGCAGCGGTTATTGAGCTATATGTCAAAAGCTATAAGCTATATATGCCAAAAGCATGAGCTATAGGTGCAAAAGAATATTAATAAATATCTGCAAGCAGCAATTATGGGGGCCAATAGCTATATTAGGCCTCTGGTCTTAGTATCATACCCAATCCTGCAGAAGCCAATCAACAGACCTCATAGTGAAATGCATCATTTAAGTACCAAATGGAGATGAATGACCACACTGGAGTAATACGTTCAGTCTACACATCATGCCATCGGTACAGTGCCCCCATGTGTCCATGTGGCCTGACAATCTTAAGGTTTAAAGGTCAAAGTTCAATGGCCTCTGGTTTCAATGTTTTTTCTCTCTCAAATTGATACACATATACCTGAGTGGACTCTCATTGTTCCATGTTTACAACCCAGTGGCCTAAAGTTTAGTTGAATTACAATCAGTTGTGCACATGAGCTGCAAATCTAATGGCCCTTCATTCTCCCATCTTTTCATGAAGCTTGTCCTCCACAATTCAGATAGGGAATGGAGCGAGGAGTATGCACATCAAATATCAAGTCAATTGGAGTTGTGGTTCACAAGAATATATTTTTTTGCATTGCTAAGCCTTTTGAATGAAAAGATTTGCCCTTTAAAGGTCAAAGCTCAATGGCCTTTTAAAGATATGAACTAAATTTGATACACAGGTACATACCTATGTGGACTGCCATTGTTTCATGTTACAACCAAATGGCCTACAGTGTAGTTGAATTACCATCAATTGTGCACATACGCATAAAAACTGAAATTTGATTGGCCCACCATTCTGCTGTCTTTTGACGTGGCATATTTTCCTTGGCAAATCGGTTAGACGCTTGGACAATGCCCACACGTACCAAATCCCATTTTCAACCAGACTTGTGGTTCACGAGAAGAAGATTTTTAAGTGGGTTTTTTTAGGAAATTAAAAATGGCAGATCCATCATGGCAAAAGCTATGGGTCCTTGAGGAAAAAAAGTGTTCCTTGTGAGGAGAGGGGTGTATGTGCAAAATGTCATGATTGAACAGGGCAGGAGTTATGGATGTTTGAATATTACATATTCAATTGTCTGGTATAGCGCCAACATTAGGCCAACCGGCTCTATATTCACCGTGTGTTCATTTGGTGTGCCCCTCTACCATCCTGTCATGTTTCATTAAAAGTTATCAATGCCTTATGGGTGAACTGATAAAAGTGAAGAATGAAGAAGAATGAAGAGAAAATGAATAACAGGAACAATAGGGTCCACGCACATGCACCCATCATTTTTCCTACAAACACAATAGCTTTGCAGCAGCAGGAACAAAGGGTCTCTTTGGGCACAATAATAGACAGGATTGCAGAGACTAGTATCCAGAATTCAGATTGTAACTTTCAAATCATATGTAGGAAGGTACCAAGTGTACCCAGAGGGCAGAAGGAGCAATTGGGAGTGGAGTTCAGGATAATCTGTAATAGTTTCGGGCCAAATATAATCTTTGAGCAAAATTAGAATGGATCATCTGATGGGTTTCTAGATGATAACAGTATATTAGACCATATTTTTACCCAGTTAATATCATTATCTATGGAGGAAATAATGTGCCAATATTAATTAATTAAATAAAAAGTGAAATGTCAACGTAAATAATTACATTTTAAATATTTAATTCTTTATTTCCACGTCATTATTTATTTCCACATTGATTTCGAAATTATATTTATTTAATTATTTAATATTGTCACATTTCATCTGTGGTGTGAAATGGGAAATCATTCAATCTTTCAACATCATCCATCAAAGCCGGTGGGGTGGGATCTACATTCGATTGGTGGTTGAACTCTGCTTGATTGCTTTTGCCTACTGAGGTGTTTTGAATACGGCGCCCCCTCGCACTGGATGTTAAGAGATTTTCATGTGATAGGAGAAACGTTTGTACTAGTGGACCTAATTGACGCAAATGTTGCGACCCCTCACTCTGTGCTAGATCAAGTAGAGGATATTTGAAATACAGTACATCACAAATTTTCGAGGGGGGGGGGCGAGTTTCTGAGGGAGCGGAATGATTACATAAAAACAACCGAACATACTTGTATACAATAAAACACATGCTTGTGGGCGAGGGGGCACATTTATTGGTCACAACTGGTGTTATAGTTGTGGGCAGCTCAACATCCGGTGAAGATTCAGGTTTATTCTTACTTTCCACGTAAAGTCAAAGACACAGCGCATGCTCGATCACACAAATGTAAACAGTAACTGCAATGGGTGTTATGTATTCCATTACCATGATTCCATTATAGATTAATTGTACAATGAATGATAGACTAATTCATGAGCTAAGCATAATTTATTTGGACTCAGGAGGGAAGGAGAGAACAAGGTAACTCATATGCTAGTCTCACTCAATTCTAGTGCTGGTTTGTAAACATGGGATAAAATAAATATGGGAAGACAGTGGGGGACAGCGCCAATGTTCAGATTTTCAGAAGGAAAAAAATACTATTTTTTTGTTAACACACATAGGCCGATATTTGAAAATGTACTAAGTCATTTCACACATTTGAGTTATAGGAGTACTCCTATGGATCAAGTCCATCAATAAACATTAAAAAAACATTTTTTTAAAATACAGCATCCTACTGGATGGACGTGGTAATGATATTCTTGAATAAATTATGACTAGCCTGATTGACAGACAGTCAGTTTAGCCAGCATGACCCAGAGTGTTAACACTTTTCCATTTGGAGTTCCCTAAAGTTGAATTCCATAAAGTTCCCTATCGTTGAATTTTGAATCCGTGACGTTCAATTGACAATATTAATAGAACATCTTCATCCTTGATCGTCTTTGTCCATGGACTCGACAATTATTAATTAGAAACCGCCTCGATTTTCAAAAGCAGGAGTACATTTCCATTTTTGTTAGAGGTACTTAATAACTAAGCAGAATGACCTTGTAACCTATTTGTGTTTGGTCTCCTTCAAAAGGGCTTTAAGAGGTTAAAACCTTTGACCATAATATCATGGTTCTTAGCCCTGCTTTCGATAACCTTTTAGAAGCCAGCCCTTGCCATAAATGAACCCAATCCCTTTAGCGCTCTAACTTCATCCAATCAGGGTTTGCATCTTCCCCCCTGCCGGATGAAGTAGCTATGTGACAGTGGAGGGCTGGAATTCAGTTTAATTCCGTTTAATTTGAGTTCGGATCGAATGATTTTTTCCCTCCTTTCTTTTGTGCTGAAGCAGGAATTTGGTTATTCTTTGGCAAGTTCTGATTTTATCTGGTCTCTCTATATTTTTTTCATTATAATTTTTTGTAAGAATACATTACATTATAATGTATTCTTTTTAGTTATTTACTGAAGCTAGACTCACTCATGAGCGTATGATTTATATTTTTGTTTCTCGTTTAATGTCTTGTGCGTAACCTATTTAATAAACATATTTAACCTGTACCCTAGGTAACCTGTTAATAGGGATAATTCATAGTGGGCTGGATTCAGAGCTGCCACACCCTACACTTGAGAAATTCCTACTTGCCTGACATGCTTGTTTGGATACCTTTTTATTCTTAAATAGCATTACCCACAGTCGGAAAGATTTAAACAAAGAATAGAATTAGTAATTTGTGCCCTGAATTCACTTATGTTCCTTTGTGGTGGGAGTAACAGTGCTTAATTATGATTGAGAAACACGCATAACTTTCTGTCTCTGAAACAAAAATTCCAACTAAAATGAAAAAGAAATTAGTCACCAAAATAAAATGGAAAGGGAGGCACAAAAACCGATGAAACTGAAAACTAAAAATAGCATGAAAACAAACATTTAAAAAACTAAACTAAAATAACATTGCTTATTAGTAAAAGATAGCAAATCCTTAGTTAACTGCTCCTGTTTTTCAAACGCATTCAATGTGAAAATCACCTGTTGATTGAATTTGAAATTTTATGCAGTCCTGCCCAAGTCTTGCCCTGCTCAAAAACATTCTCAAAGAAACCTGACAAATGTAACTGGCACTCTCCCAATTCAAAAAACGACCAATTGCTTGAAGTTCTTCTCAGAAGCAATTCCAACTGGCCACATTTTAAACAATGTAAAAATAATACAATGCACATAATCACAATTATCATTCGCAACACTTTTTTTTTTACTATCTTTCTTAAGTGCTTCTTAATCCAGGGATTCATTTAAAAAAGATAAAAACCCTTAATTGTTTCTAATCTTAAAAAAAAACAACATTTGTATTTACTCAACTACATTTAGATACCTCCCCAAAAATAAAATACCCCTCCCCCCATAATGCAGACTGCATTATGCCTACAATCTGTTACATCAACACAGATTTCTGTTTGTAAGCAGACAGAGCACATTATTATTATTCTATTCTTAATCTCATTTCATGCCACCCATCCTTTCGTCTTCCTCTCGCAATGGCAACAGAGACAGAAGGGTGGGATGCAGGGGACAGGGTCGGAGAACTTTTTGCTAAATGGGTAGTAAAGAGAGAGAGAGAGAGAGAGAGAGACAGAGAGAGGGTAGCAAAAGAATGGCTGCTTAGTGCTGTAATGGATGAGGCCATCCATGCAACCATGGTGTTCTTGAGTATGGACACATGTGCATCCATTATCACTCGGGGGTCCATTTACAATGCACCACAGTGTACTGCCACACACGGCTCAGAATGTCAAACATGCTGACTAAAGATGTGGCAAAAATAAACCTTCTCGTTTGTTTTTGACTGATTTAATAGTACCACCAATGCAAGTAACTGTTGTAATGTGTCACAGAAACAAGTCAATACACAGTAAAACTCCAGCTTATATTTAAAAAAAATATATAAACAAGTTTACTAATATCATTCTGCGGTGCAGAATGCTGACTGAAGGATACTGGTTAGTGTGTCAAAATATGTCAGCAATACCTACTTTTTTGAGCTCTGTGTCCTACGTCTGTTAGGTACAACGGAAGGAAGCCCTGTGTATTTTCAGTTCTCCTTTCTGTTTCTTCATCCACATTTTTTTAATCAATGTAAAGGCAAGAAAACTTGCAAGGTGTACCAGTCACATGACAAGAATTAAGAGGACCATGATTGGTTGAAATCAATCAGTTCTTGATGGCCACAGCTTCTTTTTAGGAGCAAGATTGGAGTGTTCTCTTTTTTCTGACCAAGAAGAGGGCAGCCAGTCTAACATAACTCTATTAGTTCCTGCGCTTTCTTCCTCGTGTTTTCAGGGGCAACAAATCGCACACATCGTTATCGATCATATCGCCGAGACTCCTATACTTCTCTCTCTTTTTTCAGACTCTGTCTCTCTGACTGTCACTTACTCTGTCACCGTCCATCACTATCACGGCTCTGTCTCCATGTTTCTCTGTCTCTCTGCACATCTCCCTCTCTTCTCACTGTGGCGGGGGGATAGGAATGGTGGAGTGAAGCCCATCAGGGGGCGTGCTGGAGTCTGGATTTGGCAAAAAAGACGGGGGGAAAAAAGAGAAATTGATTAAAACCCCGGCAATGCAAACAGACACAGGATCGTTCACAGGCTTACGCTGCTGACCTCTGCAAAATATGCAACCTCTCGTCAAATTGTTGTGGTCAAAGAGTGGTAGTGATAATGAACAATAAAAGAGGCAACTCAAATAGTCGATACTTTACTTGAAGCGGTTCTTCATAATCCCCTTATCAGCTCTAAATAATGGCCATAATCCTTGTGATAAGCAAACATAAACATTACATCTAGGTTATAACAACTGACATAATCTAATCAATAGGGCCATGCATTTTTCCTGACTTATTTTTTTAACCTGTAGTTTCCTTCTCCAACACCAAGAGGTTGATACAAAATGTTCTGAAACCACTTATTAAGCAAACAACACTGCTGGGCTTAACCCAGTGGTTCTCATTCCCACTCCTGGAGTACCCCCATGTATGCTGGTTTTAATTCCAATCAATCTCTTGATTAATTTTAGGCTGTTGAAAACCGTTGTGTAGTCAGTAACGTTGTGCTGAAACAGATTTTAACACAATGCAGGTTTGCGTCATCACCATTGGCTTTGTATTTGAACTGTACTTGAGCGTTCTCCACAAATGATTTAGGTTCAATGACCAGGTGTCCACACTCATAGGTCTACGAATAAATCAATAAAAATGTAACCTCTTTGTAAAGGAATACTTTGCCACAGTACATAAGACCTACTTCAAGTAAAGTGTGGTTACACTTTACTTGAACTATATGGCATAAACCCAACATACTGCTGACATAAGCATGACATCACACCTGTCATAACCATTCATAAAAGCATATTACAACTTATGACAAATGTTTTTTAACACTTTCATTATGTATGCAGTGAATTTTTAAAAAACATTTCAAAATGACCACTGCATACATTATGACATTAGCCATAAGCTAGTAATATGCTGTCATGAGTAAATTCAAGTGTTACCAAATAAATTATACAAAAAATAAATATGTCTTACCGTTAAGTGCTGGAGTGTGGGTGGGCTGGGGGATGGGTGGCTGACCTGGGGGGGCAGTGGGGGAGGTGTGGGGGGCCGGGGCTGCCGGCTCCACGGGTTGTCCAGAGGACGGGGGCGGCACTGGGCTAGGGGCCGCTTGGGGCCCCAGCGTGCTGGGGGTCTGCTGGGGGCCTGTCATCAAGACCTGGGGCGGGGCCAGCGGGGTGGAGGAGGGGTGCTGCGGTGGCGTCTGGCTGTGTTGCTGGTGCTGGATTTGCTGGAAGTGCTGCTGCCGGGCCCTCATCTCCGCATATTTCAGCTGTTCCATGTGAAAGGACTGCCGGTCCGCCAGCAGCTGCTGCCGCTGGTACTCCAGCTGCAAGGGGAGGGGGCAGTGAATGGGATATACCTCAGCTAGCACAAAACATTACTGCAACCTTTTATAACATTGCAGTAAGATTGTGGTGAATAGCAACATTGTAGCAACATTTTTATGTTTTTTACCCAAGCCACAACTTGTACAAAGCTACAATGTAAATAATTCTCGATTATTTCCATACATTCTTTTCCCAAAGGAAGACTCTCTTAAGGACGTGTCTGTGACCCAACACAATCAGGAGAATACAACTTTTTGTCAACTTGACATAAAAAAACAAAACATTGAACATTTTGAGATGCTGAATGGCGGTGAGATTCTCTTTGTCTCGCTCTCTCTCTCGCTCTCTCTCTCTCACTCACTGCCTCTCTCTCTCTGTCCATGATGGTCTCCAGCTCTTCAAAGTGCCTCAGCTTAATCTCCAGCTTCTTCATCTGCGTCTCTACTAACAGTGCGACCAGAGACTTTATTTTCCGCTCCTCCACCGCCGCCAGGTGCTAGGAGAGGGGGAGGGAGGGAGAGAGAGAGAGAGAGAGAGAGCACAGCTGGCGTTAGATAAGAGAAGCTGGCGTTGCATCAGATGTTATGCGACTCTAAAATCAATTGCTATGTTTCCATGAGAATGTAAAAACAATGACACAAAATACCCGCCAAGAAAGGTGTTTTCAAATCGCTACTTGTTGGGAAAGCAGTTTCACCTGATCGGAGCAAGTGGCACATGTTGCAGTCAGTGATGCATGTTGCATGTTGCAGGTAGCATGTTGCACTCAGTGATGCACGTTGCATGTTGCATGCTGCAGTCAGTGATAGCTTTAACCATTCAAATGTGACAATGGCTCATTTCCTTATGCAGTCAAGATGCAAGGCTTTTTGTGTGAATACCAACCATTCCCATTTTGGCAGTAATGTGCATTTAAACCAGTTACTTCGGTTGTTCCCCAAACCATCAACTTCTTTATGCACCTCAACGCTCATTTCCATAAGGCATGTGAGAATAAATTGGCAATAGGCATTCTAAAGCAAGGGTGGGCAAGGAGGGACGTGTTTCAGGATTTCACAACAACTTCTGCTATGAATTAATTAATTAGCCTTGTCAGTTACGTGACATGACATTTTAGCAATAGCTACATTTTCTTGATAAGTTTGTGAATGACGGCTGAAGGCCATTCTTGTGTCCCTATATGAAACGTTTTACTGTGCTCTAATCTACAAGCGAACTGCCATTGGTTTATACGGTTAATTAGCTAATTGAGGCGGGGTAACTGGTGCAAACAGCAACCTGCATACATCCCTCCAGGAACAGAATTGGAAACACAAGCAATAATTTACTTTACTTATAGGACTAAAAATAATCAGAACCTGGAGGCCACTCAACAATCATAGGATGACGCACAAACAGTATAAAAAGCTTTCTGGAGCATCATTGTTAAATGTTCCAGGACATTCTAAATCTCCATACAGGCTGTCAGAAGATAACCCTGAGCAGTGGCTCCAACTTCAGGACACTGATTTATCACCATCCAATAGAATTCTTTGTAAGACATAAATGACATATTTAGTATTTATGGATATATATATAACATACATTTTAAGGGGCAGCAGTGCGGTGAAGTGTTTAAGAAACTGGGATTGTAACTCAGAGTGTGCAGGTTCAAATCTCAGGTTGGGCACACCTGTTGTACCCAGTGATGGGAGAGTAAGGTTTCACAAAATCCAAAATGGGAGGAGCTATAAAATGGTCACTGATGTGAACCAATCACTGTCTTTTGCTGGGGAGAGCAAATTCTGACAGCTCACTGTAGCTCAACCAATTATGGGGTTCACGAAATCTTGCCTACCCATCACAAGTTGTATCCGATCAGCCCCTCCCACTGTAGCCAAACTGCGTTCATGTGAATTTATGTTTGAATTAAGTTTATTGAACTGTGTCGCTTAAGTGAGACATAAAAAAGGACAATCACGTTGAGAGAGACCTACAGACAGACGGACTGACCTTGGCTTTGACAGCGGCAGCGGCCAGTGCAGAGGCAGCAGCAGTGGCCAGATTCCCCTCCCCAACGTCCCGTTCCACTTTGGCCTTCCGCTCCATCTCACTCTCCACTTCTCTCCTCCCCTCCTCCAATCCCTCTCTCCCTTCCTTCTCCTTCTCTCCGTTACCTGGAGGAGTGAGAAAATGAACAGATCCAGGAGTGCGTCCACCCAGAGCAAAGAAGAAGGGGAACGGAGTGATGGCAAAAGTTAGTTTGTCTTCCCAAGACTCCTTCTGGGTGAAGAATATTACTCACCAGTTCCTGTGGTTTAGTACAGTCAGCTTACAAAAGCCACATTCTTGGTCAATCAGAAAAAGTACAATCACTTCATACAGCAAAATAGACCAATGTTTTTCCTTACCCATTTCTAAGTCTGTCTTCTCGCCCTCTCTCTCCCCTTCTCCCTCTCTCCCCCCTTGTTCTTCCTCCTTTTTTCCATTTTCACCCTGCTTCTCCTCTTCCTCAGTGGCTCCTTCTTTACTCCCCTGAGAAAGAGTCACATTCATGTACTCACATTTTCACACACACATGTATATATACACCACACTCACATTCTCACACATATACACACACACGTACGCCACACTCACATTCTCACACATATACACACACATGTATATATACGCCACACTCACATTCTCACACCTACACACACATGTATATATACGCCACACTCACATTCTCACACCTACACACACACGTATATATACACCACACTCACATTCTCACACATATACACACACATGTATATATACGCCACACTCACATTCTCACACCTACACACACATGTATATATACGCCACACTCACATTCTCACACATACACACACACGTATATATACGCCACACTCACATTCTCACACATACACACACACGTATATATACGCCACACTCACATTCTCACACATATACACACACACGTACGCCACACTCACATTCTCACACATACACACACATGTATATATACGCCACACTCACATTCTCACACATACACACACACGTATATATACGCCACACTCACATTCTCACACATATACACACACACGTATATATACACCACACTCACATTCTCACACATACACACACACGTATATATACGCCACACTCACATTCTCACACATACACACACACGTATATATACGCCACACTCACATTCTCACACCTACACACACATGTATATATACGCCACACTCACATTCTCACACCTACACACACATGTATATATACGCCACACTCATTCTCACACATACACACACACGTATATATACGCCACACTCACATTCTCACACATACACACACACGTATATATACGCCACACTCACATTCTCACACATATACACACACACGTATGTACGCCACGCTCACATGCACTCGCATACACATCACATGCTCTCTCTCACATACAACCACAACCACACACACACTCACACACACACACACCTTGCTTTCTCTACGCTCTTCGCTGGGCTGACCGTCGCTCTTGCTCTCCTCACTGCTCTCCTCTGTAACACAATAGGAGAGGCAAAGGGTCATTTTGTCTGTCCAGCACCCCACCCCACCCCACCCCACCCCACCCTCCAGCACCTGGGCTCTCCCCCACCCCACCCCACCCCACCCTCCAGTACCTGGCCTCTCTCCCTCCTCCAGGTCAGTGCCTGCGATCCCACTGCCCTCCAGGCCATACAGGGGGTCCTGCCTCCCACTGGTTCGTGCCGCCTCCTCCACCCTCCTGACGTGGGCCTCCACTAGAGCGGCCGGCACCTCCTCCTTCATCCGCGAGAACTCCTCTGAACACAAGGAGAGGGCATGTTATGAATTTGAAACAAACAACCTGATATTATTGTTGTATTTCCCAAACAATATAAAGGCAATGACACATAAAAGTTAAAAATTCAAAATTAAAAGTACTCCAAATATACTGAAAATATGGACATGTGCACAGATCGGGTGGAATCTCGTCTTTTCAACAATGCATGAACCGCGATGCCGCAAAATAAATCCCGTCCCGATTCAAGGCAGGGTACTCTAAGAGAATAGCTGCTCCTTACCTTTGCTGAAGTCTAGAAGTCCCAAAATATGACCGATTGTTGATAATGTGGGCATCCTGATCACCGTAAGGGTTTTATCACAAGAGCAAGCTAAATCGAGTACCAATGTTTACTATGCGCTTCGTATCGCCAACAACAGCAAATATGTTATTCTCCTGGGTCTACGAGATATGTGACTATGATTCACATAGGAAGGTTTTGTATCCTCGTGATGGTAAATCTTTGCTACAAAATAAGCCCACACCCATCATTCCCCGATAAGTATTAGCCGAACAGCCCCCCTGAATGGAAACCAGTGGCACCAGTAATATGATCATGTGGCATGACCCAGGAGCATAATTGATACTACTTCCCTCCATATATGCTTCCCTCTATGGTTGTAGCCAATGGGATATCCGTTACAACGATATAAGTTTTCCTTATGGGAAACGATATGGTTTGCATTTACTATCATGAATGTGCTATGTGCACATTGTGATGCTAATGAAGACGCACGCGATTGAAGAGAGTGCACAGACTTCAGAGTTTTGGAACACTCTTTGTACTTTCCTCTTATTTATTTGTATTATTTGCTTTTACAATGCCAAACGCCCCAAAGAAGACCTGTTTCGACGGCCAGGATCCCGTTTATGATTATGTTGAATCCTGTTTATGATGACTACCAGTCTGAACACTAAAAATACTAGCAATGCTGAGCCTCAAGATAGATAGAGATTAGATAGATAGAGTCTATTTTTTTAAGAACAATCAAAAGCAAAACCTGGCTACAATGATTTTAACCACTTAAAATATAAAGATATATCATTTGTTATAAAAATGTGAAATAGCATAGGTACTTGTGTGGTGTTATACACAGAGTGACCCTGACCCAACCCTCCAGCCACCCCTTTAATCGACCCCTCAACCCGCCATCTCACCCAGGGCAGACTTTGCGGCAGCAGAGGCCACACGTGGGTCCACGACGGATGCCAGGAAGGCCACGGTGCTCATGACGGGGTTGCCAGCCTGGCTGAAGGGGACGGGTTGGAAGGCCAGGGGCCCCAGTGAGGCTGAGCTCTCCTCCAGGTACGGGTCCTCGATGGGCAGCCGCAGGAAGTGCAGGATGCACTCGTCTTGCGTGCGGCTGCCCACGTGCTCCGACACCTTGTTCCAGTCGTCCTTGTACATCTCCAGGGCCTAGTGCGGGAGGGAGGGAGGGAGAGGAGGGAGAGGAGGGAGAGGAGGAATGGTTGGAGGATAATTATGTCGATAATCGACATAATAATAGGGGGCGACGTCTAAGTGGTTAACATATTAGTTGTAGGAACAACAATTCAGACTTTTCATGGTATTATGTTCATGATTTTTCATGGTATGGTGTTTCGGAGGAAAGTGCGTGGTGGTCTACGTTCTTACGAACCATTACGAGGTGGCAGCGAGCGCTGTTTAAGAATACGACTGGGCATTCCAAATTGGGAGAAAAGGGGGAAAAAGCATAAAAGAAATAATTCTACCCAAATGGAAGAAAAGGAGGAGTTGAATGGCTGTGGTGGGGAGAACACGGTGAAAGCTGGGAGAGAGGGAGGTGGTGCATTCATTCACCTCCAGCAGCAGTAGAGTTTCCTGTTCTGTCCATTCCCGTGTGGTGCTGGTGGTGCTCTTGCTCTGGGAAACAGAAAGGAAGTGATGTCAGAATCGCCTGTTGCTCTCCGCAGTGTTGTGTGCGCCCCCTTCTCCACCGTCATCCACTCCCATGTGTCTCCGTCTCCCACTACACACCCCCTGATCCAATATTCCCTTCCCTCCAAGCCACTCTGTACCTTGGTGGGCCCACTCTTCTTGCTGTAAATGTCGGTCCGCAAGCCAAAGTTCTGCAGATCAGCCGCTTTCTCCTTCACCTTCTCTGGGAAGGACAGCATCTGCTGGGAGGCTGGGGTCTGGGATGGAGAAAGGGACAGAGTGAAAGAGGGAGAGAGGTGTGGATGACCATTATACACAGTAAAGGAGTATCTTACCAAATTATAGAAATGTGCCTGAAAAAAATGTCTGGACCAATCAACAACATCATGGATTGATGATGTTAAAAATACCAGAATACTCCAATAATCTGGTGTTCCTTCCCATTAAATGTTTAAAGTCCAACACAGTGGCATTCAATTTCGAATCACACAGATTTTGCTGCTCAAACAATGACAAAATAAATGTTACATTTTCAGCTAGCCTGCTAGCAATGGGGCTCCCTCCCTTGAACACAACACAAGTGTGACCTGTTGACAATTTTATCAGTCATTTTATAATTTTATAAATGTATCAGTTTTATCAGTCATTTTATCATTTCTATGACGTCCCTGTTCCCAGGAATTTTACAATATTTTAACTCTCGCACTTTTATCGCTGGCCACGTCATTCAAACTGTACATTGTAAAGTTTCTTTTGGAATGGTATGCCATTGTTTTGCTTTTCTTTACTTTGTATAGTTTTCTAGCTATTAAACATTACATTTTTAAATTGTGACACCATTATGACTTCATATTTTCAATTTAGAACCACCATATATTAGAACCATGTTAGAACTTGAGTACTCTGTGGAACAAAAGCAGCAGTTAATTGCAAAACTCCTAGCTATCGATACCTTTTCACCTAGAGCACAGGCTCTTAGCTCTATTTTATCACCTCTCGCTTACATTGATAACATGTTTACTACATTGTCTGTCTTTTCATCAACGTCTGGTGACAGTATTGGTCGGTTCCCTTCGCTAGCTAGTTAGCTATGTTAGCCCTTTGCTGCTCCCTCTTATTGCTAGCTTACATTTGTGGCAGAGCCTTAATGTGTGAAACTGGGGAATGTTGACATTTCCCAGAAAATGTAGGACATTTCATAAACTACAACTCACATTTGCAATAATAAATGATGTGGGTGTGGATATAATAAACATATTTGTGCTGATTCATTTGTAACCTTTCTACCTAGCCGTCAGTCAGTAATAATAAAAAAGAAACTGATTAGCTATCAGATTCATTCAGCTTAAAGGAGTACACCTATCAAAATCCTGACTCTCCACAGTTGTATCTCATACTTGGGCATTAATGGATGAAACAAGGACTGTAAGTGTTTGGAAAAAGTGGTCAATGACATTTCCCAGTAGTTGCTGATTTAGATTACAGGACCTCCTGCTCAACAGGTTTCACAAATTGGCATTTTTTTGTCCTGAGCAATGACATAATAACACAAGGCATTTTAATAGATCAATGAACATTTGCCTAAATTTTGAATTTCCTCCCATCCTAAAGGTGCGCCGACACTCTTCTACAAGGCTACAGTAAAACAAAACATTTACAAGAAATCATGGTAGTAGTACTACTTTAACAGCCAATAAAAGCGTATTTGAAATTGAACCATGTCAGAGGCTGGGGATTGTGTCCGTGGTTACCTGTGTGGCCTTAGGCTGCAGAGGCACCAGGCTGGAGGGCGTGTCGGCGAGAACATGGAAATGTGAGGTGGGAGGTGGGCCCATGGGGGTGGGGCGGCTCTCTGCGTCCACCTGATAATTGATCAGACCCCACTGCTCCAAAAACGCATGAACCCTGGTGGGCAGAAACAGGGCAGAAGAGAAAAATAGAGCGGGGGGGGTGGTGGGGTTGAGAGAGTGAGAGAGGGTGGGGTAGGACGAGGGGGAGGGCACATAAGAAAAAAGTAAGGAAGCCAATATAAAAAACAGATCAAAATTAATTGAGGAAAAGGAGGGACAGGAGACCCTCGACAAATGTGTGTCAGGATACTTCAGCGTTGAGAGAACTGAATAAGGAAGAGAGACACATACAGATGTATGCTCTGGCAACAGCTTGACTCCTGCCATGCCATTACAGCTTGCCTGGATCATTTTAATCCTTGAATCCCCAGATAGATGAATCAGCAAAAACAGCATAGATCCCATCTTCACGTGCAGTAAAACCTCCTTACCTCATGATGGCGCACACGTCTCCTGCTAAGTTCCTGCGGCAGGCTGTGGAGGTCAGGTACTCCTGGGGGTTAAGGCGATATGTGTCTATCATGAAGTTCCTGTACGCCAGGTAACTGCAGATAAAGGTGCGTCAGAGACAGTGGAATTAGGGACTGCACTGAAGGCCTGTGACATCAAATATTCATGGAAGCAAACTGAAATTAAATCTATCCAAAGGAATACACAAATTCAAATGTAATTCAAATGTAGCGGCAGAACCACCCTTTTTTTTGTCTGGTGCAATTATCTGTACACCTTGTTGAATGGAGTTAGCCAGTGCATGGAAAGTTGTGAAGGAAAGCGCCAGGTGCTCCAGGTGTCGGTTCCTAAGCTTGGCGCTAATATAGAGGGATTCTCTCTGCAACGATTGCTGTGTTTCCTCCCAAAGTTTTTCTCAATTTGTTCCTGGCCTGAATTCTATCAACATTGTTCCTCAAACTTTACTTCAAACCTTTAAAAATTATATTCCATAAGATGCGAGAATTAACACTTTTCATAAATTCACAACCAATGTTGCTTAAATGTGCAATAAATGCAATTCAATTTTGTAATCTGCCAGACTGCTAAATCTGATCAAAGCCATTTGTTCAATACAGAAGGGTCCTCCTGTATTGGATCTTGATGTTTCCTTATTTAGGTGGAAATTACAAAGGAATATTGTTTGATAGAAATTCTGTTAAAACTATTTACATTGAAGCATAAATAATTGGCACATTAACTGCATTTAAACATTGAAACAGTGAATGTTGCACATCCCTGGCAGACAATGTCCTGGATTCAATCAACATTTGCCCTTAAATTTGACTCAAAATTAAGTGCATTTTTGCTTCACCAACAGCTTGGCGAGTTTAGAAATCACCAAAATTAATTTGCCAAACTGGTTATGAAGAAAAACTAATTTAAGGACAATTGTTGATTGAATACAGGCCACTGTCAGCTTGTAACTCACTGATATTACGTAAAAGGTTGACTCACATTTCTGGAGTCTTGGACTTATTCTTTCCATTGAAGAACTCAGGGAGGGCCCTGCGCTCTATAGCGTGAACACTGTGAGAAAAGGAGAGGAAGGGAAAGAAAAGAAAAAAGAGAAATTAAATGCATACATGTATACATACATATCTATACATATTAATCATCTCATTTTATTTTCTAAAAACATGGATACAGCATTCATAAGTATATCCATATGACATGGTGTGAGGGCTTGTAGGGGTGAGACCCAAGTGCGACCAATGGGGGATCAATAAGGATCACTCCTGACGAATCAGGGTGCCCACTAAAATACAATAGGGATCAAGGGACGGTACCCCGCGAGAAACGTTACAGTAAATAAATGGGAAAACGAAACCCCCCGCATATAGCGAAATAATAACTACCCACAACAGAGGGTGAATAAACGCGGTCCGCGAACGGTAGTAAAACTGAACAAAAACTCTGGCGTGTAGCCAAACACACCACGACCCAGAAAATAGGGCGACTCTCAGAAATCGGACAGCTTCATGAAATAAAAGGACAGCTACAGGGAACAGAGAACTGATAATCTACCTCCTAAAAGATGATCTTGGAGTGCTACGTGTTTAGCTCCCATAACCGATCACATCAAAAGGAGGAGAAACCAGCCAACGACCCACGCAGAGGGAAAAGAAAGAAAATAAACTTGTGATGCAGCACAGACCTAAAACAGAGTTGGAACGAACCCAGACGCCTAAGACGCAGCTTCGCTTGGGGGCGGCAGTGGCTCAGTGGTTAGCGACACGGGCTGGCAAGTGGAGAGTTGCTGGTTCGAATCCCAGGAAGGCCAAACGAAAAACAATGAACTGGAAACCGGAGGGAGGCTAGTTCACTTCCTGGGGCACTGCCGAAGTGCCCTTGAGCAAGACACTGAACCCCTAACTGCTCCAGGGGCGCTGTACTATGGCTGACCCTGCACTCTGACCTCTCTGATGGAATACATATGTATAGTGGTCCATGTGTGTGTGTATCTAGGAGAGATATGTGAAAAGACAAATTCCAATTACCTTGTGTAACATGGCAATAAAGTATATTCTATTCTATAAAGAACAGCAAGATAACTGCCCTGAGTCTGCCAGTAAGTAACCCAGAAAACAGACCAAACAAAAACAAAAGTAAACACTGGACTTCCGTAGAAGTGATGAGAAAACTGAAGTGAATACTTTTCTAGTTCCTTGTTCCTTGTTCCTTGTTCCTTGTTCCTTGTTCCTTGTTTCTTGTTTCTTGTTTCTAGTTTCTTTTTAGGACTGCGAATAACCCTACCGACTTCAACGTCACATGAATTGACACTGAAGCGAGGAGCAGTGAAAACAGCAAACTGAAATAGGCAGCGAACACCTGTGAACAATCAGCTGATTAGGTCTGGAAGAGGGGCAGGAACGTACTCACGAGGATTAGAAAGGAGTACGCCCACACAGGGCTAAACAGGCACTCAAACCATGACACATGGACTGGCTAAGACTCTCCTAGCCCAGGCCAGGACGGTTTCAGTGTCCACCCTGGGTTCACAAAGTGTTGCCTTTATTTTGGCAGTTACCTGTATATATGATGGAAGGGCTCATTACATTGATCACAAGCTTTCATTTGCTTTCAAACATTTAAAAACATAACATATTTAGCAAAGAGTATGACGGGGTTAAAGCTACGGTAAACTACAGCGGCGAGGCGGACTCAGTCACTGCAGGCGGGCCTCGCACCTGTTGTAATCGAACCAGGCCGCGTAGCTGGGGATGATGATGTGGTGGGTCTGCTCTGTAACGTTGTCTTCGTGGAGATCTGAGCTCTTCACTGGCTCTCCCTTCATGCTGGGGGTCCCTTCTTCCTCCTCCTGAATTCATGGGAAGGCAGACAGGTGGACAGATATTTACACTGCATATGAGTCAGGCCAGCCAGCGATGTTTGGTTCCCAGAACATTCCTGGAAACTTAAGGTAACCATTAACACATTTGTCCGGTTTCCAGGGTATCACTTGAAAGTTATTTTTAAATCACTGGGAACGTTGCAGGAGTGTACTTGGAACATTATTAGGGGTCCAAGCATGCAGTGAGCCCTAATGTTATCGTTCTGTTCTCCATTATCATTATTATTTTTCCGCCCTTAAACTGAATGGGGAACAGCCCCGTAAGTCGTAAAACCGTACGTCGTACAGCCACGAGACTCGACACAGTTCTAAGATTGTATGGGGATTGTATGCATACCTAACTGAACTCTAAGGGATTACAGTACACACTCTCCTATCTTACCTTCCCCACTGTTTCCATGGACTCATCCTCCTGCTCATCTGTTTATTGAGAGAAGGCGAAAAGAGAGTGAGAGAATGAAAGAGAGTTGGGCTCTTTTTTAGTACAATAGGGATGCATGTTTACAAAGTACAGAGGGAAGGTGGAAAGAACAATAAGAGAGAAAGGCACAAGGAGTGAGAAGTGCATATGAAAAGATGTAAGTGATAAATCGTGAAGGACTCACCAAGGTCAGTCATAGTGCCACCCTTTACTGGGGTAGATTCAGAGTCTTTCTTTGTGTTGACTGTGGAGAAACATCATTACAGTAACACGTTAGAAAACAGGCTTGTAACGACGGATGATGTAATAACACCGGATAATGTAATAACTCGTCATAATGTAATAACATTTTAATTTATAATGTAATAAAATCGGATAATGTAGTAACTCTAGTAACCCGGCAATAAGGATTTGTAAACATGCCATATTTATTAATCCATGCAAACAACACAATATGCACATTGGCCCGATGGGAAATAAAGTTTCAATACAAATTTAAATCCCATTCATCTGCAATTTTGATGACAGTTGAGTGTGTATAATTGTGTGCAAATTGATTGGCTGACATTTATTAGCATATAATATTAATCAGTATTTATTCATGTGCTATAAATATCAATTGATCAAGTTATACAACTTTAATAAATATCAGCATGTATTATACTGATATTTATAATATTTATACTAATAAATATCATTATCATTATGTAATCATTAGCTTATGTACAAATTGCGTATACTTATTGTAACACATACTTTTTTTTTGATGCTACTGTTATCATTTTGTCATTTTTAAATGTGATATATTGTGTATTGCTGCTTAACCGCTGCCACCCGCGATGTGTCCTTATCACCTGTCACCTATCACAGATGAAATGTAGCAGTTTTGCCAACAATTCATGTATTTGCCCACTGGTCCCTGTAAAATAAACAATTCAAATAAATAAATATGTAATAAATTGATTGGATTACATTAACTCGTGTGTAATAAATCATTCATACTTATTCATGTATAATAAAGTGACTGGCTTGTATTCGCTGATGTGTAATAAGTGCGTAGGTTTGCAGTGGATGAGCTGCAGAGGTGTTACCGGTTTTTAGCAGGGTGACCTCCTCCAGGGCAGGGACGGGTGAGGGCTCATCCAGCTCTTTGGTCAGGTCCTCCTGCTCCTCCTCCCGGTGGGCTCGCTTCGACTTGGTGTATGGAGCGGTGGGTCTGGGGAGACGCGACCGTACGGACACACACACGTTACACCAGCAGAGACACGCGCGCCACAGCATGCCACTCCAAACTGGTACACTTTGCTGTATCTCCATGGAGAAATTTGGCTGACTTGTGTTCAGGCACACGCAATTCAATGCATATTCTTAATTTTTTTCTGTTCATTGTTCTTTCATAATGTGCTGCCGTGAATACAGATCTCACATCTACAGGGGGTAAATATTGGAAACGCCAAAAAATTAACAAATATTTATTAGCTAATAAGGAGTTGGGCCACCCTTTGCCTTCAGGACAGCTTCAACCCTTCTTGGAATGCTGTTATACGTTTTGAACTGTTTCTAGTGAGACATTAGACCACTCTGCAAGAAGGAAAGTAGAACGTTCTTTGAGAGATAAAGGGAAATTACTCTGGCAGAGGGAACAGTCTGTACTGTCCAAATAACTGCACCCTTAGGAGCCTAAGGTAATTAGACAATTAACCTCCCTCAATTTGCCAGCAGGAGTACACAGAGCATTACCAGTGGCATATGTGAAAAAGTCACTGTCACTGGAATCACTGCTCCATGACAAATGCAGACGCATAGAGATATATCATAATTAATTGGTTTCACGTCACTTTCCAATTATTTTCACCATATAAGGTCTTATAGTGAAGGCTTGTTATACGCTATCTAACCAAATTGACTTGCACCATTCTATCTGAATGGGACCGGTAGGACTACCTAGGAATCAGACCTAGGTCAAATACATATTTTATATACGTTATCTCATTAGATGGCAATAAGATCTGAGAACACTACAGATCCCAGAAAATGTTACTAATGAAAACATACAACTATATGAAAGAAAATATGTTCTGTACGTTTTGTTCTGAATATTAGTGAAAATAGATTATTCTTTTTAAATGGTCAGTAATCTGAATAAATTTTACTGGTGTCTAAAGGGTTAACGCATTTCAAATAATTATTTGACTCAGGTCTGTGGTTCTGTGTGGCTCAGTAGGTAGAGCACGGCGTTGGCAACGCTTAGGTTGTGGGTTTGATTCCCACTGGGACCACACACACTGAAAAAATGTATGCATTCATTACTGCAAGCCGCTTTGGATAAAAGCGTCTGCTAAATGGCATATATTATTATATTATATTGTTCTCTCCACTGCCCACAAATTCAAACTCTTAACACTAGTTACGCAAGTTTCCGCCAAACGGAAACCAGACGCACAGTGGACGTGCGCAACGTGGCACTCGGATGGGACGGGATGTTACCCACCCCTTCTTGGTGCTCTTCTTCTTGCTCTCCTGGGAGGGGGGGGTCGGGGATGGTGAGGGCGAGCGCTTCCTCTTCTTGGCACTGCCCGGTTTCCGGTCCCGGAGCTCGTCCGGCGCAGAGACCTCATCGGTCAGGGTCTTGGCTGAGATCCTCTTCCTCCTGGGGCCGCCCTCACCCACCTCGTAGTCCTCCTCGTTCATCCACTCGTTGAACTGGTCGAGGTCCAGGATCCACTTTCCATGCACCTGTCAGAGCAAAGTGCCTGCGACTGAGTCTTCGGATGCTCAAATTGGGATGGCAGGTATTTGCCAGCGATGTCGCCCTGGCCTGCTGTTAATTCTGCTGCCTGCTCATCATTATAGGTAACAATTCAGGCAGGACATTAAAACCACTGTCGCTGACAGACTGTTTTTAAATAATAACCACTTAGAGTTACAATCTATGGGGATGCTGGGTGGCTCATCCTGTTAAGGCACTGTTTTAGTGTGTGGATGAGCGTCACATGGTATCGACCTCGCCAGTGGTAACCGTGGCAGCAGCCCCGCAGGGCGACGCATAATCCCACTGCAAATGAGAATTGAGTTTGCAGCTGACTTACCTGGTTAAATAAAGGTAACAAACATCAATACATGAAGTGGGGTCTCCCCCACCACTGGCACTCACCTTTCTTGGTTTCTCAGGACTGGGGGGGTCTTCCACAGAGGCCTCCACTTCACTGGCGGGAATCCAGGTGTCGTAGCTGTGAAATGGGTAAATGCATACAGCATGGTCACATTACCGCGAAAGTGTGTGGCAAGACAGGCAGACAGACAGACTCCCCGTTTCTCACCGGACCATGATACAATTCTGTATCGATCAATCCTGATTTTAAAAAGGAATAAATTCTGCTCTTATTTCAGCCCTTTGTTTTCAGCCAATTTTATAATTGCAGGTATTGCATGAGATCTTTGAGTGGCAGTCCCAATGTCATTTTTGATCTCATCGAGTAATTAAATTATTGTACAACTTCTCAGCCTGTAACGGCATATAATTCCTGTCTCTGTTAACTGGAAAAAGGATCCTCTTGTACAAAATACCTACTCTCTTGCACACCTGATAGGTTGTTGAAGTATTCGCTTGGCTACAATAATCGGTTTTGAAAAGGTTTTGTGCATATTTCAGTTTTTTGCTTGTTTTTATAGAGCTTTGTATGGGTCATGAACCATCATGACCCTACACAAAAGCAAAAACTATAGAAATTAAACAGAAAATATTGTAACATGCAGGAAACTGCCAAAATGAAGGAAACACCAACATGTCCCTTGTGTCCCTTCCCTAAAGTGCATCAATAGATCTTTAAGCCACCAGAATAGCTTCAATTCACCACTGTAACAGAGCCACCAGAACCCATCTTTTGTGTTCCCTTTATTTTGTCTGTTACTTGGCCTATAGGTCTATATTTATTATTATATGATTTTTAGTCAGTGTTTCCTGCCTCTGGGAATTACATACGGTCAAGCAGTTTCCCTGGCCAATAGTGAGAGAGAGAGGGCAGGGAAACATTGTACCTGTCAGGTGAGTATCCCCAGTGAAGCAAAACCTGTTTGTCCCTCTTCATTACTGGACGCACCCACTCCTCTGGGGGAGAAAACACTGTTACACTGGGACACACACACACTCACACACCCTTAAACACACCTGCCCATACACAGTCAACACAACCACGCATGTTCACACACACACCTGCCCACAAAACATTCCATGTGAGTGGCTTTGATAGTCAAAGCCCAATCAAAAGAAACAGGTTCTCCTAAAGCATTCTGATTTAGAGAAAGCATTGTTTATTTGGTTCTACTGTTCCCTTTAAGTTCTTAAAAAGTGAAAATAAACGAATACAATTGTTGCTGGTTTTATCTCTCCCTGTCATTGTTCATTGAATTAAACTGTTGCTTAATCTGGTGCTGTAGAACGGCACATTAGCCACGCATGACAGTGTTTTATGAAAATGTTTTTACAGTACAGAGTTTTATGAAAGAAATGATGGCAAGACTCGCTAACAAAACAAAGAAACAAAAACATTGCTAACATCGCATAGAATGATGGAAAGGTGCTCAAATGGCACAGTGAAAAAAAAAAAAAAAAAAAGAGCAAAGCTTATGTTTCACAAATGCTTGCTCTAATGGAGTAAAACAGCTCTTACAAACTCTCTTTTGAATCTGGTCATTCTAGTCACTGGACCAAAGTAAGCCAAGTACCCAAGTTTTGTTCGGCCCAGCCCTACGCACACACACACACACACTCGCTCACACACATTTGCTTGCATACACTCACCACATCTCATTCAACACTTGGATGTATGCAATTCTTTAGTACGCAAGACTGCGTATAGTATTTCACAGGTGATCAATAACATAGTGTTTAAAAGTAATCGCTATGCTGTGCAGAAATTAGGGGTAGACTTAAAGAAAGCACCCAATCATGATTGTTTTATTCTTTCAGCAATTTTGGACCAATGACTTCAGATAAAATCCAGGGAATAAAGGAATTTAATTTAAAAGTTGAAATAGCTTTAAGTCCATTTGAATGCTCCTCCTTAAAAGTCACTCAGATTTGTTCAGCATCTAATCTTTTTAACCATGAAATTCCATTATTCTTTACAGACCAAAATGCAGTTGTGCGATTGAATATTGTGGCCGTAGCACACATGACGTGCAACGCAATACCTACCCGTGTAATTCCAACTCAAATATTAATCTCACAAACTTTGTGAGGCCTTTAAGTAATACCATATTAATGCTTATTCATAATCTAACAGGTAGTCATTCTGTATGTCCTTGGCTGCCAAACCTCTGATGTCCACAGCACATGTCACAACCCACATTTGTGCGCTGATATTATTAAGCAAACACACTGTTCCAGTGGTCCACCCTGACTGCATACTTCACCCTCCAATGCCCCTTGTAGGCTAAGGTATGATCCCCAAAGTGTTTGTCCTTCTCACCCTCTTCCAGGCTTGCAGGTATAGGGACCACCACATGGGAGCCAGCTGCCTTGTCTTCAGTCACTGATCCCTAAAGAAGGCAGTGGCAATATGAACAGCATAGTAGTGGCCATATTGTGTTTATTTGCAGCGCAATTATGTCTATAGTGGTTATAAAAAGTATTCACCCCCTTTGCAATTTTTCATTTTCTTTTTCTTTTCTTTTCTTACTTCATGGAATCAAAATGGATTGATCGGTTCATGAGAAGATGAAAGAAAGAATAGCAAGATTCTGGGAGATGGGACAGGTCTGACACAAATAACGTCAGAGAGAGAGACATTTTGTGTGAATCTATACCGACACAGAGATGGGCTGCTGGTATTTCGTACTGCCACACAGACAGACGGAGAGACATACCTGGTGACGTTTTATGATATCCTTCAGTTTCCCCAACAGCTTAGGCTCAATATCTGAGCTGAGATAGATGACTGGCCGACTGAGACAGTTATTCTAATGAGGAGAAAGAGAGAGAGAGAGGAGGGAAGGTTCAGTCAAAATCAGACAATGCAGGTACATGAGGATAAAATAGTGATGCGTGGCTCTGCACACACCTGCACCAGTGATTTTTCAATGTTCATGAACATCTCCACATTGCGGTCCATTCGGGAAGGGTTCTGGAAGTCAAACCTCCGCCTGAGAAAGAGAAACCAGTCCATCACAAAATCAGTCAGTCAAACAGAGCATTATTCAGTCAGTCACAGCATCAGCCAGTCAGACAGAACATTAGTCAGTCAGCCAGACAGAATATTAGTCAGTCAGTCAGTCAGTCAGTCACAACATCAGTCAGCCAGACAGAACATTAGGCAATAAGCCGGTCACAACATCAGCCAGTCAGACAGATCATTAGTCAGTCAGTCAGTCAGACACAACATTAGTCAGTCAGCCAGACAGAATATTAGTCAGTCAGTCAGTCAGTCAGTCACAACATCAGTCAGCCAGACAGAACATTAGGCAATAAGCCGGTCACAACATCAGCCAGTCAGACAGAACATTAGTCAGTCAGTCAGTCAGTCAGTCAGTCAGTCAGTCAGTCACAACATCATTCATCCAGAGAGCATTAGTCAGTCAGTCAGTCACTTTTTTTTAAAAACAAGGTAGTTCAAGAATTTCAAAAGCAAACACAGTGCTAGCTCCAACAGCTTGCTAGCTAGCGAGTTCAAGGACCATGGACCGGCAAGTTTTTATATACAATTATTTTCGAATGAATGTCTATCATTCATTTTACTAGTAATATAGCTGTCTAATCATTCCAAGCTCTAGTGAATGTTTTATGAATTACTCATGGAAAAGCATCACCACCTTCTTCTGTGTTGTTTGTGCCCAAGTACAATTAACTCCAGTCTCTCATGGGCTCTGCAGCTAGGATATGTTTTTTTGTTTTGGAAATGTAGGTTCACATATCCACACCTCTATAGCTAGCAACATTGACCCTTTACGCGTTATGTTGCATGTTGACCAATAGATGTCACTGTTGAATCTTGTTTTGAGCACGACATGACTTGAGGATGTATTATTAAATGTATCAACATTCACCACATTTTTTATCTAAGCAGGCCATCTAGACTAAATACGGCTATGGGATACCCTGGACAGTCAGAAGAACATATTAAGACAGTAAATCATTCATAATAATAAGAAGTAAAGATTCTGTACAAGAACAGTAGCTTGCAGCCTTTGGTAATACTAGATAGGTTCAAAATGTGTCTAAAATTCTCTTGTCTGCATGCGATTAGCTCATTTCATGCATCACATTGGCACTAGCACCATTATACTGTAGTTGTAAGAGCTGGGTTATGTCTCTATCAGCACAAAGAGTTCACTACCAATACAAGAAAATCTCATTGTGAAAATATTGTACTTCAGCTTCTGATATAGTCTCCTACATTAGTCTTTTTTATTGTGAAGGTGGGGGTATAGGTAGCTACTCTAGCTAAGTTATTGATACCCAACTAGCTATAAATCATTTGAGAATATTTTTGCAATACATTAGTCTATCGCTAGCTACACCACTCCTACCCCATACCCCTCTGCTTACTGTATGAAAGTAGTACCTTCGGAGTCTTTAAATAGATGTTTTGTCTTTCCGAAAATGTCAGGTGCCTAACTCTCGAGCTTTGCCTATACCATAATGTGTATGAGGATTGACTGAAGATGGCTAGAGGCAGCTCATCTCCCAGAGGGGAGGGACAAGAGATACTGGACTTATGAGCTGGATACACCTGTTGTTAAATGTAACAGGGAGAGGTATTTCCTGCATGGTCCTAGTGCCAGGTCCTAGTCCTAGTTGCTTCCGCTAGATTTCATGATATTTTCAATGTTGTTTTAATTAAGAAAAGTGGTGGGGACAAAATTTGACTTTTCCAATAGTGATGGGCACATGTCCCTTGTGTCCCCATTGGAAATTACACCCCTGCTAATATGTAAGCTAGCTAATTCATGCTGCAGTTCCTTAATGACAAAGCCCACAAAGTAATGCCAATTTCCAGTAATGATCTTAACAAACCTGAAATAAGCTCTTAACAGCAAGTGTCTATGTTGACATGGTGCATTCACGACACAGCTAGGCATATCCATAGATACCTGGAAGAGGTTAACTAACGTTAGCTATGTGGCTGGCTGCTTGATTAAAATGATCAACCTTGGGCAATTCAGCTCATCAATTTGGGCTCTGTTAACATAGCAAGCGGCCAAATCTAGTGTTGTGTATAATAAGAAACATAGCAAAGGCACATCAACTATCAAAATACCATTAGGGAAATTTAATTTTGCCGTCAAAGTTGCATGATTTTACATGGGTCTCAATGGGCAGCTCCAATGTTTTGCGCTCATAGCAGAGACATGTGCAGTTCAGGCTTATGTCTGGGGCTTGCTTTCCAGTCTAGGTACACTACCGGTCAAAAGTTTTAGAACACCCCCATTTTCCAGTTTTTATTGAAATTTAAGCAGTTCAAGTCCAGTGAATAACCTGAAATGGTACAAAGGTAAGCGGTAAACTGCCAGAGGTTAAAAAAAAAAGTTTAGGTTACCAAACACTAAAAATAATGTACATTTTTTTGGCAGTGAGTAGTTTCCTACACCATCAAAAGGCACTTGGAAACTGGAGGAAACTCTGACAGGAAGAGGTCTGTCAGATCCAAAGCTACAACAAAATCAGAAGACAAGTTTCTGAATCAACAGCTGGGTGGCTCACAGGACAACAGCTTCAAGCACAGCTTAACACTGGTTGAAGTAAGGAAGTCTCAGTTTCAACTGTGAAGAGAAGACTTCAAGCTGCAGGTTTGACAGGTCGAGTGACAGTAAGAAAGCCATTGCTAAGATGGCAAAATAAGAAAAAGAGGCTTGCCTGGGCCATGAAGCACTGATTACTGGATTACTGATTACTGATTACTGATTACTGAAGACTGGAAGAAGGTCAAATCAAAATTAGAAATCTTGAAATTTTGAAAGGTTTTTGTTGGCCGTCGAGTAGGCAAAAGGATGGTTCCTCAGTATGTGACACCAACTGTCAAACAAGGAAGCGTGATGGTCTGGGGCTCTTTGGCTGGATCCAGAGTCTGCGACTCCAGAGTGACTGTTAACCCACGTTAACCCATTACTTGTTCCCTGAAAAGGCCCTTTTTTTTATAACTCTGAAATTATTTTTCAGTTTTTGGTAACCTAAACTTTTTTAATTTAACCTCTGGCAGTTTACCGCTTACCTTTGTACCATTTCAGGTTATTCACTGGACTTGAACTGCTTAAATTTCAGTAAAAACTGGAAAATGGGGGTTCTAAAACCTTTGACCGGTAGTATATATATACATGGTAAACACGAGGGTCAGTACAGTACACCACCAGCCACCAGAACAGCATCAGTGCACCTTGGCATAGATTGTGTCATAGAAACATAGGCATAGAAGTGTCTGGAACTCTATTTGAGTGACGCAACACCATTCTTCCACAAAAATGTAATAAATTCCGCCACTTGGTGTCTTGTTGATGGTGGTGGAAAAATGTTGTCTCAGGCGCTGCTCCAGAATCTCCCATAAGTGCTCAACTGGGTTGAGATCTGGTGACTGAGATGAGCGTGGCATATGGGTTACATAGTTTTCAATCTCATCAAACCATTCAGTGACCACCTGTGCCCTGAGAATTGGGGCATTG
Source organism: Aldrovandia affinis (assembly GCA_029706075.1). NCBI lineage: Eukaryota > Metazoa > Chordata > Actinopteri > Notacanthiformes > Halosauridae > Aldrovandia > Aldrovandia affinis. The sequence continues at coordinate 3,568,495 of JAINUG010000074.1, read as the reverse complement.
TCATCCTGGAAGAGACCACTCCCATCAGGATAGAAATTATTCACCATAGGATGAAGATGATCACTCAGAATGGATTTGTTGGTGTTTACCCTGTCCTCTAAGGGGTTGAGTGGACCTAAACCATGCCAGGAAAATGCACCACACACCATAACAGAGCTGGCAGAACCCTTCATTTATTCAAGTGTTTCTTTTATTTTGGCAGTTAGCTGTATGTAATTCAGGTGATTTCTATGGTATGGGATTTCTGATGTGTGTCATGGTTCTAGGTTGGCATAGTTAACATTAATGCTTTAATGATGTTGCACGTACACTCTATGGTCTGGGAGGATTGTTGTTAGCCAGGTCTACATTCAAGTTATCTTGCATTGTAAGTTGCTCTGAATAAGTGTATCTGCTAAATAATGTAAAGTAATGTAATTTAACATAACTTTTATGTTTATGTTGTTATGTCACCTCTGTTGAGTACTTACCAGCCCTGGTCACTCTTGAACTTGTAGGCAGCAGCCAGGATATGACATAGTGCTCCTCCTGACTTGAAATCCAGAAAACTCTTCATCTGGAGAAAGGTGGAGAGAGAGATATCCATTTCAAATTAAAAGATGACTTTCCTTAACACGTTTTAATGTATTTACATTTACATTTAAGCATTTAGCAAACGCTCCTATCCAGAGCGACTTACAAGATGTGCATTAATACATGGTAGGAACAATCATAGTTAGCGCACAAGATCAGTAGTAATACAGCAATAGACATTGCAGGCATCTGCGTACCATACCTGTAACACTGGGAAACACTTCTTTTTTTTAAAAAGAATATAGTGTTGAACAAGTAAAAAGTATATTTATATTTAAATATAAATGATTGCATATATAAGTTCAAACAATTAAAAAGTATAAATAGCATAAAACTAAAAAGGCTATGAATATCATAAACTAGCACATAGTAGAATCATATAGTATTTGTTTTGTATGGGTAGCGTAAGACCTCAGAAAGAACAGTACTTTATTCACATCATGCAAACTAGAACATAAAAACATAAGAATACATAATGACGAGAACAGGCTGTTTGGCCCATCTTGGCTCGTCATTTCCTAGTACTGCATCAAGCCTGGACTTGAATAGCCCAAGTGTTTCTGCCTCAACTACCTGACCTGGCAAGCTGTTCCAGGCATTGACAACTCTCTGTGTTAAAAAAAACTTCCTGATATCCGTGCAGAATTTGCCTTTAACTAATTTCCACCTGTGGCCTCTTGTTCTGCTAACTGAACGTATCTTAAAAACTCTCTGGTATTTCACTTGCAACCAGGCACAAGTAGCGAAGGAACAACAAGAAAAAGAAAACTTAAATTTACAGATCAGGAAATAGAAGTATTGGTCAATGAGGTAAAGTGTCACAATGCCATATTACAGTATAAGAAAACAACACCAATGGAGAAGAAAAAAATGTGGAGTGGCATCATGAAAGAAATGAATTAATTAGGCATAACAAAACAAACAGTAGATGATGTAAAGAAGAAAAAAAAAACGAAGATGTAAAGAGAATGTGACATGTTAGGTGGTATCCAAAAGAAAAACCTTCCTACAATGCAATGCGGAAAAAAGACACCGGTGATGGTCCAAACGAGGAAAGAATATTGATGTAAATCTGACGTAGATATTGCGACCTTGTAACAACTGCTTCTGCTACAAAAGCAGTCGCAATCATTTAGTAAATCTGGCACTGAGCGTAACTTTTACCTTTCATACCAGGTACCAATTTAGTTGCCCTTCTTTGTACTTTTTCAAGAGCTTCTATATCTTTCTTGTAGTGTGGTGCCGAGAACTGCACACAGTACTCTAAATGAGGTCTTACAAAGGCATTATATAACATTAATATAACTTCCTCGATTTATACTCAATCCTTTTTTCTATATATCCTGTTGGCCTTTTCCCCTGCTACAGCACACTGCTTAGATGTGGATAGACTGATCAACTTCAACTCCAAAATCTTTTTCAAATTGAACATATTATACTTTTGCTCCTCCCACAAAATACTCCTGTCTTAAATACTGTCTTGAAAAATACTGTTTAACTTTTTTTCCCACATGCATACATTTACAGTGGGTATAAAAAGTATTCAACCCTTGGCCTTTTTCCACATTTTATTTTGTTACAACATGGAATAAAAATTGATTTAATTGGGATGTCTTGCTACTGATCAAAACAGAATACTAAATACTGCCAAAGTGAAAAAATACTTTGAAGCTTTTTTTAAAATGATTTACCACTATAAGACAACAATTGAGTAGTCACCCCTTTCGCTAAGACACACCTAAATAAACTCTGGTGCAGTCAATTGATTCAGAGGTTATTAGATTGGAGTCCACCTGTGTACAATTAGGGTGTTTCAACTTCAAACTAAATACTCTTGTCTACGAGAGGTCCCACAGTCTGCTAGTTCATTTTCAAACAAGAGCTTCATCGTGAAGACCAAAGAACATTCAGAGCATATCTGAGAAAAGCTTTTTTTTAGGCAGCATGTGTGTGAATACCGGAAGTTTGGTGAGAGGGGGATTGCTGACATGTCGCCCAAACACCTCCTCCTGGAACTGCAGCAGCTGAACCACCAGGCTGGACAGGGACTTGTTGGTGGGTGGCTCAGCCTGGATGTACTGGGAGAAAAGGAGAGAAGGACAGAACGGGTTACCTCAGCATTGAGCTGGGGAAAGGGGGAACCATAAAAGATGTTAAAGGTATTCCAGGGGACACAGAAAGTAAATATTCAAGGGAAAGATTCCAGCACTCTGTGTTTCCAGGATCCTAAGAGGACTGGAGGCAGCCTATTCCCAAACCCAAGATTATATCTAATGCAGCACATCACCACTTTGTCAATACTGATAAATGATGCATTTAAGCTTGCAAGCCATCCAACTATGGTTCAGGGGGATCATATGGTAAATCAGGGTGTCTAGGATTTTTCCTTCAGGAGAAATGTAATGCTTTAAAGGGACAATTTTTTAAATTCTCCACATATTTCCATTTTGCTTATGAGGGTGTGATGAGGGCTCTGCCAGTATTCAGTTTTATTGTATTCAGTTATACTTACAAAGGCAGAATACTTGTAAAAATACTGACAATATTTGCTTTGTTTGATCAGGAACCCACAACCCACGGGTGTTTTGTGGTGGTCCCAGCCTAATTTTTAAAAACAGATTCTGAACAGCTAAAATGTGATATTTTATGATGGAAATCTACATCAACACCACCAAAATGGGTAGTAGATGTTTTCATTTTAGGCTGTAAGGCAACAAAAGGTGACATTTTTTAGATGGGCCGTAGACTTTAAAGGGGCACTGTAAATACGTGCCATATGGGTCAGCACCATATTGATTTGGTCATCATTTTACTGCAAAGTTTCCTCCCGAATCACTTGTGTAATCCAAGAAAAACTTTCTATGAATGCCCACCACAGTGGTCTTCAAAATAAAGTTTGAAGACCAAAAATTATGTCTAGCCAATCAAAATGCAGTATTGCTCTACATTTTTCAAACTGCCTCACACCAACAATCATGAAATGTCATATGTACATTTGACTCCGAAATTCACACCCTTGATAAAGATGAGCAAATAAGGCTGTATAAAATAAACAATACAGGTAATAAGCCCTATTTTATGCTCAAAAAATGAAAAAATCTCATGATAGACATATCCAGGAGAGCATTATTAATACTTTATTGTGTATACACCAAGGGTCATGTCTTCTTACATATTCTTTCACTTGGCACTGATTTAATGAATTGATGTGTAGCTGAGGAAGTACAACATAGGAGATTCGATCTCATGTTCCTAAATCTTTCTTGAAATATACCAATATTCATATATTTGTAGATGTTGAGAAGGTATTCATATTTTTGAAGATATGTTTATATATCACCTGGCCCTACTTATGAATAACATCAGTCCATAAAGCCATATGACTTCTAATGACAAATCGTGTCCTGGACAGTACCTATTCATGCATGTGACTGTGAAATGTTGTCTTGTCTGTGCCAGAATCTCTCCCTCTCTCCCTTTTTATGTCTTTGACTTGCAAAGCCTGAATTAAACAAAAGCAAATTGGTGACATTAACCTTTTTTGTATACCTAGGACAGGAGGAGAAAATATAAAATGGGGGAATTTTTGGCCTAGGAATTTATATATACGCTGACAATAATACGTTTGTAGAGGGCCTGGAGACCAAACTACAGATTATGTGTTTCTCCTTGTTTCATTCATCAATAATTCAAATGAATGAAACAGGGACAAACACATGAGTGCAAAGGGATCATTTTTTCTGCAAATGGATTAACACAAATAAGAACACTTGGGAGCATAACAGCAGTGTGTGGGTATTATTTTCTTACTTTGCATTGCTTTTTTTGTCATAAAAACAGAAACATTGACCTCTATCAGAGGCAATCTCGAACTTGCCTCTGAGGATTTTGTCGCTTGCAAAACGGTTTAAAGGGTTTTGTTTTTTGTTTTTTTACTAAAAGCTAATTTATCATTTTAATTATGAAATGTGATGTGAGGGGATCACATCACCCAAAAAACAACAATCGTGCCATGTCTTACAGTGGACTGAACGATAGCAAAGTCAATTAAATATTTTAGTCCCTCCCTTTGTGAAATCAGTGATAGTGAGTGAGATAACTTTGGTATTTGATTATGATTATGAGTAAGGGGGGCTGCTGGATAGCTCATCCTGTTAAGGCACTGTTCTAGTGTGTGGATGAGCCCCATGGTTTGGTTTCAAATCCAGATTATGCCAGTGCCGATTGTGGCCAGGCAGCCCCGCCGTAGTGTTGCTATGGAAATCAGTACAACAGCAGCTAGCTAGCACTCAACAGGTAATGTTATGCACAATAATGCCAGACAGAGGTAGCTAGTCAACTATTTGAATGATTCGCCTTGATCAATTCAAGACATGTTCAAGAGCAGCATAACCGGATCAGCTAGCACCGTCGTTAAGTTTTTTCATTCAATTATGACATTTTGTCCTGGTCAGCATTATACGTGTGGTTTTAACTACTAGAGAGTGTTGACACAGCTAATTCCACTTGTTTTCTGTCCATCCCCTTCACCATAGTAGTTGCCGGTTTCCCAGCGACAACTGCTCTTGATGGTGTTGTGGCTTTGTTTTTGTTTTTATTTAGAACGTGGATGTGGGTGTCAAAGTTTGCTAGCATTGTCAAAATGCTAACTTTTGGTAGCTCACCATTCAATGGGCGTGTGCATTCAGTAAATTAGGATTTTAATAAAAAGTAAAACTACACTAAACTAAAACTAAAACTGCTAAAATGCCTGTAATGTAAAACACCTACAAAATTGAGTCACCCTAAGGTTGATGCAGGACATCCATACCACCATTTGTGTGCAGCATATTTTTTGTCAGTGTTGTTGATATTTAGGTAACCTTCACAATATAATTGTCTTGCAAAGTTTTACCAATTTTACTGGGGGTTTGGTTCAAGAAAAGGCTAAATGGATAGATTTGAGAGTCAAGGAATATATTGTACAGGGCTATCCGAGTATCCAATGAAACACAAAGAAAATTATAGTAGAATTTTGGGGTGTTGAATGAGAGCCGTTCTCAAAACTTTTAAAATGAGGAAAACCTTAATGAAGTGTGTGTTGTACTTTGTAACAGAGGAGTTATTTCCTACAGCACAACAAGCGAGGAGGTATCTTTAGTCACCTTAATGTGTACCCACTGTAGTTTTAAAATACAATGCTCATCTTTGTATATCAACAGGGTATGTCCTGTCCAATGTCAATTCAATTCAATTCAATTTTTTTTATAGAGAACTGTCACAAAGACTCTTTACAGTAAGATAGAGAAAGATATAAAAAGAAGAAAAATACCAGGCCTGAACCCACGAAAACCTTAGTTACCTCTTTGTAACAACAGTGTTTGTACATGATGTGGCAGGATCAGGGGAGTTGGGTTACAACGCAGCCAATGATCAATAATAAAATTACCATACAGCAACAAAATAGGAAAATAGGACTTTATTTAGGGAATGAACACAAAAAGGGGAATAGGGGGAAGCCAGCAAGTTCAGTCTGTAATCCGTTCTCGTGGTCTTTATCCGTAATCCAAAGTCGTCAGTTCCTCAGTCAATCAAAAAGTCGGTACACAAACTGGGTTTTCAAAACAGTCCAAATCAAGCCAAGTAATCAATCCAAAACAATGCTCTCTTTCTCTTCCTTCACTCACCAACGTGTTTCCCTTTCCGGTTCTTTGCGGTTTGTTTGGGGCAAAAATACATCTTTTATTTCCTCTGTATTACGGTGAAAGTTGCGACAGGCACGCTCCGTCCGCCCCGGACTTCCCATTAAGGTGCGAGGGTGGAGCCAGCAGGCCACAATGTACCGCCCCTCAATCACCACCCCTCAGCATGCCTCCGGGCGGCTGCCACATATCCCCCCCCTCAGCTCCGACCGGGAGAGAGGGGCGGCCTGACACCACAGGGCATCTCTCCTGGAGAGGGCATCTGCATTCCCGTGTGCCACACCTGACCTGTGAAGTACAGAAAAAACAAACGGCTGTAATGACAAAAACCATCTAGTGACCCGTGCGTTAGTCTCTTTATTCCTCGCGATCCACACCAGTGGCGCGTGGTCCGTGACCAGGGTGAATTTTTGCCCCAATAAATAATATTTTAGGGATTCGAGTGCCCATTTGATCGCGAGACATTCCTTTTCTACGGTGGAATACCGTACTGTTCTCGCGGCAGCAATTTCCTGCTGATGAAAGTCACAAGGTGTTCCTCACCTTCTTCTAGCTGCGATAGTACGGCCCCCAAACCCGTTTCTGATGCGTCAGTCTGGACTATCAACGGTTTCTGGAAGTCCGGTGTCACCAGAACTGGTCCCCCACAGAGCGCTCTCTTGAGGTCTTGGAAAGAATTTCCTGTCTCATCGCTCCACTTTACCTGGATGGGCAGTCTGTTTCTGGTCAGGTCGGTTAGAGGACTGACTATGGTCGTGAAGTTCGGGATAAACCTCCAGTAATAGCTGGTGAGCCCAATAAAGGTGTGAACCTGCTTCTTGGTGAGGGGCCGGGGCCAGTTCCGGATCGCCTCCACCTTTTTCTTCTGGGGTTTTACATTGCCTCTCCCAATGGTGTTCCCCAGATATTCAACTTCCTGTAACCCCAGGTGACATTTCCGCCCGTAGCGCATGTAACACTTATCTCAACTGGTTGAGATGTGTGTCCCAGTCCTCCCCATGAATTACGATGTCGTCCAAATATGCTGCTGCATAATCTCCATGTGGTCGTAGAACCCGGTCCATCAGCCTCTGGAAAGTGGCCGGTGCTCCATGCAATCCAAATGGGAGTTTTTGATATTGGAAGAGGCCATCTGGGGTGGCAAAGGCAGTCTTCTCTCTGGACTCGGGGGTTAGCGGAACCTGCTAATAACCTTTCATTAAATCCAGTGTGCTTATGAACCTGGCGGTTCCGAGCTTCTCGATCAGCTTCTCAATCAACACCAGCAGTTTGTCCCCTGGTTGAAACTCCCGTAGCTGTGCCCCTCGGTTGTATACCCGTGACTGCACTGCCTGGGCTTCCTCCATGTGCTCATGAACGATGGGCCACAGCATTGTCATCCTACCTCTCAGTTCTTCCACATGCTCTCCTAGGGTGCGATGGGGCGATGGCTGCTGCTCCCAAGCTTCCTTGGCTATGTCAAGGAGACCTCGGGGTCACCGGTCGTAGAGGAGCTCAAATGGTGAGAACCCTGTCGACGCCTGGGGCACCTCGCGGATGGAGAACATCAGAAAAGGTAGGAGCTGGTCCCAGTTCTTCCCTTCAGCCTACATCACCTTCCTCAGCATACTCTTGAGTCCATTAGTCTGTGGATGGTACACTGAAGTATGCAACTAATTAATATTCACGAGTTTACATAAATCCCTCATTATCCTGGGCATAAACGGAGTTCCTTGATCTGTTAAAATTCCATTCAGGATGCCCACTCAGGAAAACAGCAATACCAATTCACAATGTTCTTTGTGGCCATGGTGCGCAGGGGAACAGCTACCGGGTATCTGGTGGCATAATCGAGAATAACAAGAATATACTGGTACCCCCTGCTGCTTTTCGGTAACGGCCCCACAAGGTCCATGGCAATCCTGGTAAAAGGAGTAGCAATTATGGGCAAGGGTATTAATGTATGCGAAAACTGGGTTTTGGCGCAACCTGCTGGCACTCCGGACAATTACGACAGAAGTCTTCTATTGTCCTCTTCATTCCTAGCCAATGGAATCTCGCTCTCACCCTCTCCAGTGTCTTCTCCACCCCCAGGTGGGCTCCCAAAACATGTGAATGACCGAGCTGCAAAACCGACTGCACAAAGGGCTAAGGCACTAACAACAGTTCAATTATTTCATTATTCTTCTGTATGACCTGGTACAACAATTTACTTTTAATGGAAAAGTGGAGAAATGTTACGTCTTTTACCCCCCTCAAGAGGTTTCCCATCTACCATGGTGACCTGTTGTAGGGCATTCCTCAGGTTTGGGTCCTTCAACTGTCCCAAATCTGCCCGCTAAAGAAGCGGACACCGCTGACACCACAAGCGGACTCTGACACCACCTTCTGGTCCATAGGGAACATGTTGGCTATGCTCCCTTCGCCGTCATCCTGGTGCTCGTCTGTACTGTCAGACTCCGGTAGGGGTGCAGTGGAGGCGTTAGGGTTCACTTCCTGGAGGCCACACATCTTTCTTTACTCGTTAGACATTGTCATTACACTTTTCCTCATGTTTTTAATTCAGTTTTTCCCTGCTCCCCCCCTCATACCTGACCACAGCCTGGTGAACACCGGGCAGTCCCTCCCTATTAGCACGGGTACTGGTACATTTTCCACAGCGCCAGCCTTTCCCATGTATTGTCCCTTTGTGGTCTGTAGGTTCAGGAGGGTGGTGGGATAGGATTTGGTTTCTCTGTGGATACACGTGATGGACATGGTGCCCAGGAGTCACCATGCTTCCGGAGTCGAGAATCGCCGTGATGTCTTTTCCAATGGCCTTATTTAGGGTGACTGGGGAGGGACTGCCTTCTTGAACCCAGCAGGGCGTCAGCAAGCCACAGGGTCTTCCAGCTGCGGTTTCACTGGTGGAGGCTGACGGTATCGTTACATCACGCCGAGGGCAGCTCCAGGATAAGTGTCCCCTCTCTCCACAGTCAAAACACTTTCTTAGCTCTGCATTTAAAAAAGGGTGTGGTCCCAGTGGGCTCCACGAGCTGGTCTGCACTCCGGGAATTCGCTTGGCTCAGTAATTTTTTGGCTCCGTAAGGAAGAGAATGCAAAAATGTATTGATTACTGTCAGGAATGTTGTGGGTTTGGAACCAATTGCAGGAGAGAGAGAGAGACCCAAGATGCAGAGAGACGTTTAAGGTTCTTTATTTTCCTTCAAAATGGATTATAGGAAACGGAAAAACAGTGTCTGAACAGACATGGAACAACACTAACAAATAAACCAAAACAACAAACGAGCAGGAGAAAACAAAACAAGCGAAACAGTCAAACTCAAAACGTATTCCGGAGAACGGAATACACAAAACACTAGGAACTACAAAACAAACGAGGACAAGTTTTTCAACTACTCGCAGTTCGTTCGAACATTTGCAGGTATACCTCGATGTCGTCTTTGTCTGTCAGCTTGAGGATGAATGAGCTGGGGTTCATTCGGGGACGGTAAGCCGCCGTGGTTCCAGCGGCTGTCAGACGACCAATCTCCGCCCACAAGAGTGCAGTTTTTTGCCGTTGTTCTTCTAGCAACTCTCGGTTCATCAATTGCTTTGCGATGTTGGCTTCTACGAGCTGTTTTACTAATTCTTCCATTTTTCTTTGTATCAATTTAATTATTGTTCAATTGGCTATTTAGGCACCAATGCCTGCTCGCATTCTCCACCAAATTATGGCAGGATCAGGGGAGTTGGTTACAACTCAGCCAATGATCAATAATAAAATGACCATACAATGACAAAATAGGACAATAGGACTTTATTTGGGGAATGAACACAAAAAGAGGAATAGGGGGAAGCCAGAAAGTTCAGTCCGTAATCCGTTCTCGTGGTTTTTATCCGTAATCCAAAGTCGTCAAGCCAATCCAGTTTCTCAGTCAATCAAAAAGTCTGTACACAAACTGGGTTTTCAAAACAGTCCAAATCAAGCCAAGTAATCAATCCAAAACAATGCTCTCTTTCTCTTCCTTCACTCACCAACCCTTTCATTCCATTGCCGGTACTTTGCGGTTTGTTTGGGGCAAAGGTACATCTTTTATTTCCTCTGTATTATGATGAAAGTTGCAACAGCTGCGCTCCGTCCGCCCTGGACTTCCCATTAAGGTGCGAGGGTGGAGCCAGTAGGCCACAATGTATCGCCCCTCAGCATGCCTCCGGGCGGCTACCGCAATGGTAAGTACACAACAAAAGCCCACTTGTTGTGAAGTGCAAAACCATTATCATCTTTGTGTAACAATACTAGCGTACACTTTAAGTACATAGGAACTGCCCACTGTAAAACAATTATCACTTTTGTGTAACAACAGCGTACCTACAAGGTAAGAGCGTCACAAAAACACAGCATGGCTATAGCATCGGAAGTGAGGTCCAAATCTTGAGAAGTGTTTTGAAGAAGTTCTGAAGCTCACTTCCCACCAGCCTCTATGCTTCATCTCACTGGGCTTCTTTGGAAATGTTCCACAAAGAGATCGACGGGAGTTCAGAGCTTACCAAAACCATTTGAAAATCTCAGGCTCTGGATTTCACCTCCCATGCTGTACCCATGCTGTGTTTTTTGAGGCTCTCGGATTAAAAAAGATATAAAAATCCAATGGCTACTGGTAGCCTCCCAGATAAAAGACAGCTCTAGCTATTGCCAGTACTGGCTAGGTAGTTTACTAACAAAAAATATTCATAAACCTTTCCTGCCGTCTCTAGCTAGCTTGATAGCTAAGTCATAGCTAAGTCTCAGGTGCTGCTATAGAAATCTCCCATAAGTGTTCAGTTGGGTTGAGATCTGGTGACTGGGATGGCCATGGCATATGGTTTACTTCGTTTTCATGCTCATCAAAAAATTCAGTCACCACTCGTGCCATGTGATTAGGGCTGCATGATATGGACAAACAATCATATTGCAGTTATTTTGCTAGATATTGCAATTGTGATTTGATTTCAATTGCGACTTGTGAGCTGTTCTGGTGGCTCATGGTGGCCCAATGCCCTATTAACACTGGATTAACATGTTTGTGTTTCCTTTATTTTGGCAGTTACCTGTACATACACTGTTGTTACACAAAGATGACCATGGTTTTAAACTAAAGTGGGCGCAGTGCAAAGCTGCACACATTAAGGTGACTAAAGATACCTCCTCACATGTTATGCTCTAGGAAATAACTCCTGTGTTACAAAGTTCAACAAACTCTCCCTACATATTCAGTTCAACGTGTGACCATGGACGTACAAACCAGAATGCTTTTTGAGTATTCAAAATAAAGTTACTCATTGTCTGACAACACACCCCCCGTATTTTTCTTTTTTTTTACAAGAGTTAACCCCCTTGAGTTTCCCCATGCCAGGAAAATGCACCCCACACCATAACAGAGCCACCAGAACCCTTCATTTACTCAAGTGTTTCCTTTATTTTGGCATATACCATACAAATTATTGTTACACATGTGTAACTATTTAAACTGCAAACAAGGTTTTAAGGTTGTACTATGTAACAATGTGTAAGTACACAGGATGTACATACACTGTACCTACCTATGCTACTGTAAGACCGTAATGACATAGGTATTAGGGCCACAATGTAAAGTGGGACCATAATCATAATAAATGATACAATAACATAAAATATAATAATAATAGTTCATATAAACTTGAATAAATATAAATCTTTAATATAAAAATTGTGAGTTGCCCAACAAAGCTCTGTCATGCCCACCACTGCACCCCCCTCAGGTATACAGCCCACCAGCCACCACTGATGTACATGTATACTCACAGAAACAACATGCAAAAGGTCACATCAATTGCCATCACTGGGGTACAGGCTTTCCTCAGCACAGTCATTTCTAATGAATGAATGGATAGCGATGCTGTGTGGTGAGCGTTCTGGCCCAAAATATCTGCCTACAGTAGTGTAACCCAGGTGAGATCATGGGATGAAAGGTGATATCCATTATTTTTTTGTTATTAATATTATTGTTACTGTACATCGCAAAGAGTGGGCGATACATGCCAGCTGAGCATCCACCTCTCTTCCTGTAAAGCACTTTGCGATCTGATGAGGTTTTCAGCTATTTTAATACTTTTAATTTCCAACATTATGTCTTTGACAGGTCAGTGAGCTAACCTGAATACAAACTTGAAGACTTTGAAGATTAGATATGGGAAAATACACTGGGTCGCTCCATGACTAAGTTAGCAATTATAAGTCTTGTCTAAATGCATTCTTACAATTACTCATTACATTTTTTGGTCATTCTGAGCAGGGCAATTGAGATTTGAGTAGACACAAAAAATGTAACTACGACATCCCTCACATTGTTCTCTTGGACACCGCTACATTTTCGTGCAACAAGTAACGGTAACATTTTACAGAATATACAAGGGAGTCTTTTTAGGCCCTTTAGCTTGCTTGCGTGCGTCTAAGCATGCGCACGCAAAAGGATTAGGGGTGCATATAAAACAAAAATAACGCGACATAATATGCATGATTACATAAATTACATAGCGCTTGGAATTGATATAAAATAACAAAGTATCGTTCGTTGACACAGATGTTCAACATCTGTATCACTGCACTCGCGCTGGTTACGCGCGCCAGCTGAGGTGTGCAGCTGTAATCCTTGCATTCCTGTTAGCTTTTAGCAAGGAAAAAATCCCCTGCAAAATCCAGACGCATAAAAAATCGGACAGTGCATCCTATCGCTATTTTCTAATGATAACTAGCTACGATTTGATTCCTCGCTATATACATTAACATGATTTGTGCAGAGGTTAAATGCCTTTCTGTTTCTGTTGGCTGTTCTCTGAAGACGATTCCTCGGCATCCTCTTTTGTTTCCGGCTCTCTTTGTACTTACCTAACAGCTGGAATGCCCTGAGCCCACCGCACACCCTGCTTCTCTTACACATGCATCTCGTACAGTACCGTTTTATTTTACTTCCTTTGGGAACGTGTATTCTATATCAATCAAATGGGTTTTTCAAAAAACAAAGGGTACCTTTTTGTAATTCTTGCCCAACCAAACGCGGACATTGTCGAACTGGGAGACTGTGTCAGACGCTTCGAAATATTTTACATTCGGGCCGCCGTCTTTCTTCCGCACCGCCATCTTTGCCTGCAGAGAAAAGTCGACCTCGCATGCCTTCTGGTGGACGTTCGTGAGTATTACAAGTGCTGGGACTGATTCAGATTTGCATTGCGGATTGGTCACAAACGAAACGACCCCATTTGGGATCTGCTCCAGCGAATAAGACGTGAGTTGGGAAATGTTTAAAAAAAAACTTTTTATTTTTCATTTTTTATAATAGGTATTGTAAGGTATATACATATAATTAATTATACATCTTGCATCAAAAGGTTACAGTTCAAAATATGACATATACTGTATATAATCAATTTATCCCAGTATCTCATGCACGTTTCGTTCTGCAATCTTAAATTGTAAGCTTTCCATTCTGTAGCTACATCATATTTACGATTTCGATCCATTGTTCAACTGTAATTGAGTCTCTTACCAACCATTTGCCTGTGACCGTTTTTTTAACTTGCTGCCAAATAATAATAATAATTAACAGGTATTTATCCCTGCTTGTAAGGTTGGGGGGTACATTCCCAACATATAACACCAGGAAGGATTGTTCTACAGTGCATTTGTAAAGTATTCAGACCCCTTCACTTGTTCCACATTTTGTTATGTTACAGCCTTATTCTAAAATGGATTAAATTCGTTTTTTCCCTCATCAATCTACACACCATACCCCACAATGACAAAGCAAAAACAGATGTTTAGAAATTTTTGCAAATGTAAAAAAACAAAAAAAAACTGAAATATCACATTTACATAAGTATTCAGACCCTTTGCTAGGACACTCGAAATTGAGCTCAGATGCATCCTGTCCCCTTTGATCATCCTTGAGATGTCTCTACAACTTGATTGTAGTCCAGCTGTGGCAAATTAAATTGATTGTATATGCTTTAGAAAGGCACATACCTGTCTATATAAGGTCCCACGGTTCACAGTGCATGTCAGAGAGAAAAACCAAGCCATGAAGTCCTAGGAACTCTCCTTAGACCTCTGAGATAGAATTGTGTTGAGGCATAGATCTGGGGAAGGGTATAAAAACATTGCTAAAGCAATTGAAAGCCCCCAGGATCACAGTGGGCTCCATCATTGTGAAATGGAAGAAGTTTGGAACCACCACGACTCTTCTTAGAGCTGGCTGTCAAAGTCATTGTGTGTAGATTGATGAATAAGGCTGTAACATAACAAAATGTACAAAAAGTGAAGGGGTCTGAATACTTTCCGAATGCACTGTATATTTATACCCAGTATTTAATTTATTGCTGATCCTACAGCCTGCCAATAAGATTGTATAGCTGGGCAAAACCCAAAAATATGGGAGTGATCAACTCTGACTATTCCAAGATTCCAAAATGGATGATCTGACCCAGTTACCTATATGTTCTAGGTTGCACCAGTTGACCAAAAGTTGCGTAGTAATAATCCAGAAAATATGAGGATTAGACACCCCCCCTCCCCTCCTTTCCTTGGATAGTTGTCTGTTTAGAGTTCTAAACCTCATCGTTGGTCTTCTGCCACTCCAAACAAATCTTGAAACACGATTATCCCATTCATTGAACTGTGGACAGCAACTGGCAAAGGTCAAGATATAAAGAACTCTTGGTAATTGTGCCAATTGTGCCAGAACTCTTAATTGGGTAAATTCGGTTACTCGTGTCCAGGCTCAGGCGGCACGGTGGTGCAGTGGATAGCACTGTCGCCTCACAGCAAGAAGGTCTCGGGTTCGAATCCAGGCCGGGGGCCTTTCTGTGCGGAGTTTGCATGTTCTCCCTGTGTCCGTGTGGGTTTCCTCCCACAGTCCAAAGACATGCACGTTAGGCTAATTGGAGAGTCTAAATTGCCCGTAGGTATGAGTGTGTGAGTGAATGGTGTGTGTGCCCTGCGATGGATTGGCGACCTGTCCAGGGTGTATTCCTGCCTCTCACCCGGAATGCATGCTGGGATAGGCTCCAGCCCCTCCCCGCGACCCTGACCAGGAATAAGCGGCTTAGATAATGGATGGATGGATGGGTGTCCAGGCTCCCCCTGAGTACACCTGGCAATGTCAGCCTTGATTTTTTTTTGTTAACAAGGTCATTTATTTGTTTATTTGTCTATTTGTCAGGGACATAGCAAAAGCATTGTTGCAATGTTAAAGAACAATAATCGTATGCATTGTATTAAGTGTTTATATTCAAAGGCTAATTTCAAACAAAAAAAAACGAGAATAATTTTTTTTTTTTTAAAGTACAAAAGTTCTTAACCATTG
The DNA here is from genome assembly GCA_029706075.1 of Aldrovandia affinis. NCBI lineage: Eukaryota > Metazoa > Chordata > Actinopteri > Notacanthiformes > Halosauridae > Aldrovandia > Aldrovandia affinis. The sequence continues at coordinate 3,552,903 of JAINUG010000074.1, read as the reverse complement.
CAAAAACATCTTGTCTGAAAGCGGTTTAATGCATTAATAAATCATGTCCTTCTATAACTGTAGCCTATCACAAATTATTACAATAATTGCATATTTATGTTTAACCATTTACATAACATTTGTTTACATTACATAATTATTATTATTGATACCATTCATAATATTATATAAGAATTATTACAATTATTGTATCATTAATGGATGTCATTATAGTTTTATTAAGCTGCTACAGAAGTGAACAACTTAGGTGTCTAAAATTGTCGGGGAGATGCCTTTTAGTCATCCTGCGCAGGCAGACAGAGTGGGGCCAACATTGGTGGGTTTACCGCTCTGTGAGTGAGGCCAGGGCACATGGTATGATTGGCCTCGTCACTTGGTAGCAATGTTCTTGAGCATATTATGCCTCCCCAAATATCAGCTCAACTAACATCTCTATATAAACAAAGCTGGCTTCCCCAGGCCCTAGTGATGTTTGATATCGCCACGATTCTCAACATGAGAGGAGCATGTCAATGGTATCCTTGAAAAGATATCTTGTGGTAGTAAGTGACCTAAAACAAAAATATAAAAAGGGGGTCTGAACTTGGGTCTGGCTTGCGCTGGACCTTCACCAAAATCGTAAATTATGGGCTAAGAAGGGAGTGAGCCAACCACCCCCTCCAAACCCCTAAAGTGTGACCTGTTGGTGGCTCGAGACAGGAATTCTACAAGTTTTTTTTCCTGTTCTCTTGGAAGATCTGGCTGCAGCTCACACCCTGGCTGTGTGTGTTTTTGCATTTTTTGAGAGACAAGCTTGGTTTGGTTAATTTTCTTCCATTTCATCTCTTTTGTGATTGTTACATCAATTTTATGTCTAGGATTTAGTATTTGTTAAGGTAGTTGAACCTACGTCTGTAGATTGGACGTTGAATATTTTGTCTATCTGTTGTAACTGAATAAACCAGCTGTTAATTTTAATTGAATTGTGAGTTGTATATTTTGATGAAGGTTGATCCACCAGATTTCTCTGCCTATCAACGAATTCAGTGATTTAATTCATAAGTGGTATCCCATGTAGTAATTATATTAAATCAAATACAAATATTTTACATGTAGGATAAGTGAGGGGTTTTAACACGTAATACCACTTGAGTTCAGTATTCAGAGTGCTGAACTTTAAACAAGGGCACTGGACTGTTAAGGCTACTGGATTCAGGGAATAGACCATTTTTATTCTAACTTCAGATCAAAACATGTCAAGACTATTAAAGGAATATGATATTATAGGAAATTGCACATAAGGAGACGGTAGAGTTAAAATAATTATGCGCACATCCCTTCCTTTAGTGTGTGGTCAAAATAAATCTGAGCAAAAAGGGACATAGGACACATAGCACTAGACTCCAGTTCTACAACTTTATTAAACAGTGTTTCAGCCACAGTAGGCCTTCGTGAGTTTTCTGTGAGACCTTCTGTTTAAGCAACTTTCTCGCCAGCTTGCAAAGACTCTTCTGAAGCAACTGTGCCATATACCTTCTCAAATCTCTTCTGAAGGAACTGTGTCACATTAACACAGAAGCAGTGGGAGATACAGGGAAGGAGACATTCAATAAGAAGCTAGACCCAGCAGATGTCAAGGTCACCATCGAAGACGACGGCTGAATGTTTTGCTAACAGAAGGGATGCGAGTATGATGGAGGGAGGCTGACTGGACTGCTGGCTGGATTACGCTATACGTGAGCATTTTCAAGGGTGTCCACATCATGATCGGGGCGGGAATGCAGGGAATTTACATGTGCTTTGGTACACACACACGCACACACACACACAGGGCACTCCTGTCCAGTAGAGAGACACACACACACAACACACTCACAAACCCCAATAACAGTAAACAGCGATTCCCCATCTTTGGCTTCCAAAAGCAGAAGGTGCCACCTGTTTGGTCTACACCGGTAATGCAACGCACTGCGTGTTTATTTTCATTTTGGCAATAAAATGTCAAATGCATGTTAGTAGCAAACGGTTTCTGTCTCAAAGGTCCAATAAACCTATAAAAAAACCTAAGCATAAAGAAAACATTTTTTATTCCCTTTATAGTAAAAATAGATTAGATACAAGATGTACATGTGCCATTTTCATGATCTTCACATTTGAGGCTCTTTTTAATCTCAAGAATTAAAAACACAGTCAAACAAGCATATGCTCTCAAGACAAAAAGAAAAACAAAAATGTAGACTTGCACCTTAACCTACCTTACCACGGACAAGTTTTCCTTTTGTCAAGATTGAAATTCTTACCATGATCTCCACTTAAGTCTTTCATATGTGACGAGTAATTATCTGCAATTGGTTCTGTGTAGCTCAGTAGGTAGAGCGTAGCGCTGGCAACGCTTAGGTTCTGGGTTCAATTCCCACCGAGACCACATATACTGAAAAAATTTATGCGTTCACTACCGTAAGCCGCTTTGGATAAAAGCATCTGCTAAATGGCATATATTATTATATTAGGGTGTCATTGAAATAAAAGTACCTGTAACAGGATAAATATACATAGGCGATACTTGGACTCCCAGGGGCACAAATGATTTTAAAGGCAATTAATTGCAAATAACCTCCCAATGTGTATTCCGTTGTGTCAGCGACGCATCGCTTGTGTGCTGCGCGGTTAGAATTTTCTGTACATTTGCAAAAAACTAAAATCCTAATACATTATCTTTAACATGCTGTCAGGGAGCTTTTCTTAAATCAAAACGAAAGAGGTCCCACAAACCAAACTGACTGACACACTTGGCACAACACATTTCTTCAGATTCCCAACCGTGAAACATCCGTCGACAAGACAGAACGATTCAATCGTCAGGGCCCTTCTGATAATTACCTCTGGACGTGTTAATTAGCAAATTCGATCGATTCACCTTTCTCACATGATTACGAGTGGTAAAATCCCAATGACACAGGCGCCATGTCCGTCCGATGGCTGCTCGCAGGAGCAGGCGGTGACCGCTTTCAGCGACACAGAGTTACACGTCTCGCTCCACTGATGGCCTCTGTTTTTGCTCAACCGCCATCGATGTATCACCGTTACACAGATACACAGGTGGTGGTGGTGGTGTGGCTCAAAACCACACTGTTCCAGCTACCGTGTGCTCAGATCAACGCACACAAGCATTCTCTTCAGCGTGCGGCAATCAGACCCTGCATCGACAGTCTCAGACAGCTGCCTGGGTAAAGCATTTTCTCTTCGATGCGAAACCCTTTCATCGTTACTCAGAAACCGGTAACACTATGGCCACCGGTTAAAAGAAAGCGGAGGCTGTTGCGGATTGCGGATCTGAGAGGAAGCGGTTCAAAGAAAGATTTTAATGAAATTGAAAGAAATATATTATGTGTACATTCATTTTTGTTCTTGTCGTCGGAGACCGTCCGTTCGCACACTCAAAGCCACACATTGTCATAAAAAACTAAGCCTTTTTTTTATTTTTTTTTTTTAAGAAACACTATTATACAAATATAGTCCAGTGTGTGTGTCCTCAGGCTGGCCTGTGCGGAGGCCCGGTGGTCCCTGCTGATCCCCTGCAGTTCCTCCCTGAAGAGCCATCTGCACCAACGATGTGACCAACAGCGCTCTCTCAGATCAGACTGAGCCGCTATCCCCTCCTTCCTCACTCAAACGCTGTTTTGAGATCACTTCTGCTTCCTTCAGGAGCATTTGCCTTAGGACATTTTCCGAACCCAGGGTCCCTCTTCACTCGTTCAGAGACAGGATGATGTCGTCCTCCAGGTCCGAGTTGTCCGAGCTGTCCGCTACATGGACAAAAAAAATACCCTCATTTTTCAGGCAGTGAGTGTACACACCGCCTTTTTCATCATACAGTCTACACAGTAGTGCAGGAGAAACCGATGACATAGCTGAAGCTAAAATCTGCAACTAGGGATGCTAATTTTAAGAAATTTCCTTGATCAATCGTCGCCAACATGAACAAACAATTAATCGATTAATCTTTAAAAAAAATAATAAAAAAATCCCCAGCAAGCTCTGGCCGGGAGTGCCATCGGGGCGGCAATTAGCTGTCCGCCTCAGGGAGGGGGGGAGGGAAGCCGACACACACAGTTCGCTGCGCACAGGAGTGGTTCTGGGGTACCGGAATTACAGTCGACGGCACAACGAGTGCTGTCTCGGAGGAGGCAGCGATTCGCCCTTGTCACTGCCGGTCACAGGACTACGGCAGCGAACTATGAGGGAAGGGGATTAAACTAAGCACAGCGGGTAATTGGCTACCAAACTGGGAGAAAAACGGGGTAAAATTGAAAATATTTAATTATAAAAAAATAAAATTTCAAAAATGTAGCAAAATCATTCAATTCAATTCAATTCAATAGCAAAATGTAGCATATGACAGAGAATACAAAATGTGCATTTTTCCCCCCTCAATCAAAGCTTTACTGAAACTTTTGAGACACGGGCCTATTTTAACAGCATAAAACAATAAGAATTATGAAGAAAATGAAACACCATTCAGTAGGCCTAACAATTAAAACAATATTCCTTTTTAAATGAAAAGGGGTGTACGGCAGCGGAGGCTTGGCAACTCGAAAAAAGGAGCCTACCTCCTAACTCGTCCCCTTACTGCTTTTTATTTAAGAATATAAGCATATCAACGTGTTCAGGGGTGAGCAGCCTGATTATAGTAAGACCAGCCACTGAGAACACTGATTCCGACAGCACCAATGTCCCGGGGATCAGGGGGGGATCTAGGATTTGACCTTTTGGGGGGCTCAGCCCCCAATGCGAATGTGAGATGTACACATGCAAAGCACAATCTTAAAATATTTATTCATTTACTGTTACATTCTCCAAAACAAAAACACCACAATGGTGGTCGCTCTCAAAATTGAAATACCACTCTCCACCTGTGCTGTATGTAAAAATGGATATTAAGTAAAAGAATGACTAAACATTTTCAGGGGGGCAGAGGTGAAAGACAGGGGGACTAAAGCCCCCCTAAATAGGGTCTAAAATCACCACTGCTGGGGATGCATAAATACCGTAGTGCCAATAAAAAAAGATTTCACCAAAAACTCAGAGAAATGCAGAAGTAATGTTGTGCTTAGCGAATTCAAGAGACCACGCTATTGTCGGCTGAGGTAACGTTAGGCTATACAAATAATTAAAAAAATATATATATATTTTGTGAAATATTGCTATATATTTTATAAAATCAACAAGGTTTTAACTGTTGTTTCAAAGCAATATTATTAGACTCACTAGAGTTTGGATAACTCTATTATAAATTAACTATTATGTGCTGTGATACATAATAGTTCATTTGATATGCTTGATCGATCAAATTCTTAATGGCGATTAATCGATCATCGATTAATCATTAACATCCCTACCTGCGACCAAAGGTCCCAGCCTGCTCGTGTCGGAATGAGCACTAAGGATCCTACTCAGATGTGTTACAACAGAACACCCAGCCTGTGTCAAATTATTACATTACATTCATCATTCGCTTAGCAGACATTTATACAGCAGGATACTTACTGAAGCAATTCAGGTTAAGCACCTTGCTCAAGGGTACAACGGCAGTGTCCCACCTGGGAATCAAACCTGCAACCTCTGCGGTACAAGTCCAGTTCCCTAACCATTACACGACACTGCCACGAAATAAAAACCTGATATAGCTACACACTTCCGGCAATCTCTTTGAGAAGCTCTACTCACTGTTCCCCAGGATGAGCTCTGTGTCCTCCTCGTTGTCATCGGAATCGTCGTCGTCGTCATCTTCGTCGTCCTCATCCTCGTCCTCCCCGTCAGCCGCCAGCAGGTGCGCCACCTCTTCGTCGTCAGAGGGCGAGAAGTCGTGCTCCCCATCCTCCCCCCCGCCATTCTCGTTTTCCAGCTCGGCCAGCAGGGGGTCTGTGTCGATGTCGTCCAGATCGTCGTCCGAGTCATCGTCGTCGTCCTCATCCTCGTCCTCCTGGTCTTCGTCCTCCTGTTGGGGTGCAGGAACGGTCACGAGGGCGTCAGAGCGTGACAGGTTTTTACGCGCGCGCGTGCCCGTCTTATCAAACAAAAAGGCAGATTCTATGTAGAACAAGGTTAGGAAATGAAGCAATTCGGCAGACAGGCCTGACTAAAGCCCCACCAAATATTCTAAGGCTAATTGCAGAGTAGTGAATGAAAAAATGGAAACACGGTTTCAACAGGAAAGGGTGGATTTATAATGGTGTGGGGTACATTTTACTGGCATAGTGTAGGTGCCGTCATATCCTTAGAAGGCAATCGATGTCAATCATTACTAACTGGCTACTAAATCCTGCAGAGAGGGGCTCTTTCAAGATGACTATGCCCGCATTCACAGAGCACGACTAGTCACCCAATGGTTTGATGTTATCCATATGTCATGGCTCAGTTACCAGATCTGAACCCAATCGAGCACTCTGGAACGATGCTGGAGAATACAGTTTCCACTTCCATCAACTAGCCATGAGTTGATTGACTTTCTTGTGGAAGAGCGGTGTTGTATTCCTCCTGCAGAATCCCAGACACTGGTAGACTCTATGCCACGTCGCATACAGGCCGTGCTAGACAAAACTGTATTAAATGACTTTTTGCATTGGTGCATCCATTTTTCGTTCACTGCCTGAACCTACCAGTAGCTGACCAGAGCTTTAGATACAGTACAAAAATGGATGACGAGCTTTTAATTGAAGATGTTTTATGGGTACTGTGGTAATTCGATGTATGGACGTCATATGAAAAAGGGCAAGGAGAAGATGATGAATGAAAGGAAAGAAGCAATTCCAAGACCATATTTTTCTTGTCGCGTCTCACGTTATTTAAATGGCGAATGCACCAATCAGATTCGGGCCACATTGACTGTGTGCACAGTATTGACCAATCAATGCTAGCGGTTTGTAGCAAGCACACGGAGCGTGGTGACCCACTGCCGTGCATCCGTAGGGTTAGTCTGCGCGTGAAACAGAACTTTCCTCCACTCGATTTCAATGAAAAGATTTAACGTATAGCAGCCAGACTTCACACATACTGTAACTTCAGTTTATACTCGTGTATTCAGCTTGTGCGTTTTATACATTTGCCATCAATGCTTTCTGAAATAAATATACATTCGAGTTTTTATTTAACTGTCGGATACCTTGCTCTTTCGAATATGGTATGCAAGAGAGGGACAATATGTTCATATTCGGTCGTTGACTGTTCTTTGGCCACAATGCTCTATGTGCGTTTAATAAATTGAATTTCAATGAATTTCCTGAATCGAGATGGAAGTGACACCAACTCAGATAAGAGTACTTCATCCAGGATTGCGCAGTTAAGTCTGCTGGCCCTGTGACTAATGGTCACCTGATCTTCCTCGTCCTCCTCCTCCTCAGCCAGCCGCTGCCGGCCCACCTCGTAGAGCCGGCACACCGTGTCCATGTTGATGGAGTCCTGGTTCTGTAGAAGAGCACAGCGCACGCAGCCTGTAAGTCTCTGCCATGCTCGGCGAGCCCACACACCAGCCCGGGATTCACCCCAACCCCCCTCCTACATCTTAACCTTTGAACTCTGTCGATTTGTCAATGTTGCCTCGCCAATGGCCTCATGAGGTTTCCCTAACCAGCTTCATCCTTGACTAGCTATGAGTTTGAGGGACAGTCCGATCTAGGCAGTGTATTGGTGGCACAACACGATCGCTGAAGGTGTGTTCTAGAGAGTGAGCCAAAACAATAACCAGTTATCATTTTAGCTCATGTTCATAGTTATAACTGTAGCGTAGACACTTTCATTCATTCGATTTGGAATGGTTTTTATGACTTTATAGTTACCCTTAGCATTATAGTTGTAATTTTGGCCCTTAAAACTTACCTCAATAACAGCCAGGTAGCAATCTTTGGTGTCTGTGCAGAGGTCAAAAATGTTCCGTTTTACATCGATTGTAGCTACAGATAAGAACAGAAAGACATTTACTCATAAGCAATGTCCTTAAGCCAAGGATACAAGTCATACCCTGAATAAAATGCAGTGTGCTGAATGGCCAGAGTGCCCCCTACAGGCGGTACAGAAAGCAGACTAGCCCAATTCTCACCAATAGGTTTGTAGTCAGTGGCATCAAAGGTCCTGAAGGAGGAGCCAAACGGACTCTTCATCTGCTGATCCATCATGTCATCCTCATCATCGGCCTGCAGCATTGCTGGGAACAAAACAGCCAAAAACATGCATCGTCATTCAGACAGTGTTGTCAGTAACCCATGTCATCATCATTGTGATCTCACTTGACCAAGTGCAGCCCTTGGCCTTTAGAAGCCTGGTCTCACCTCCCTAAATTACAGTGCCTTTCAAAGCCTGGTCTCACCTCCGCAAATGACAGGGCCTTTAGTAGCCTGGTCTCACCTCCGTAATTGACAGGGCCTTTAGTAGCCTGGTCTCACCTCCGTAATTGACAGGGCCTTTAGTAGCCTGGTCTCACCTCCGTAATTGACAGGGCCCTTTAGTAGCCTGGTCTCACCTCCGTAATTGACAGTGCCTTTAGAAGCCTGGTCTCACCTCCGTATTTGACAGGGCCTTTAGTAGCCTGGTCTCACCTCCGTATTTGACAGGGCCTTTAGTAGCCTGGTCTCACCTCCGTAATTGACAGTGCCTTTAGAAGCCTGGTCTCACCTCCGTAATTGACAGGGCCTTTAGTAGCCTGGTCTCACCTCCGTAATTGACAGTGCCTTTAGTAGCCTGGTCTCACCTCCGTAATTGACAGTGCCTTTAGAAGCCTGGTCTCACCTCCGTAAATGACAGTGCCGTTGTTGTTGAAGACCATCCTGCATTGGTCCAGGGCAGGCACCGTATGGAGGAGGTGATAGGTCCGCAGGTCCCA
>JAINUG010000074.1:3276355-3543949 GCA_029706075.1 Aldrovandia affinis | reverse complement strand
ACAAAAGTACAGAATAAAAACGCTGAGAAAGCGGACTCTCGGGAGAATCTCTCTGGCGAACACTGGGCATCATTCAGCAGCCTGTCGGCTCCATCCGGAAAGCGCGAGGCGGTTTGGGGGTGAAACAGACCGTACTTACTTCATGATGAAGACCGACTTCATGCCCCAGAGTGCAGATAAGGGGTAGCTCCACGAGGCAGACGTCAGTAGCAGTGAGCCATCCTGAGCACAAGACAGGGAGGAGACCGATCAGAAGAGGTCCGGAAAGCTTACTGTGCCACTGGACAACAGGGTGGGTGGAATTTTGCACATTCATCGATATCTGGCACACTTTTCCGATTCAAATCCACGCTTTGATAATAAACCAAAGGTCAGATACTTGTGACTAATCATGATCTTGTGTAGGCGGGGCTCCTATTTGAACTCGACCATCGACCTACACCATCATTCTGGCTAAAACATGCTAGAAGCAATCAGATTGCAGGAACCGAATCTCATAAACAGTGCCTTCCCTTCCCAGTTGCTATGCAAATGTACAGAGTGAGGATAAGGAGGCTGACCCGCGAGGGCTCCAGGTGTGTGATGGCAGAGTTGTGGCAACTGTAGCTGGCCTCCTCTTGTCCGGTGAAGATGTTGTAGAGCTTGAGCTGCCCTGTGCAGGTGCCCAGCATGAGGAATCGCTCACGGGCTGAGAAAGCGCAGCACATGAACCCGCTCTCGTCCTCCTCCGCCTCACGGAACACAGAGATGGGCCGGAATCTGGAACGAAGGTTCAGGATCAGTGGGGCAAGGAATTTACATTACAGTCATTTAGCATTACATTACATTAAATTACAGGCATTTAGCATTACATTACATTACATTACAGTCATTTAGCATTACATTACATTACATTACAGGCATTTGGCAGAAGCTCTTATCCAGAGCGACGTACAACAAAGTGTTAACCGTAGTCAAGAACAGTTTAGCTGAAAACCACCCTAGCGGGAAGTACAGTTCCAGGTGCTAGGAGCAACCACATAGTTAAACTAGGACCCTGTAGGTAAATCTGTAGCCACAATTCAAAGGTAGAAACAAAACAATCAGTGCGGAAAATAATGCCTAAGCCTAATACAATACATAAACAAGTAGACATGTGTAATACTACGCAGCTACGCCCCTAAGCAGACGCTCTTATCCAGAGCGACTTCGAGTTTTATATTTCTTTATACAGCTGGATATTTTACTGAAGCAATTCGGGTTAAGAACCTTGCTCAAGGGTACAACAGCAGTGTCCCAACTGGGGACTGAACCAGCAACCTTAATGTTACAAGCCCAGCTCCCTAACCATTATACTACTACCGCTCAATTTGATACCGTTTGGTGGTTTCACATGGTGGTATTCTTTTTCTCATTCTTTTTCTATGGGGAGCTCATTTATTAGGGATTTGCCGGTAGGTTTCAAGAGTTTTTATACTAGTTTTAATTCATGTTCAGAAATTTTGAGAATTTTGTAGGGTAAAATGTGGAAATAAAGGTGGAAAATGTCTGATTTAATATGTTTTAATTAGAGACTAAGGTGACATTTTTGAGACGGGGTGTAGACTTTAAAGGGGCACTGTGTGTGTGTGTGTGTGTGTGTGTGTGTATATATATATATACTGTATATATGATTTTAACCTTTTATACACAAGTAAAATTACCAGCAATTTAAAAAGATTTTAATTTAATTGAATTTGTTCACCAATGCAGTATTCAGAACAAAATTCTTTCCTGATGGTTTTGGTTCGCAACACGTTTCAATGAAAATTCTCAGGGATCTGCAGGAGCGGTAAACATGTTTTAGTGCCATTTCGTTTGTGTTACCTGCTAAATATGAGGTGCCTGTCGAAGCAGCCTCCGTCCACGCCGCCGTACTTGGGGTACACCACCCGGCGCGTGAGGCGGGAGGTGAAGCTGGTGGGCGCCTGACGCCTCTGCTTGGACTCGGGGCACTGGTGCGGCGTGAACAGGGAGAAGGGCGGGCAGGTGGCCACGGGGTTTTTACAGCGGGCGTGCTGCTCGCGCAAGTACTCCGTGATGATGCTGTCCAGGGCCGGGGGAGACGGCAGGTGGCGGTCAAGCTGCTTCTTCATGGCGGGGCTCTGGCTGAAGGCGCCGTGGTCGGACTTCTGCCGCAGGATGCGCGGCCTCTTGCCGTTGTGTCCGCAGGGCGAGGCCCGCTCGCGCGTGAAGAGGATGCGCCCGATCAGCAGCGAGCTGTGCGAGTGCGGGGTCGGCCCGGCGGGGGGCTGGGGAGGGGCCGGCGGCTGGGCGGGCGAGGGCCGAGGCTGCGCGTGTCCCAGGGAGGGCGTGGACGAGAGCGAGACGTGCCCGCTCAGCCGCGCCGCCACCCCGTTGGCCAGGCGCGGCGTCCGGGGGAGCCCCGCCCCGGGCGAGCCGCTGGGCACCACGGCGACGGCGGAGAAGGAGGCGGAGGCGTGGGAGAGGTGCGCCATGGGCAGGTCGGCCTCCTTCGTCAGGGCGTTGGCCGTGTCCTGCAGGCCCTTGGCCATCAGGTGGTTGCGGATGAGCAGCAGCAGCTCCTTCTCGGGGAAGGAGATGCGGGACTGCGCCACGACGTTGGCCCGCTGCAGCCGCGCCAGCGACACGTCCGTGCCCACCAGCAGCGGCTTGCCGGACACGCGCTCGATCAACTCGGCGGCGTAGCGGCAGAACTTGACGTGCTCGCTCCGCTTGTCCTGCAGCAGCGGCTCCTTCATCAGCTGCTGGATCTGCCCGCTGCTGAAGAGCGGCAGCTTGCTGATGATCTGGCGCACCGCGCCGCTCCGCGACAGGCCCACCAGCGCCTTGCAGGCCAGCGCCCGGATCTGGTCGGCGTCCGTGATGGGCATCTTAACCGTCAGCAGGGAGAGGAGCACCTTGATGCCGTTGTTGGACTGCACCACGTTCCACATCTTGGTGAGCACGTTCTCGCCGGCCTTGGCGGGCTGCGGGAGGCGCCGGCGCGGGGTGCCGGCCATGAACTTGCCGATGCTCGAGACGCGCTTGTCCGGCGCGCACACGCAGTTGATCACCACCTGCAGGGCCGACTTCTGGATCTCGGCGTCGTTCACGAACACCTCTCCCTCCGCCACCCCCAGGATAATGCTCATCCCTGCCGAAAAGGACAGAAAGCCGTGAGCAACAAAACAGATGTGTCTATGAGTTCAGATCAGCTATGAACGGTGCTTTCACACTTCCGACAAAAATAAGTCATTCTGGCAGGATCATTCTTCTGAAGGGATTGGCAGTGTTAGTTCATAAAACGTGCATGTTTCATCCTGAACTAGTCAATTGTGGTCATCAATTCAACACAATCATTACGGTCATTTTTCAATTCGTGAATCAAATTTAATTTCATTGACTGAATCGAAACGGAAATGAATCCAACTGTCGTTGGTACGGCCCCGCCCGGTGACTGACCCACGGTGCAGACAGTGGACCCCCCCTCGTCTAGCACGTCCACGGCCTCGGCCAGGAGCAGCTGGGTTTTAGGGACCACGGTGAGGATGGCCAGGATGTCCAGCGCATAGCGGACCGTGTCACTCCTGTGGGGAACGGGGTGTCAAGAGTAACGCGACCGACCAATCAATCAATCCATCCATACTTGCTTTTGTATAGTGCCGTTTACAAACACGTTTCCGTTTCCCGCACAATCTAGGGAAGGTCATTAAAACCAGACGGTGAGTCCCAGGAGGAGCGCCACAGCTGTACACTTCAGCAAGGCACCCTAAACCTGAACTAGTGAATTACAGCTAGCTATCCCAGAGGATACATGGATATTATGAAACCATGAGCTGTGGACTGCATGTTTTCTTGCTCATGTGCTGCAAAATGAATAAATAATGTCATGTAGCAGCAAAAGGCAAAATGAATGCTTCAAGTAGTATTGTTTCAGAACAAGACTCAAAAAGCTGGAGGCTATTGAGTGCAAAGTACAGAGTCGGGACCAGCACAGACTAAAGAGCACAGTGTACAGGATGCCAACCAGAACCAGAACAGACCCCATGGATTCCTACCTGCCATAGTAAGTCCTCCAGTCACAGGCGAAGGAGATGAGCTGCAGCATTAGCTGGATGCAGGACATCTTGTGGAAGACCTCGGCTGGCCCCCAGTACAGCCTTGCTGGGCCATAATCAATCAGGAACTCCATCATCTCCACCACCTGCTCGTGAGTGTAGGAACAGGCCTGCCCAAAAACACACAATCACCAGAGCTAGGGTCAACTCCGTTTCATTGAGAATTATGACCATTTCATGAATTGGAAAGGAACCCCCCCCCCAACCCTGATAATCACAATGACGAAGAAGCTACCGTGATGCAAATACAAATTAACATTTAAATCAGGAGCCCTTTACATCCAATAAGACGATCTTTGTAAATGTTCTGCTGCGCCTACCTTGTAATACGGCTGCGTGTGGACTGGGGCGCCCCCTTCTGTGCGCTGCAGGGACTGCTTGACGTGCTCCACCTTTATGGCCAGGTGGGCCTCAAAGTACCGGCGCTGGGCCATGCAGGTGTGCTTGGCTGTCTGCCGGCTGGAGAAGATCTCGTCGTCGCTCAGCAGCGCCCCCTGGTCCTCAGTGTTAAGGATCTCCAGTGTGCTGATCTGCCAGGGAGACGACAATGCGACAACACGGGCCTTTAAAGCACTGCTAGAGCAGAAACCCACATCGTTAGTCTGCGTGTGAAACATCCCAAGACTATTATCTCTCCTGATTACCTGTTTAAAAAGGTTAAACAAAGGAAAGGGGTGCAACACTACTGTGAAATAATTATTTTACTAGAGCAAAGATAGCAGCAACGTTTGTGGTAGTATCATAGTTTACTATATGACCGTAGCTTTTTATTGAGATCGGGTTATCTTTTTTGAAAATGACAGATTTGGCCAAATTTTCACTGAAAGATCATGAAAATATTAGGAATCGTGATAATGGTGCTGTATCGCAGGTAAAATGTTGGTATCATGACAACACTCATTTCTCTAAACAAAAAGTGACACTATTTAAGTCTCTTGGACAACAAGTAATAATCCTCAGGAATCGCTTGGAATTATCCCAATGACCAGAAACCCAATTGAAACAATTAGTTACTTGCTCCATCACTATCCGATAATGGAGCCAATAATTAAGGAGCAGGAGCAGGAGTCTGGGGAGGGACAGGAGCAGGTGTCGGGGGAGGGGCAGGAGCAGGAGCAGGAGCAGAAGTCGGGGGAGGGGCAGGAGCAGGTGTCTGGGGAGGAGCAGGAGCAGGAGCAGGAGTCGGGGGAGGGGCAGGAGCAGGAGTCGGGGGAGGGGCAGGAGCAGGAGTCGGGAGGGGCAGGAGCAGGAGTCGGGGGAGGGGCAGGAGCAGGTGTCTGGGGAGGAGCAGGAGCAGGTGTCTGGGGAGGAGCAGGAGCAGGTGTCTGGGAAGGAGCAGGAGCAGGAGTCTGGGGAGGGGCAGGAGCAGGAGTCGGGGGAGGGACACGCACCAGGTTGACGAGTCGGCGCAGGCCGTCCTGGCAGTCGAAGAGCTCGAGGATGGCACGAAAGGCGAAGGAGATGGAGAAAAACATGGTGGCGTGGCAGCCACCCGAAGCGTGGGAGCACTCCAGGAGCCACAGTGTGTAGCCCACCATGTCGGCCAGGACCGAGTGGGGCAGCATGCAGACCTGGAACAGACGTGTTACACTGCAGACCCAATACCCACTGTCAACTAAAGACAGGCTGCAAAATACAGGACTTGGGACATGAAAAGCAGTGGCTTTATCCAGGAAGGGAAACAATGAAAGCCAAACTCTCCCTTCATACCAAAGAGCCTCTGTGATCTGCTTTTCACAGCACTTATACAACACTAACACTGCAGCAACAGTTGGTAACAGTTGTGGAGTTTACTGCTTGTATTTATACTTGGCTAGAGTGCTTTAATCCATGAGAATTTGAATGGGGGGGGGATATTTCTGTTGGGGCCAACTTTTCATTTAACATTTAACACACAGCCCGAAAGGAAGGACTAGCAACTAATAATAATCAAATGTATTTTAAATGCGCTACACATGAAATACTACATACTTTACAATGATATGGAATCAAGTACAATATCCTTTAGTTATTTAGAATATTGCTTGGAGACATTGATGAGAACAAACCCAATCTTTGAAACGTGCGTCTATACATGTGTGTAAACATGCCTGTGTGCCTGTATGTGTGTGCGTGCGCGTCTGTGTGTCTCACTCTCTCCATGGCATCCTGGTTGTAGGCCAGGTAATAGAGGCACAGTGACACTCCTGTGGCGGCCATGGAGGGCCGTGGGATCTCCAGCAGCTTCTGCACTCCCCCATGGGCCACAAACTCGGCCGCAAACTTCTTGTGCAGGAGCAGAGAGGCCAAGTACTGCAGACACACACCCAAAAGCCCACCGGTGAAATCCATCCACTGTGCAGCAGAGTCAAAACTATTTCCAGAGACTACCACAGCCTCACGCGAGTGTACCTGCCACTCAGCTAGGGAGGCGGTCATCAGCAGCACACAGGAGAACTGCCTAAGGCTTGGATGCCTGCATTATATAGTAGTTCTATCCAGTTTCATGTGAAATACATAAACTCCCATGCAGTCGCAGTATATGATCCACGTGTACTTGATGGGATGGGCTCAATTCGATTTCAATTCAGTGAATTCAGGAAATGAATTGAAATTCAATTCATGAATGTAAAATGGTCACAATGTCCAGTGAGGATTTTGAAATTCCATTAAATGAATGTCGATGTCCTGAACTGAAATGGAATTGAAGCCGACCCTGAGCCAATGTGGTGCGAGGATCATTATGGCCCGATGGGAGAGCCACGGCAGGTACCTTTAGAGCCTCGAAGGTAAGCTGTGCGTCGTTGGTCTGCTTCAGGTCGATGTAGTACATGAGCAGCTCTCTGGCTCCCATCTGCATGAACACAGCCAGAAGCTGCCGGAGAGGGAGCAGAAACGTTCACCCCACAGCCACACCTTCGCAATCTCACACTTTAAATTTTCTTTTCTTTTCTTGTATGACACACCCAACGTCCACCACAGTGTGCGCACAAAGCATGCTTGGGCACCGTTGGTGGCTCCCAGTCAGTACACATCCACCTGGACCTGGCTCAAACTGCTATGGGGGGGGGGGCAGAAACTTTGCATTTAAAATGATTATTAACTGATTTAAATTTACATGTAACTGCCAAAATAAAGGAAACACCAATATAAAGTGTCTTAATAGGGTGTTGGGCCACCACGAGCCGCCAGAAGAACTTCAGTGCGCCTTGGTATAGATTCTACAAGTGTCTGGAACTCTGTTGGAGAGATACAATGCCATTCTTCCATAAAAAATTCCAACTAGCAGGCCCCCTATTTAAAATAGGGTATAATTGGCCACCAAATTGGTAGTATTTTTGACAAACTTTTGGCAAAATATTCAGTGAAGAGAAGCTAGAGAACTCTATATAGCCAACTCAGGGTTTGAAGCTAATGGCATCCCGTCATCCTGGTGACGGTTTAAAAAATCGGTATAAATGCATGTTGTGACACTTCAGGAATGATTGCAAAAACAAATCTGCCTGCAATTATTGATCCTCACAGTGGTACATTCATGCCCATGTAAATCCCTTGCCGCTAGCTTGTGTATGTGCTGAATTGTATCAAAAACAATAAACTGACCAAGAAACCAAAAAAAGATCTTGACATTATTTGTGCCAAGATTGTGCTTTTTATCATATCTGGTTTGACCAGAGTGGCTTGCGACATGGCGTCCAAAAGCAGAGGAGTTGTAAGATTTAGAACATCTAAGGCCATTTTAAGACTTAGAAAGCCTAAGGCCATTTTAAGATTTAGAAGGCCTAAGGGCATTTTAAGATTTAGAAGGCCTAAGGGCAAAGCTGTGGAGACCGAGAACGGCACACCGGCCCCGTCTGCCTCATCTCACTCTGATATACCCGCTCAAGAAACTTGACTTCTCAAATTTGGTGAATTCAGGAAATGAATTGAATCCTGCACGCTGGAAGAAAAGTGAGGAGAAAGAGAAAGAGGGGAAAAGCTCTCGCCCCCTCACCTCCTGATACTCCCCCAAGGGGGTGAGATACTGCAGAATCAGCCGTTGCTCGATGGCAGGGGTGAGGGGGTACAGGTGGTAGTTGTTCCCGATGACCCAGGGGCTCATCTCCGACCAGCTGCTGTTGGAGAGTTCGCTAAAGGACCTCTCGGGCTCGGGCAGCGAAAAGTTCAGCTTCTGCTTGGCCTTCCGGCCGCTCTCCCTGTCCCCCATCTTCTTCCAGCTCTGGGCCCCTCCCTCCCACTTCAGGTCTCTGTGGCCCGGGCCCTGCGCCGGTGCCGTCTGGTACACCGTTTCCACCGCCGGCTTGATGGAGGAGACGGCGCAGCCGCCGACCTTGTGGCCGGGGCTGAGGTTGAAGGACGGCTCGGTCTCCGCGCCCAGGCTGGGTTTGGTGGGCTCGTTCTCCTCCTCTCTCTCGTCTACCTTCCGTCCCCCTATGTTGTTGCCCTGCGGGGAGGCGGCGGCATCCTCGAAGTCGCCGTCCACCGCCTCCTCGTCCAGCGGGAGCAACGGCTCGCCGGCCATCTTCCTGGGGCTCGGACGCTTGAACTCCTGTCGGCTCTTGGCGTCCTTGCTCTGTAGCTCACGCAAACTGCGCAGCATCAGTGGAACCTGTGGAACGAGCAGTTGATAAGGACATGCGAACATAAGAACATAAAAACTAAAAAATGAGCAGAACAGACCATTGAGACCACCTAGGCATGCCATTTACCTACAATTTAGAGTGCGTCCAGCCTGGACCTGAACACCCCAAGTGTGTCTGCCTCTACTACATGACCTGGCAAGCTGCTCCACACATTGACAACTCTCCCGTGTAAAAAAATAAACAACTTCCTGATATCAGTGCAGAATTGACCTTTAACTAATTTCCACCTGCGCCCCTTTGTTCTGCTAACTGAACTCAACCTGAAAAACCTTTTGTAGTTCACTTTGTTAATCCATTTTAGCATCAGGTATACCTGGGGGACAAGCAGGGACCAAAACATTAACAGTGTTGGGAAGCGGCTAAGGTAAAAGTCACAACAGAGGCTCCATCCTGCGACTATATGGCCCAGCCTGTGTTTGTGGTGAGCGTCTTCACAGAATGAGCCACTCAGAAGCTTCAGAATCATGTTAACATGATTTATGATATGCATTATGGGCCAGAAACACTTCAATTAGACCTGTGGTCATCAAATGATGAAGTCAAAGATGACCAGGTCATAAGGCTGAGGTCATTATTTTTTTTATTTTTTTTTTTTAAACAGTTATCGACAGCTGCCAGATCAATGTATATACATAATAAATTATTTTCAAAATAATCATTCCGCTGTATGTAAAACACTCTGAAAGCTGATACATGAGTCCTTTTCAGCATAATTAGTGGGCTTACCAACTATCTAAGTAAAAGCACTGACCTATAGACTAGTCAAATGGTGGAACGTGAATGTGTTCTAGCTAGCTAAATAGCTACATATATAGCTATATCTCTTTTAAGCTTAACATGTTCTAGATAATGTTCAATACGCAGTTCAAGTTAACAAGTTTTTGATAAATGGAATTTCTGATATCAGAAACTTCCCATCGTTTTCTACGGGGAAATTCAATTTCAGATATTAAAAATGTGAGTTTCTGATGCAGGTCTAATTCCTGACATCATAAACTCAACAATTGAATGTTGAAGTGGCCTGCCATTTCAACACACTTTGTCCACATTTCTAAGGCATTTTAGAAAAATAACACTACATGTAGCCTTCAATCCTTCAATATTCTTAAATACAAATATTTTTCAGCGGGGGCATACAGTAGATGTTTTTATTCACACCCTTGATAAAGATGAACAAAGGAGAATATAAAATAAACTATATAAGTAATGAGGTATATTTTATGCAAAAAAATGCAGGCAATTCCAAACCTACAATACTAATACAATTGTTTCGAAAAACATATTTTGCTTTATTAATAATATTTTTCCCAGAAAACATCCGGATCACAATTATTCACACCCAACTATTCTTTCAAATTGAATCCAACAAAAACAAATCTTCATAAATATACAACTTATTTGAAGTTTGTTGGAAGGTTATGGAACTATACAGTGGCCTACAATGGTTTCCTGTTCCCCTAGGGTATAAAAAGGAAGGAACACACGTTTGAAATACTGTGGTCAGCCATCATCATGGTGAAAGGCAAATAACTCCCTGAAAGCATCAGACAAAAGGTTATTGACCTCTACAGATCAGAAGATGGCTACAAAAAAAAAATCACTAAAAAGTTAAAGACACCGCTTTCCACATTTGTCAATTATTAGGAAGTTTAAGGGCACTGGAACAGTGGCTAACCTGCCAGGTAGAGGATGCAAGTCTATCTTACCCCCACGTGTAGTGAGATGGATGGTTCGAGAGGCAAAAAGAGGTCCAAGGGGCACAGTTCAAGATCTCCAAAACAACCTGGAATCTTGGAGTTACAAGGAGTCTAAAGCTACCATTTGAAGACGCCTATATGACAATGGCCTTTATGGCACAGTTGCAAGAAGGAAGCCTCTTTTGAAGACAATTCACCAAAAAAGGCGTCTTGAATTCTTATTAAAATAAATGGAACCATTAACTCCAGCATGTACCAAGACATTTTGTCCAAAAACCTTGTTCCGTCTGCCAGGAAGCTACACCTTGGCCACACATGGACCTTCCAACAAGTCAACGACCCCAAACATAAGTCCAAAGCAACCAAGAAATGGTTGCCAGAGCACAAGCTCATTGTCCTGATGTGGCCATCTGGGTCTCCAGACCCGAATCCAATTGAACATTTGTGGTTTGAACTCAAAAAAGCAATCCAACAATTCTGCATGGAGGATTGGTTGAGGATCCCCCCCAAGAAGTTCCATAACCTCGTACAACACTACAGAAGGCGACTACTTGCTGTTACAATGGCCAAGGGAGGAATCACAAATTACTGATGAGGGGTGAGAATATTTGAGATTATTGATTTTTGTGAACCGTTCGATTGTGGTTCATGCCAATGCATTATTATTAAAGAATATAATTTTCTGCATTTTGTGAGCATAAAATAAAGCTCATTACTTATAGTTTATTTTATACGATCTATTTTGTTCATCTTTATCAAGGGTGTGAATAAACACTGAGTCTACTGTAAGTAAGAGGGACCCAACACGCATCAACAGACTGGTGAGGCACTGGCCGCTCTGGAGGTCAGAGTACAGGGTAGACAGGAGAAAGAAACAAAAGGCATTATGAAGAACTGTGTGCATCCACTCCACCGTTTTGGCATGGCAGATGAGCACCTTCAGTGGTCGACTCATCGCCCCCAGGTGTTCCACTGAGAGGTTTAAAAGGTCATTTCTGCCTTCAGCCATATGCTGGTTCAGACTAGATGAGGGGACATGATAGAATTGTCCTGTAATTTTAGCTTTTTCATATCATACCCGGACAACTTTTATTGCACTTTTTACTTGACTGGACATTTATGCTGTCCTTGTTTTATATGTTTGTGTGTTTTTAGTCTCTGTATGCTGCTACAGACAAACCAATTTCCCTGTGGGGATTAATAAAGTACAATCTCATCTAATCGGGAGTTCTGACCAGCAGCGAGTTCTCCTCCCTGTAGTTGGCAGCGATGTCTTGGTTCTCCATGGCACCAGCCAGCAGTCCTGTGGCGTAGATACGCAGGGGCTGTTCTGCCTCCTGGGCCCACTTGAACAGCTTTTCCACAACGCCCTCCTGGGACAGGGAACACAGGCCACAGGGGAGGGGTTACACTGGGGGAGCCTAACTGAAGCAATGTGTAGTGCGCACAGCAGAGTTGTGGTCAATTCCATGTAAATTTTGTCAAGTCTGGAAATTAATTGGCATTCAATTCATGGGTCGGGTCTGCATAAGAGGTCATATTTATTTATCTGCTAAATGTAACCTAAGCAAAGAGGAGTCACCTTCTCCTGAAAGACCACAGCGGTTTCCAGTCCGGGCATAATGTTGAGCAGGAGACGACAGGCTGCCGTGTTCAGGTTGAGCTCTCTGCTCGTCATCACATAAGTGTTCAATAGCTGCAGGGAGGAGGATAACAGTCTTATTTTTATTTATTTATGTTTTATTTGATAGGGACATATCCAATGCACAATGACATACTGAATTTACAATTATCAGATGTGTTTTTCCATGTTAGCTTGTGCTTATTTACAACATCCATCCCCAGGTGGGCACCCACTGTTATTCTACACCCACTGATCAAAAAGCCCAGTCCTTTTGTCACCATGACAGCACACCGCCTTCAGGTAAAACTGCAGGCATGTCAATTTTGATTACTTTCCAACTGAAAACATTTGTGTTCCAAAAGCGTACTTATTTTTACTGTCTTCTATATTCTATTCTTAGGAAATATAAATGACTCCCGCAGCAACATATCAATATTCTAATGGTATAAAATCAGTTCAGCCACCAGGAATGATGCTCTCGGACTGAAATCAAAGGCGAACGTGACAGGACCTGCTGAGGACATTGCCCCCGGCCTGCAGAACTCACCGCGTTTGTGAAGTCATCATTCTTGAAAAGAATTTTGAGCAGGTGTCCCAGCATGCAATCTGGATCTGCTCTTCCTGAAAGAGTGAGTGTACATAGAGTGACTTGAATAAATACAGAAATACATCACTGGCATGAACTGAAATATCAGCCCTGTAATAATCAGTCATAACTAATGCCCTGTGTTTACTGCGATCCTGTTTTTAAACCTGTAATTCATTGGAAATCCACCAGGTGTCTCTGTAACTGATCAAATTGATCATGAAACAAGGTAATTGGCTGTGATTAAGCAATATGTGGCAGGATCAGGGGGGTGGGGCTTCTACACAGCCAAAGAGCAATAACAAAATCACCATACAACAGAAAATTAGGAAACAAGAGGGATTTATTAGGGGAATTTACACAAAACGGGGAATAAGGGAAAGCAAACAAGCACAGTCCGTTATTCTCTCTCGTAGTCGTTATCCGTAATCCGTAGTAGTTATTCCAATCCAGGTTCTCCGATAAACAGGGGTCAGCACACAAACAGGGTTTTCCAAAACAATCCAAGTCGAGCCAGTAATAATCCAAACACAAATCTCTCTATCACTCTCCACGCCAGCGCTTTTCCCATATGGTACTTTGCAATTCTCCTGTGGAAAAGGTGAGTCTTTTATTTCCTCTGTGCACACTTAGCCAAAGCGTCTCAGGTGTGGTGCGTCAGCCCCAGACTTCCCATTATGGTGCAGGGGTGGAGCCAGCGGGCTACAATGTAGCGCCCTTCTACTACCACCCCTCGGTATGCCTCCGGGCGCCTGCCACATATCCCCTCCCTCAGCTCCAACCGGGAGGTAGGGGCGGTCTGACACCACAGGGCATCTCTCCGGGAGAGGGCATCTGCATTGACGTGGGTAACACCGGACCTGTGGAGCACAGAAAACGCAAATGGTTGCAAAGACAAAAACCATCTGGTGTCCCGGGCGTTAGTCTCCTTAAGCCGTGCCATCCACACTAGCGGTGCGTGGTCCGTGACAAGAGTGAATTGCGGTCCTAACAGGTAATACGTTAGTGTTTCGAGTGCCCACTTAATGGCCAGACACACTTTCTCTACAGTGGAATATTGCTGTTCTCGCGGCAATAATTTCCTGCTGATGTAGATTACTGGGTGTTCCTCACCTCCCTGTAGTTGTGACAGTACAGCCCCCAAACCCGTTTCCCATGCGTCGGTCTTTACCAGCAATGTTTTTTTTAATCTGGTGTTACTAGACCTGGTCCCAAACAGAGGGCGCTCTTGAGACCCTGGAAGGCTTTTTCCGCATCATCACTCCACTTCACCTGTTGGGGTAATCGGTTTCTGGTCAGGTCAGTTAGGGCACTGGCTATGGTCGCGAAATTCGGAATGAATCTCCGGTAGTAACTGGCGAGCCCAATAAAGGTTCGACCCTGCTTCTTAGAAGTGGGTCTGGGCCACTTCCGGATTGCTTCCACCTTTTTCATCTGGGGCTTGACCGTTCCTCTCCCAATGGCGTACCCTAGGTACTCAGCTCCCTGTAAACCCAGCCGACACTTCTTTGGGTTAGCTGTGAGGCCCGCCCCCAGCCCCCTTCTTGTTCTCGCCTGATATGGGTTTCCCAGTCGTCCCCGTGTATTATAATATTATCAAGATAAGCAGCGGCATACTCTCGATGGGGTCGCAGAACCCGGTCCATCAACCGCTGGAAAGCGGTTGGGGCTCCATGTAGCCCAAAGGGGAGTTTCCTGTACTGGAACAGGCCGTCGGGGGTGGAAAATGCAATCTTCTCCCGTGACTCAGGAGTCAGGGGTACCTGCCACTATCCTTTTGTTAAGTCCAGAGTACTAATAAACCGGGTGATTCCGAGCCTCTCAATTAGCTCATCCACTCTGGGCATGGGATATGCATCGGAAATCATTGCAGAAACGTATGGTTCCGTCGGGTTTGGGAACCAACACTATTGGGCTACACCATTTGCTTTGTGATTCCTCAATAATTCCTGCTGCCAACATGGTTTATACCTCTTTCCTTACAGCGTCTCTCCTGGCCTCAGGGATGCGATACGGACGTGGCGTTACCTTCTTCTCCAGTTCTGTATCAATGTGGTGCTGGATAAAATCTGTATGTCCTGGCTCGTTTGAAAATATGTCGCGGTGGCGGATGACCATCGCCCTCATTTCCTGCTTTTGAGCCGGGCTCAGCTGTTCCCCCAGTGGCACATCATCTGCAGTGGTAGCTGTAAAACAGGGTTCAGAATACGCAGTACACAGCACTTCTCTTGAATGCCATTTTTTAAGTAGCTTGACATGATACAGTTGAGTAACATTGCAGCGATCAGGCTGGCTTACCCAGTAATTCACTTTGCTTACTTTTTCCAATGATCACGTATGGACCTTTCCACCTCGCGAGAAACTTACATTCTGACGTGGGTACCAGCACCAGCACTTTATCTCCTGCATCTGTGCCTCTTGGTTGTATACACGTGCCTGTGCAGCCTGTGCTTCCTGCATGTGTTCGCGAACAATTAGCCACAACGTTGCCATCCTGTCTCTCATTTCTCCGACATGTTCCACCAGTGTGCGATGGGGTGAGGGTTGTTGCTCCCAGCCTTCCTTGATTAAGTCCAGGATCCATTGGGGTCACCTACCGTATAGGAGCTCGAAGGGACCCCTTCGAAGCCTGTGGCACTTCTCGAATCAAAAACATCAGAAGTGGTAGAAGTTGATCCCAGTTTCTGCCATCCGCTTTCATCACCTTCCTCAGCATGCTCTTGAGTGTTCTGTTGAACCATTCCACCAGTCCATCGGTCTTGGGTGATATACTGAAATGCGTAACTGGTTAATATCCGTCAATTTGCATAAATCTCTCATCACTCTTGACATGAATGGCATTCCTTGACCCGTTAAAATTTTGGTTGGTATGCCCACTCGTGAGAATAGCAACAACAACTCACGGGCAATACCCTGCATGGCCATCGTGCGCAGCGGTACTGCTTCTGGGTACCTAGTGGCACAATCAAGAATGACAAGAATGTATTAATACCCCCTACTACTTTTCGGGAGAGGTCCCAGGAAATCCATAGCTATGCGACTGAAGGGGGCAGAGACAATAGGTACAGGGATAAGTGGGTTACGAAACTTGGGTTTTGTTGCCACCCGCTGGCACTCCGGACACTCTACACATAAATCTTCAACCACCCTTTTTATTCCCGGCCAGTGAAACTGGGCTCTTACCCTCTCCAAGGTCTTTTCCACCCCGAGGTGGGCCCCTAAAACATGAGAATGGGTGAGCTGTAACACAGACTTCACCAACGATTTCGACCCTAACAACAGTTCTAGAAGTTCATTGTTTTTCCAGATGACTTGGTATAACAATTTGTTTCTAATAGCAAACTGCGGGTACATTACCTCGTTCACCCCCTCAAGTGGTGTTCCATCCACCACAGTGACCTGTTGGAGGGCATTCTTCAGGTTCGGGTCTTCTAGCTGGGCTAATCCAAAACGCCCAGTCAAAGATGCGGACTCTGGCGCCACCTCGGGCTCCATCGGGAACACATCGGCCAGACTTATTTTGCCGTCTTCCCGGTTCTCGTCGGCACTGCCGGACTCTGGCAGGGGCTCGGTAGAGGAATTGGGGTCCACCTCCTGAAACCCACACAACTTGGCTTCCCCGTTAGGCATTTCAGAAACATTTCTCTTGGTGATTTAAATTTTACGGTGCTCTCTTTTTTCCTTTTCCCCCTCCATAGCGGACCATGTCACTTTTCTTTCGGGATGGTGGTTCAGGGTTTTGGGGTCAGCTACTGCGCAGAACCTCCAGTGCTGCCTGATGTCCTTCCACTAACTCCACGAGTTGATCGGCGCTGTGGGGATTCACTTGACTGGCCAACGTCTTGGCATCAGGGTGAGAGTGCAAAAATGTGTCTATGACTATTCATTCCAGTGGGCTCAGTGCCGCCAGGCATTTAGGATCTGGGGGGCAAAGCGGAATCATAATTCCAGTCATGAAATTTCTGGGATTGGCTGATCAGGGTGTGACTATAACGCAGGATTTCCTTCTTCAGAACGTCATAATTCTTCACTTGTTCCGTGGTCTTTTGGGCTGTTCCTGACAGGAAGGGAGCGATCAGGCTGGCCCATTGCTTCTGCTCCTCTTCTCGGCTGGCAGTTCGCTCAACGCTTCCATTCTCTTTTGTATCGATTTGGTTATTTTTCAATGGCTTTCTTAGGCACTGATGCCTGCCCGCATTCTCAACCAACTGTGGCAGGACCAGGGGGGTGGGGTTTACCCGCAGCCAATGAACAATAACAAAATCACCATACGACAGAAAATTAGGAAACGGGAGGGATTTATTAGGGGAACTTACACAAAACGGGGAATAAGGGGAAGCAAACAAGCACAGTCCGTTATTCTCTCTCGTAGTCATTATACGTAATCTGTAGTAGTTATTCCAATTCAGGTTCTCCGATAAACAGGGGTCAGCACACAAACAGGGTTTTCCAAAACAATCCAAGTCGAGCCAGTAATCAATCCAAACACAAATCTCTCGATTACTCTCCAATACCAGTGCTTTTCCCATACGGTACTTTGCCCTTCTCCTGTGGAAAAGGTGCGTCTTTTATTTTCCTGTGTGAACACTTAACGAACACATCTCAGGCGCGGTGCGTCAGCCCATTATGGTGCGGGGGTGGAGGCAGCGGGCTACTACGTACAACCCTTGTACTACCACCCCTCGATATGCCTCCCGGCACCTGCCACAAATAATTTAATAAATTAACAGACTAATGGTAGTTTGATGCAGTCATTTATATGGTTCTGTACACAGCTGTGTTAGCGAGAGGTGACAATGAAGCCAGACGCTACAGAAAACGTATACAAACGTGTGCACCAATACCAACCTTGTGAGCTGTATACAGATGGATACAATGTATTCTGTTCAACCTGCAATGTATCCTTGAATCACACTAAAAATATATATTATAGATGAGCACTTGAAAAAATATGCAAAATGTAAAGTTGAGTTTGACAGCAGCGAGAATGCATCAATTGCTAATAAACTCAACACGAGTATGGATAACTTAACGGAGGCATTCGTATCTGCGAATATACCCTCGGAAAAAGTCCTAACTACATGCTTTCATCAACAAACGTGATAAATGGAGTGGAGACGGGAATATGTAGCAAAAATCGTTGACTCACACAAGAAAAAAAACTCAAGAACCCCTTAAAACAGCTGACAGCTTTTGTATCGTGACTGATGAATCCGCCGATGCAAAAGACTACTATGTTTTACACGTCGTGTTTGTCAGGGATTATTAAGGCGATCAGTACACAACTATTGTATTTTAGCAGATAGTTTGTCATCTGTGAACTACTCCTCATTGGCACAGGTAACTGTGAGATTTTTTAACTAATTTCAAATAGATTTCAGTAATGTAAATGGACCAACTTTCACAATACCAATTGACAGTACAGATGCCTAAATAAACAAAGAATGTATTAAAGCCTTCAGTGACAAACTGACTGAATACTATAACCCGAATTAAAGCAAAAATAAACTGTTCTTCTTAACTGTAACAGCTCACCATTTTATGAAAGTAGTGAGAATATATAACCCAAAGCAAGTCTATACACTAGATACACATTCCCTTCCCTTGGATTCAATTCCAGGGTTTCACAAAGACTGCAATTCAGAAATGTACACATACAAAAAACATGCAAGAGAAATAAGAAGAATTCCTTTCAGTGGATTTTGAACAAAGGCAGAAAAAATTATTCCCAATGTAATGTGCAAGGAAAAGACGCATCAGTCTGTTGTGACAAATGGATGGGGGTGACAGTGGATAAAGAAAGAAGTGTGGGGCAGGTTTTTACACCACAACATCAGGGCATGATCGGGTCAACCAAATGACTATGCTGAAGTTTAATAGCCAAATTTAATGTGCCAGACCTTTCTTTCTTTATTCACTGACATGCGTGACTTAAAATGTTTCTATTTTGTGAATTTCGTCTTTACATAACATTGCACAGTATATGGCTGAGGCGTCATGCGGCTAGTATTTAGATGCACTGTCAGAAAGACACATCAGAAGTAACATGGAATGACAGGAAATGTCATTGACAGGAGAATCTGTGAAAAGTTTATTATATTCTATTCCAACAACAGAATGCCCAATCACCATTATACAAATAATTGTATTTTGGTTGTTGGCTATAATATTATCAGATTATAGGAAACACTGCTGAATAAAAAATGACCAATAGACATACAGCTCATTTCACGGACCTGCAAGTACACAATGAGTAGTAATTAAATGACTAGTTGAGATCATTAAGTTACCTCAATTGAACAATCGCATACAGTTTGGCTTTATCAGCAGGAGGCGGTATCAGCACCTTGGTGCGGGAGGACTAAATGGAAGGTTTTATACTCAAGCAGCAGGAAACGCAGGGCCCTAGTTATAACCAGTGTTGGGCACATACTATACAGTACTGCCAATACTTTAGCCCTGCAACAGCAACAATGAGCTCCACAGTTTGAAAACATGAATTAACTGTGGCATCACAAGAGGCAGCCCAGGGAAACGGAGGATCTTTCGGAATTCTGACATACTTTGAAAAACTTTTACAAAATATACAACCTTTTAAAAAACATACAACCTTTTTACAATTACAGTTATAATCCAGTCATTTAGCAGACACTCTTATCGAGAGTGACTCACAACAAGTTTATTCCGGTAAGGGGTGTGAGACAGCATATCACATTATTAGTCAGTACAATTTTTCAACAAAAATAGCTGATAGCAGCACACACACAAAAGAAAATCTATTTTAAGAATTTGAATCGTTTATTAATTGGAATCTTATTACTTGCATTACGGTAGCCTTATTTTGTAACTAGGCTAGTCTCAATTTGTAGCTATAATCTTAGTGTAAGTTAATAACCAATTATCACATTAATCAGGTAATTGGAACATTCTGAAAAAGTTATATTTCAGTAACCCACAATCTTTGGCCTCTTAAGTGAACTATTTGATTTTGTTCTCCCTCTTCTTTATATCAAACACTTTACTTTCCTACAACTTAATATGTTTAATTAGTGCAAAGACATTCCCCTTTGTCTACTTTTTTTGTTTTGTTTCAGATTTGTTCCCATTTTTTTGTGCCCGATAGGCTGTGCAGTTGTATCAGACCAGCAAAGATACTGTGCGTTAGACTGCTACACTATCCGCCGCCCCCTTCCCTTTGTCTACTTTTGATAGCGTTTCAAGTTTTTTTTAATCAAAGGAAAGTGTGAGTTGTTTTCGTTCAATGCTGGAATTTCTGCATCAGTGATAATATGGAGCTTGACGAGGCATAACTGTGTATGCTACTTCCGGTTTTATAAAGCGTTCTATTGAGTGGTCAGTCCATAACTTAGTTTCATATCTCTGAAGTTCTACTGTACCTCAGAAGCCTGGTGAATATTAAATAAATATTGATTAACTACAGATACTGTTAGGGAAATGCTTTCAGTGGGATACAAAAATAGCAATACTGCTGTGACATAATTGAAGATGTTTAAATGGGGATTTAATTATTTTGAGATGAGAAGGCCTCTTATTCAGCACGAAACAACTTAGACAGAAGAAACTGATGCATCACTACTGGCACAGAGCTTATGAAGGAGAAGACCCACCTGGATGCCGGTCATCAAACGGATCGGGGTCCGCTTTGTGATATTCCTCTGTTTCTCGCTCAATCACCTCTGAGATTCTGCCACAAAGAAGCAGAAATTAACCTTTGATTATTCCTGGCACAATGTCTTAGTTTTGCAGCTCACAAATTAGAAGGCAATGTTTTCAAATAATACTGTACATCTAACTAATTAGATCCTAAAAACATAAAAAATAAACAATAAGCTATAAATAATATATAATATATGCCATTTAGCAGACGCTTTTATCCAAAGCGACTTACAGTAGTGAATGCATACATTTTTCAGTATATGTGGTCCCAGTGGGGATGGCTTCATAAAAGTTAAAGGACTAATCAGGGTCCGTGAAACAATGTTTAATGTTAACTGGTGAATGTGCAATATTCTGCAGTAAAAGGTGTGGGAAGGAGAACATACAAGCTAACACAGAGCGGAGCGGTTGAGTTAATGGGAATATTAACCTTACAGAACAGTATGCGGATAAAACCAGATTCTTTAGACTCACTAGATACTCAGTTCCATCCTCATAACCTTAAATGTTCTGTCTCCCTATCGTTGAAGTGGAAACATTCCAATTTTATGCATCTTCAGAAAATTCATTAAGGGGTGTGACCAGGTACAACACTATTGACAATGGATGTTCTGTACTGTAATACAGCACCAGAATATCCTGCTACCAACTGAAACTCTCTGCAGTTAAGAAGCCCTTGAGACAAAGGTTGCCCCTAACTACTGGTACAGGACTAGCTAACCCTACTCGAATGCTAACCTTAGCCATTATGAAGGAAAATGCAACACTGACCTCAGATCAATGCTCACAGACAACTACCACCTGCATCTTAAAAAGCATAGAGGACGGAAGAGGGTTAACATGTGGTATAGCGGAGTGGTAACAGCGCTACAATTACATAGCCCCAGGCGTTGGGTACTAACTTGGTGAGGATGGAGACCAGGTCCGGGGTACTGCCCTGTTGCTCTCGTTCCCACTGCTCCAACAGAGAGGTCAGCTCTGCCTTCGAGTCCACACTGGCAGACGGTGAAGCCATGGCTTTGCCTGTGAAAAGAAAGTGGGGGTCCCATCTTTAATGTGCCATCACACTCGTTCTACCATGCTAACGTCACTGTAGCTAGCTAACGTTAGCGAAGGTTAGGCAATATATAACAAACCTTTACGCTTACGTGCGGTGGGTTTTTGAGGACGTTTACCGTTTTTGTCAGACATTTAGCTCGTTAGCTATCTTGGTTAACAATGCTATCTTCGTATTTTAATCAGTTCACCTATAGTATTGTGGGGCTAGCTAACTAGCTAGTTAGTTAGCTGGCGTGTTTGCTCGCTAACTCATGCAACTTCCTAAAACAGTTCGTCAACGACAAAAACAATCTGCTGGCAAGACATTTCGCTTTTCGCATAAGACATTATACTAACTTTATGAAATCCTCCCAGTACATCGAGTAACATATAGCTAGCTAGCTTGATTGCGAGTTAGGCTAGAGTTACTGTTAGCCAGCAAAAAAAACTCAACCTGACTGGTTTCTGACAGAATCAGCAACTTCCATATCAAAACGTCTCACCTCACGGTCCCGCTCAGTATTTCAACGTTAACCTTGCAACTTTAAATGTAACGATGGTAATGTACCAGAGAACAACTGATATAAGTAATTTGTTAATATTGTACGTATTCACCCCGCCACATTTATGATCTCACACGTTCAGGCTCTATCGTGGTTTTATTATGGCGACCACGTTTAATCGTCATCAACTGCGACTCCAGTCGAGCTTTGATGACGCGTGACAAAATAACCGTTGTAGTCTGGGTGTTGTAGTTTGATTAAATCCATACTATATTTACATTTAAAAGTACATTTTAGGCCTTTAGCAGACGCTCTTATTCATAGCGACTTGCAAAAAACGCATTTATACATGGTAAGATGAATCATGGTTAGTGCAAGAGATCAGTGTCGTAATACAGCAATACACATAATTGGCAGCTGCACACCGTAGGGTTGACCGTTGATAAAACTAACACGGGGTTTGTTGTAACACAGACATTTTATATTGTTGCACATGGTCAAACAAGTAGCGCTCCCTATCACATTTCCGCGAAGGCGAATGACGTCTGATTACGAAGTTTTAGAACAATACGACCGGTTCTTCTCTTTTTATCAGCAAAAGTGGTTTTTTTTGCCAAATAGGCTAAGTAACTTTTTGTACTGGAGCAGTTTTTTTATTACTGGTTTGTGTGTGTAAGTCACAGAGTCCAACCATATATCATTTTAATCATCCATCTGGTAGCTATAATGTAGCTTGGTTTTGAAATATGGCAGGAACACACAAAAAGTGCTAGCTAGGCAAAACTCCAACCACCACAGTAGGCTACGGGATTAGTTCTAACGCTCTGTTACACCTAACCCCGCGTAAAGTTATTGATGACAATAACTTTTGTGGTATTCTTATTCACAGAATGAGGAACCCAAAGAGAAAGACAGACAGGGGTGTGCCTAGAGAGGTGCTGATCCTTGCTGCTAGGGAGGTGGAAAGAGGCAGGTCTATCAGAGGCTATCTGTTATATAAATTAAAATAATTGCCATATTAAAATAGGCTAATATAAAAGATACATTTCTTATATTAGTCAGTTCATGTAATTTCTCACACTTGACAATTGATAATATGATGGGGGAAGGTAGCCGTCTGCCCACAACTAAAAAAAACAAAACAGATTTGCTGATAAACTGGTGAGATGTGAGATTCCCACCCACGCCCGAGCATGCGCACGAGTCTGCATGGCAAAACACTAGGCTGCAGAATTGAATACGGTGGGAAAATATTTTTTTGATGTGCACCTACAAGTGATGGTAAAGGTGGCTGCAAACAATCCAGTTTTGATCGATGATTTTTAAGACTGTCTTAGTTTACCAGAAAATAATATTGCATCCGCAGTTCATTTGTACTTATTTAATTCAGTAGGCTATATATTTATAAATCTCAAATGATTAATGTATTTAGGATGGAAAGCATACTTGTTTGATATAAAATATAATTGTATTGACTTTATTTTGTCAACCAGGTCACACTGCACCCCAATAATAATTTCTCATCTCATGGAATCTTCACCATTCACGCAGATGACGATTTTGGAATCAAAACGGTGAATTTCGCCGAAAGGTGACTAGTTTGCATCCCTGACTACTACTTCTGACACCAAGGATGCAGACTGAGACATTGTCCTAGTTTTTATGAATCTGAAGAATACCCTCTTCCCTTCTCAATGATCAAATAGCCAAAAGTACATGGGAAGCCTCTGGGCTGCTCTTCTGATATGGGCACATTTTTTCTGGTTTTTGAACTGAACTCCTATGTAACTGGATTAATTATTAAGCATAATGAAAGCAGATGACCATGTGCTGGCACTCAATGTTTCACCATTCAGTTGCTCAGACTCCTAATAATTAATCAAACTGCATTCCAGCTGGGATGGAAATAAAACTCGAAACATCTCCGGCACTCCAGGACCAGGGTTGCCTACCCCAGCTTTACAGTGTAGCTACTGTACACGATACATATTTTTTAAATCAAACATTTTAACAGGATCAGTTCATTTTGAATATGACTCTGTATCTAATATCTGTATCTGCAGCTTGTACGCCACCAGTCGTTATTTACTAAAAAAGGAAATAATACAATATAATATATAATAATAATATTGCTAAATGGCGTATATTATTATTATTATTATTATTATTATAAATAATACAAATATGTTAATGAACTAATCTTGATTCAGCTGTAAAGTAAATGCTAAGCTAATTCACGAGTCCTTTCACAATTAGTGTAAAAACAATGTCCAGAGCCATCTGCAGTACTGGTACTGCAGGCAAAACATTTTTTGCCCACCTCTTCTCCAATACACAGCATCCCCATTTAAAGTTCAACACAAACTAGACATATTAGCCTTTTACAATCCTGTTATTCCAGTTGAAACTCGTCTTGGAAAGGTTTTATCATTACTTCAGAACATTTGACAGCAATCGCTCAATGCCATCACTGTGTTTATTCTGCAGTGACTGAGATCCGAGGCGTGATTACAGTCAACAGAACAGCATGCGTCTGCTAGTGAACCAAGTGTTGTTGGCAGCAAGCAAGGAAACAAAATCAAATTTTTGATAGCAAGAGAAAATGTTTTTCACCTACAGTTCAGCACCAAACCTACTAACTAATATCTACCTAACTAGCTACGTTTATGTAATAAACATGACCTAACTGGCTAACATCCATTACTACAGAACTTATTTACACTGTTACAATATGATGGGATTCTATTTTGATGTTTGTCTGAAATGTGTTATACAGGGCAAAGGACGAGCCAAATTTGGCCCCAAAACGGGACGTCCCGGCTAATACAGGGCAGTTGGCAACCCTACGGTAAGACGCCACTCACTGCAGCACAAACGTTCGTTCTCAGTGGGCTATTCTGCTTCTTCGGAACCCGTCCTTACACGTCTCAAAGCTAGCTGAGCAGCCTCTAACTGTTTTAGCTGATCTTCTGTGTATTCCAGTTCGAACAGATAGCCTACAGACAAGCATGGTTATTCTTCAATGAATTCCGACAACATTTATTCTAAAAAGATTGCTTGATAACTCTGCTATGTAGCTGTATGGCAGGGTAGCTTGTCTAGCTAACTAGCTGGCTACTGTGACAACAAACACTGTGTACAACCACGCCTCTGCCTGCTTTGCTTGCCTCAAGGGCCTGTGCGGAGTTATACTTTTTAGCTGTGAAAAAAGTGACTGGTTTTCCCTGCCCAAACAACACAAAATACAGTTAGTCTGGGTGATTTTGATGTGTAGTTATTTGGCAGCTGACTGGACATCAGGGAGATGGACATGAACGCAAAAGTATCAACAACGCCATGTGGATGGATGACAAGACACTGTGAGTAGAGTATATCATGAAATGATGGATTTTGGTCAGAGGGCTCCATTAAGACCTTAAGTTTCTCAGATAACCATAGTTGGCTACACCATTGTAAAATGAGTAAACTGGTTAAATTGGACAGTATTCAGGTCAATTAATTAGAGTGTGTCTGGAGCACAAAACCCCATAGCCCCAATCACCTTAGAGGCATTTGTAGTCTTCACAGCGTGAAAAATAATTATTACTGTAATGTAATGAAACCCGTAGGTACTTCAGTATTATCGCCAACTTCGACAACAGTGATCTGAGAAGGAAATCGTTCTGTCTGAATAGGTGTAGTACAGCATCGTTTTTTGTCACAATCATATCTATATTTAACTTGAACGAATATTTGAAAATAGCTACTCCTCGTACTTTTGTATGAGACAAAACATTTCAATGTTAACATCTAGCCTGAAACGCTATGACAAATTAAAATGCCATTCATCTCTTGGTGGTATGATAAAAACAACGAAGACATTTTGTGTGCTTAAAACTGAAACTTATCCCAAACTGAAAATAAAGCTTTTTACACTTGCTGGTGTTTTTTTATTTATTCGGAACTCAGGGTTGCGCGAGGGTCTCTCTGGTGCCCAGTGGGCTGTTTGACAACCTGCATCATGTGACGGCGACTGGGTAAAGATGGCGCTGCAGCGGCTATTGGACTAATCAGCCCAGTACCCACTAGACTCCTTTAGACAGCAAGATATTCTGCAGTCGGGAAAAAAGCACGCATTTTCTCAACACAGTATGAGGCTAACACGTCTTCTTTAGGGAAAACTGCGTTTGTAATAGCCTCGGTTCTCTCGAGTTTGCTAGTATCCACTAGTAGGCTAACTGAGGGGGGTGGGTGGGGGATGAATGCCGGACGAGGGAAATAAATAAATAAACTGTCTCCATTCTCACTCTGGTCGGAGATGCTGCTGCATTGATAGCGTTGGGAGGGTGGGAGGGTAGGAGGGAGTGTGGGGGGGGGTATTCTCACACACAAGTGGAGAGGCAGAGATGACAAATATTGTAACTCTAGTGACTTTATCTCAATTTATTTTCATTTTCAACAATTATGTTATTTGCAAAACGTGAAATATAGCTGTATGTGTACGGAGATCTGAGCGATTCATGTAACTTTTACGTATATTCGTCCATGAAAACGACACCAGGCTTTTGTTTCTTGGGAATTTTACCAGGATCATGTGGACACCGACTGAAGATGAAAAAATCGGAGTCGGTAAGTAAATTATTTTTGCTTCCCATTAAATAGTAAAAATATATAGTCTTCCTTTATTTTTTAATTACTATAAATTACAGGCTGTCTGAATATCGTAGCATGGTTATTCGGAAGATGTAAATTCTGCTTTGCACCGTCAAACAAATAAAATCCTGTGTGCGCTTAAATCTAGCCTACTCATCCTCGTAACCCCCTGCCTGCCCCATCCCGATATTCTCATTATTTTCAGAACTATACATTGTAAAATTAAGCCAAAACTAAATTATTGTAGTGACGAAGGACAGCAATACGTACAGTAGGAAGTGTTCGCCATATGAAACACATTTATTGCATTACTGAAACACAGTGGCTGCACACTCATAGATAAGTTTTTTGTGTCTCTCATTTTAAGATTTTTAGAGCGACTCTAGACTATTTATCTAGGAAATGTAACGGTGATGATATGTTATGACGACAGATCTAAGGTGTTGATTAGTCAACAGTAAAGGTTTTTCGCTGCGTTTGCGAGAACACTTCAGTATATTTTTTATTTTCATAATAACCGACAGGTGGCGATGAAAACGGGTACCTCTCCAACAGGTGCATTTCACAAAAGCTAGAATCGAATAATAGTAGCCTAATAGAGTTCCTGTTAGTAAAAAATAAATTAGTTTGCTTTGGGAGACAATTATGAAAATACATAATTTTATTTGTAAAAATGAACTCTGGGGGTGTGAAATTAGATATAGAAGAACATGCCTGATGTGGATTTATCAATTGAATGCTTTAACAATAGAATGTATTTGTGATGACATCTGATAATACAATTTATAGGGGTCAGTACAAAGCCCTAGGTTAATGATACAAGTATTCATAATAGAATTCGACACAGTGCATAATACGCGAAAGTAAATCAGCATAAACATCCTATTGTATTGTTGCGGGTGGTGACAGTTTAGTTGTTTTCCATTGCTGACACGTCACGTAGCCTAACAGGATCAGCCTGGTGTCTGTTATCTGCTAAAGCTGATTTATTAATTTCCTTTTATTTTGTGAAGACAGCCACATTATAACAGTTTTTTTGTAACAACGCCCCAAACTTCAGAAGCTTTTGTTTTGCCTGTGATAAAGGCCAGCTCTTAACTTGCTACAACAAAAAAGCAAGGCTACTTACTAATAGCATACTGTTTGCTACATACAGTGTACAGTAAAACTAGTCTACGAAGATGAAGATGACTATGAAGATGACTAATCATAGAATGTCGGTTCTGTTTATTGCACCTGTGCCTGATCTACGGTGGATATAAAAAGTATTCACCCCCTTTGGCACTTTTCTTCATGGAATCGAAATGGATGTCATTGCGATTTCTTGCCACTGATCAACACCAACTACTATATCATGTCAAATAAAAACAACAACTATGCTTTACTTTCTTTCTAATGGAAAAGATCACTGTTTGGATTGCTATTTAATTTAATTCCATCTTTAATTTACTCCAGTTTGTGACTCATTTTGAACTAGTTTCGTCAGAATATGTAGTCAATTTAACCACGAAAATATTCAACAGTACGATACCAGGATTGCACCCATCATCATGTAACTACAGAGACAAGACAACAAAAGCCGAATGCCTTCAGGCCGGCACGTTTATTGAGATTCGAGTGAAGTATACCCGGCAGCATAAGAGCATTTTCTCAGTGCAAGGCTAACACATTGCCGCTCAGGTCTGGAAGTCAGCGGACATTTCCACTGTGATTTTCAGTTTCTTTATTCCTTGCTGGCTCGTAAATCGGATTGGCTTTGGCAATTTGGAATTCACTAAGAATTCATGGCATCGCAGCTCTAAAACATACAAAAAAAGGAGAACGAGAATGCAGATTATCTGGAAGGCCTGGCAATTAAATGTCTCTGGTTTGCCATATATATATATTGTTCTTTTGCTAAAGGAGGGATCAATGTGTAAAACAAAATCATGGCCTTGCTGTAAACAAACCCACCTTTCATAGGGGATGGAGGGGGTGGGGAGGGGGCCTGGAGAGAGGTAACTCATGTAGCTGCTCCAAAAGGCCCCAACGTTTCTGGCACAGCATGGAAAAACAGCTATTCACCCTGCCACTTACTGAATGGACCTTTGTGATGCAGTGGGGTGCTCTGAATGCATTCTCTCTGTATTCTCTGGGGCCAGGCCCATGCACCTCACCAGGCCCAGGAGCGTGTCCACCGTTGAGCCCAGCTGGGTCCTGGCACCCTGACATTAACTTCTCACCAGTCTGCCTCAGTTTGTCATGTTTATCTCCCTGAAATCTACATGTATATTTTCGGTCTGGATTCTGTCAAATTTGTCCTTAATGTTTGCTGTATCCTGCGTTAGTGCCCTGGATTCCCTGTAACCTGTGTCAGCGACTGTTTCCTACATTTACATGTACATTTTAAGCATTTAGCAGACGCTCTTATCCAGAGCGACTTACAAGATGTGCATTCATACATGGTAAGAACAATAATAGTTAGCGCACAAGATCGGTGCAGTAATACAGCAATAGACATCATTGCAGGCGTCTGCGTATCATACCTGTAACACTGGGAAAGAAAAGGTTAGTGTTTTTTTATTTCTTTTTTTCCTAGATTCCCAGTATCCTATGTTAATGCTTGTGCCATAGATATCCTGTAATCTGCGTCAGCGTGTATTTCCTAGATTCCCTGTAATCTGCATTAGTGCTTGTGCCCTGGATTGCCTGTAACCTGTGTTAGCACCTGTGTCCTGTCCTCTGTGGGCTAGGGGGTCGTGCAGTGGAAGGGTGTCTGCTGCTGTCACTCCATGACGCTAACCCTCACTGGAGAGGCCTCGCTGACATGCGCTCTTAACAATTACGATAACACCGAAATGAATAGCTGGGTCAATGTTCAACTCTGTGCAGGGTAGCATCCCTGCCATTACTCTGAAATCATAGCAGCACTCAGAGGAAGTGTGTGAAGGATTTGAGTGGAATCCCAGTGATATTAGCTCTCAATAGTGTCAGGGCTTGTTCACATAAACATTGAATAAACAAAGACAAAAAGTAATCAGAAGGATCCCAAAAAAAAAAAAAGGAAAACACATATTTCATAAAATAAGTACGTAGGGGCAGTGTTATACATCTGTAAATGGGAACACACAAGCCCCTGTCATTTCACTATTTTTTAAAGTCCGGTTTTATTAACCCATTAAGACCTGGAGTGACGTTTAGGTCGCTTCGATTTTGCGATTAATGAAATGCGCTGTGATTCGCTGAAATAGACGTGGGGAAATGAAGTGCACGTTGGTGTCGGCTTTTTTAGAAATTTTTTCCAGAAAACCCTCAGGTTTTAAGAGGTTGTGTAGAATAATTGCTTAGGTTTTAATAGGCGTTTTTAGCAGGCATTTTAGGTCTGAATGGGTTAAAAGATTTTACTTGATATTGAACATTTTTTGTTTTCCACATGGATAGGTTGCACTAAAATGCTTTGTTTTTGTTGATTTTATATACATATATATTGTGACACTTTGGTAGGCAGGCCACCAGATAATGGTTGGAGTATACAATAAACAATAAATTGGCAAGATAAAGAGTCAAACTGGACTCATTTTACCAGTGAATGAGCTGAACTACTTGACCACCACTATTTGACCACCAATAATATTAATATATTTTTTTAATTGAGGTTTAAATGTTTTGGCTTTCCAATCACATTTTGGACTACAGTACCCAAGTTCTTACCAAAGGCAAAGTGGGCAATGAGGGGAGCTTCTTCCAGGAGGAGGATCAGATAGAAGCTCTTATCGGTTTCAGATAATCCAACCTGCTGGGCCAGTCTGACTACTGTCCATGGTGCTGAAGAGACCAGCCAGCTCTCTGTTTAAAACCCTGGATAGTAGAGACCTGAAATGCAAGGAGGCAACACCAGAGATACTCTTTATAGGGAGATGCAAAACACACACACACACACATATTTTACAATTGAGAAGCACGCAAAGCGTGGAGACAACGCCTACCAATTGTGCTTGCTTATAAGGATTCAGCCATGCATCAAATGCTCTTGTTCAAATGTTTATATCTCTCTTTTGACTATCTGCTCATCCACAAGAACTGGACCTCTGCCCATAAAGTACACTTAAAATAAATATATATATATGAATGAATATGTGACAATAACCTCATTTTAAGGAGGACGCCCTGATGATTTGTGATATAGAGAACTAAAATCAACAACCACTTGCGGATCGTGTAGGACTTGGGCACCCTCCCCATGGACTACCATTCAGTAAAGATTTCTCTGACTATAATCATTTGTTGTGTTATGAAAATGGCTGCTCCGTGGACCGTCTCTCCTCCAGTTAGATCGTCTCTGTAAAGCCGTCTCACTCTGTAGGTGTCGGAAGCACTTCCTGTAAAGAAATCGCGTTTTCAGAGGCAGGGGAAAAAAGTACAGTCGGAGCCCCAGGGCTTCTTTCCGAAGCTCTCTGTAGGTTTCATTCCAATGCTGTCTGTAGGCCTTTGTATTTGAGTAGTTTACAGACATTGTTTAATCCTTAATCTCTTCAGTCTTTTTTGAATTGTTCTGGAGTGTCTTGTCTAAGTAGATTAGGTCCCCTGTCTGTGAGTTCTACTGGAAAGTCTCAGCTTCTACCATGCCCGCAGGTAATGCCACCCCACTGTGTGTTTAGGCAGTTTTTATTCTTCCACCAATGAACAAGATAAGCAAGCATTGATGTTTCTTTGAGATGCAGTGTATGTAACATTCACATGCTCTGAAGCCAAGGTTCTGCATGCAAAACTGACCAATTCATCTGAAACCAGCAAGGGAGTTTCTTGCATGCAGATTAGAGGCATAAGTTTGTTTTGAGTTGCCATGTCCCAGTGTGAGACTTAAGGCGGCATGAATTTTCCCTTGAATATTAAAAAGCGAATCATGTTGTTTTGATCTGACTGGTGCGGTAGATGGATGATGCCTGGAGCGGCGTCTTTGTGCAAACGTTGGAAGTTTCAACCGAAGACTTAGCCAAATCTTTGATCGCCAGCCTTCCTTTGGGAATCAGACTTAAATTTCCCTTATCTGCAAGATGCAGTGTTATTTTCCTCTGTGCATGTCAGATGTGTCCAGTTTTTTTTCATGCTACCCCCACTTGCACTGTGAGTGTCATAGCACACAGTCTGGAGGTTACCACAAGGATGACTGCGAGATGGCTCTGATGCCCATATCGATGCCCAGCCTGCCCTCTGTTTCCTCAGAATAGAAGTTGGGAGTCAGCTGTTAGAATGAAACAGAATGATCTGAAATGTGACCCTGACCTCCCAGTCTATTGACTGGAGCTGAATTACTTTAATGGCAGAGACAGGGAGGAATCCTGGCCAGTGCAGGCTCATTGACCACACCCCAGCAAAGAAGAATGCAGTCGTCACTGCAGGACAAGGCATCGAGATTGAAATGCCACTTTCTGCTGCTTTTTATTGAAATACATTTTCCACAGTTATAAAAACATTATTTCCTGATGAAAACCTTATTTTAGGGTAGGGGCAACAACATCTTGTCTCACAGCACAATATTATATTTCAGCCTGCCACAGCCCGAGGGACAGCGAGCAATCACCCAGCATTATCAGCAAATAAAATAATAGAGAGAAAGATATGTTCCACATATGAATGTGTAAATGATAGAAAACATGGTAAAATCTGTGTTTATTACTTTACTGTTACATGTATCGGTATCATAGCTGATAAAATGAGTGAAAATACAATTGTGGAAAATCCATGTGTTACATTAAAAATATATATTTAATCTATGCTTTATGCTGAATTGAATTTTTTTTCAGTTTATTTTATGCAAGGACTGTTCAACTCCAGGCCTCGATGGCCACAGTGTCTGCAGGTATTTGCTCCAACTATGCACTACACCACCTGATTTCACTAATTATCAATTACCTGCAGACACTGTGACCCTCGAGTTCTGGATAGCCCTGCCTTATGTTGTCAATATTGCTGCATTTTTAGCTGCTGGAACCCTATTGTTTTTGTATTGGTTTTTATTATTTTCCCTTTTGTAAATACTTTACAAAACACAAAGAGAAGGGTTCCGATGGGCCAGGGGCCATTTTATCCCCCCTTTCCAGAGCAGTCAAAAACACATCCTATTTATTTATTTATTTGTCAGGGAATTGCTACAATGTTAAAACACCACCATAAGATGCATTGCATTAAGTGTTTATAGCCAAAGGCTAATTTCCAACAAAACACCAAATGATGGAATTTCCCCATGTGCGTGAAGAATGATGTTGCATCCCTCCAGTAGAGTTCTAGACACTTGTAGAATCTATGCCAGCGGGCCCCTGGGTGGTGCAACCAGTAAAGGGACTTGTTCGAAGTGCAGGTTTCCCACTGCAGCCTGGGTTCGATCCCCAGCTGTGCCAGTGCCAGCTGTGGCCAGGAGGACTGTTCAGGGGTGGTGATTGGCTGTCTGCCCCCAGGGGGAAGGGGAGGGAAGCCGGGGTGAGCTGTTGAATCAATACAGGGTACAATTGGTCAAATTAGGAGAACAATGTGGACACTTTAGGGGTTATTCATAAAAGTCCATGGTAACTGCTTTTTGTCACACAAAATCCGTGGCCTGGTCATTTAAACCGATTCACAAACATAACGCAGCAGTGATTGCTGCCACGGAGTCCAATTAACAACACCCTATTCTCAGCGGTGTGGCAGCTGACAATCAATGAGATTGTAATTCTAATTAAGTGTTGCATATTTAACATGCAAGCTACTGATTGTCTGAATGCTGCTTCGCTGTCCTTGGGTGGAACGATGGGGATATGCATACCTGCCAACTCCCCATTTTGCGTGGAGTCTCCTGCATTTTGACCAATTTCCCTGCCTGCGATTTCTCACCAATTTCTCCAGAAATTCCACAATTGATGAGTTTTTAATTATGTAGTGGTGTCAGACCAAGTCTGGGTCAATTCTATATCAATTCATCCATTGAAATTCAGCGTATTAATTGAAAAATCCTCATAGATC
The DNA here is from genome assembly GCA_029706075.1 of Aldrovandia affinis. Classification (NCBI taxonomy): domain Eukaryota; kingdom Metazoa; phylum Chordata; class Actinopteri; order Notacanthiformes; family Halosauridae; genus Aldrovandia; species Aldrovandia affinis. Next base: position 3,510,492 of record JAINUG010000074.1, on the reverse strand, counting down.
ATGATGGAAATTTTCCAATTCATGAGTTCAATTTCAACTAATTTCCTGAATTGACTGAATTGAAATGGCCTCGACCCTGGTGTCAGACTCAGGAAATCCGGCGGGTCAGTGGCACCGGAGGCTGCGGCAGACGATTGGACTGTCTGAAGTTGGCACCTGGGAATTTCCTGCTAGTCTCCGGTGTCAGACTTGGACGGTGTCCGTACACTGCAGGGCATAGCAGTTTCCTGGTGGTAGCAGTTTGCACTGTCCCAGGGAGATTTTAATTAATTTGTTTACTGGGGGCTGTTACATGGAAGACATCCAGCCAAAGAGCAAACGGTCCACTTTTCTCTCCTTTGCTGCAAGCGGGGTTCATTTAAGGATTAACGCTTATAGCGGGAGTATGCAACGTTGTATCCTTAGCTGAAGGAGGCCAATAAGGACAGATCATGTTTCCTTCCTTTATGTATTCAACGATTTGAACGTTCCCTGTCATGGCAGCCAGTTGGCCCCTTCTGGGTTACAAGGAGACAAAGGGACAAGGAAGGATGGAAACATGATGCATTTTTTCAGTATTTTGAACACAGCCACTCTGCTATTAATCTGCACCAAAAGGGACAGTGTGAGAGATCCTCAGCCATAAGGAGCCAGTGAGAAAGGGGACAGCGTAAGGGACCGTCTGCCATTAACATGCACGCTGAAGGCGATGGCAAAAGTGATCGTCTGCCATTCATCTTGTGCAAAGGTCCCTGTCCAGAGAAAGATGACAGGGCTTTCTCTGCTGTAGACTCTGTAGATAAGTACCAGTAACCTCATTAAGCAGTCCCTTGGCAGTGCTGGAGCTGGAGAGATCAGGCTGACAGATTGTGAGTGGACCTCCTTCTAGCCACGTCATACAGAGCTGTGCTCCCCATTCATGGCTGTCTGGGAAATCCTCACAGAATCAAAGAATACCCCATGCCTGTCTGCAGCAGGAACGGAGCCCGCATAGACAGGCAGAGAGAGTGATAGAGAAAGAGACTCTCTTGATTTTTTTTCTTCCTTTTTTCTCCTTGTTACATGTTGTACTTTTCCCCTCAGCTCAATAAAACACCATCACCTGGCTTCCACGGTGCGCTCCACTGTCCCTGGGCAAAAGAGCCGGCTGTTGACCTCGATAAAAACCACAACCATCAGGGGAGGGCAGATTAGGAACCACTGCCAAAGACTTAGTGGAGCATCTTGTAATTGTAACATTAGAGTTGTGCATGGAGCACGGTGGGATGTCTAGCTCTACCATCACCTCTCTCTCTCCTTCCACAACGAGAAAACTGCCTGTGGCCAACAAAGGCCAACCATCCATTTTCAGGCTTCAAAGATAGAACGTAAGAATATATAATAACTATGACAGACCATCTAGGCCCATCATTTGCAATACCTGCAGTCTAAAGAATATCCAGATCTGTGTGAAGCCTGGACTTAAGCACCCCACGGTCTCTACTACAGGACCTGGTGAGCTGTTCCATGCTTTGGAAACTCCTTCAAGCTGGAGTGGTTTTAACGGCCATAACTCCTCCGCCACTTTTTTTGTTTTCTTTATTTTTATACAAAGTGCAGCTTATTGAGATATTTAATCATTCTCAGCTATTTTACTGCATGCTATCAGATCACAGGCCATCGATTGATGGAGTGCTGCAGAGATGGTTGTCCTGCCAGGTTCTCCCTTCACAGCAGAGGAACTCTGAAGCTCTCTTAGAGTGGCCATTGGGTTCTTGGTCACCTCCCTGACTAAGGCCCTTCTTGCCCGGTACACAGCTCTAAGAAGAGTCTTGGTGGTTACAAACTTTTTGTTTTTATACCCTTCCCCAGATCTATGCCTCAATACAATTCTATCTCAGAAGTCTATGGAGAGTTCCTTGGACTTCATGGCTTGATTTTTGCTCTGACATGCACTGTGAACTATGGGACCGTATATACTTATGTAAATGTGATATTTCCGTTTTTAATTTTTTTATAAATTTGCCAAGGTTTCTACAAACCTGTTTTTGCTTTGTCATTATGGGGTATTGTGTGTAGATTGATGAGGAAAAACATGAATTTAATACATTTTAGAATAAGACTATAACATAACAAAATGTGGAAAAAGTGAAGGGGTCTGAATACTTTCCGAATGCACTGTACCTGGTAATTAACACACTGTAAAAGAAAGTGTAATCCAATTTCTTAATTTTCAATACTGAAAATACAGTATGCACCTCCCTATGGCTAGTCAACTCCTGGTTTCGAGGGCCGCAGTATCTGCAGGTATTTGCTACAACCACGCACTACACCACCTGATTTCATTAATTAGCTCACCTCATGGACCAAGATGGTAAGAAGGTGAGCTAATTAGTGAATGTACACTAATTAGGAAATGTATAGGCCAAACAAATAATTATGAAAAATGATCCATATATGCATTATCACGAAGAACTTAAACCCTTAGCTGTTTATTTATTGTCTGTTAAAGTATAATTATGTATTCATATTGTTTTGAAAATGGTTCTGCTGTTCTATTTTGAGTACAGCCTTCTATTCCTGCTCTGCCCATGAGTGAGGGAGAAAATGGATAGAAAGAAAAGAACAGCACAATAGCATTGTCTGTCTGGGAGTGCTCGCTCTGCACATCCCACATTCCCTTTTCACCAGTGATGCTTTGAGCAAACACGCTATGGCTGGCACTCCAAACCAGGCCTGTCTTCAACAACGGCCTGTCTCTCTCCCGCATCACTGCTGAACACTGGCTACGATTATGACATACAGCATCTCAGTTTGCTCTCTAATAAACCCGTCCCATTTCCCCCCCTTTTCTGCGGCTGCAGTTGTCTCTCGGAGAGAACGTGGCTCGTCTTTATCGAGAAATAAGTCACTGTTATGCAAAACGTGCTTCCTCGAGGGCTTGAGAATCTGCCAATTGTATAATCTGTCCCCTGAAAGAGAGCTGACACTGTGTTTTGCTTTGCCAGTCATGCTGCCTACGGCCCCCGCCCGGCTTGGAGGGGGATGCATTTTTAACTCTATGAATGTTGAAATAGCCAACATGTCATTTAAATTGGTCAGTTCCCTCTGTCATGGTGCTTTTACAAAGATATACCATGTATCGTATAGCAGCCCTAATTTCTGCAAAGGTGGCAGCGTGTGTAATAATCACTCATATTTCACATAAAATAATGCTCAACAAGATGCATTGTTAGTGAGTGCATCGCAGACAATAAGCACATAATACAACAGATAACAGATGAAGAGGAGATTGAATTGAAGAAGACAAGAGTGTTTGACAGTGGGGAGTGGTGGTGGCCTTGTGCCAAAACAATCAGAGGAATTGTTGAATATGTGTCATTCCATACTTTTATAGCCTAATCAGAGGCCCAGATTTACTAAAGGATTGCGATTGCTTTTCGAACGCAAAAGCAAAAAGCTGAAAAAAAGCAGTCGCTACAAGGTCGCAATATCTACCTTGGATTTAGTAAGCGGACACAAAATTTGTGTAAAATTTGCGGGGATTAAGTCACTTAAGCGACTTTTTTAAAGATGAATAGTTAAATCTGTTCATGCATATGTATACGTGAGGTGAACGCGCTAAAACAGGGTGGAGACTTCGTAAATTAGGTCGATTAAGTATTCCGTCTGATTTAGCAAAGCATGCCATAATTGCGACTCCTCCTTGCAAGAGAATTTTAAGAACTCTTGAAACCAGGCGGTATTTTATGAGCGCTGATTTCCCGTTCTGTATTGCGCTTTCCGAGGTGCTAGTCGCTGTCCCAGCGATGCAAAACAAATCATCACAAATGTTGTTGCAAAGTACCGCTGTTCATGTCACAACAGTTTCATTTTCAGGAATAGTTGTGCCTACAGACATTTAAGTCTTTTTCCTGCATTACGTTGTAGGAAAGTTTTTCTTTTGGACGCCGCCTAACGTCATATTTTCTTTACATCATCGGTTGTTGGTTTCTTTACATCATCTACTGTTCGTTTTGTTATGGCTAATGAATGATGTGTTTTTGTGATGGCACTCTGTGAATGTACCTTGTTGACCATTACCTCTATTTTCTGATTTGCATATTTAAGTTTCCTTTTTCTCATGGTTCCCTCGCTGCTCTGTATCAATATCTTGGCGTGATCTGGATGTATGAGCGTGCCATATTCGGACGCTTTTTATGGATGTATCCTACCGCAAATTTCGAATGAGGGCGTTTCATTTCTTTGATTGTGTAATTATAACCAGTCTTAGTAAATATGACCCAGAATGCCTAAGGATCTAAAATGCAGATTCAGGAATGTCAATAAATTTTTGCATACACTACCCTTCAAAAGTTTGGGGTCACCTTCCATCTGGACTATGGCTAATCGGGCACTCTTTCATTCTTCAGCAAGATAACGACCCGAAACACACCTTGAAGTTGTGCAAGAACTATCTGGTGAAGGAGGAATGTGAACAACAACTCAAACTAAAGACCTGGCCTGCCCAGTGTCCAGACCTCAATCCCATAGAACTTGTATGGGACAAACTGGAAAGGAAGAGTCAAAGCAAAGCAACCCACAAGTTTCTCTGGGAATTGCTGCAAGATAGCTGGGAAAACATGTCGGGTGATTTCCTGCTAAAACTTATTAACCGAATGGCCACTGTTTGTGAGGCTATTCTCACGCCAAAGGGTGACTATTTTGAGGAATCCAAGATTCAAATTTCAATATAATTTTCTTGAACATTTCTTTGATGTTCATTTCATGTGTTTTTTGTCATTTTAAAGTATTTACAGAAATGTATACGGTGTAAAGCATTGTCAATTATGAGATAAAAATAGTTTCCAGCAGGTGACCCCAAACTTTTGAACGGTAGTGTAAATGTTGGTAAATTCTTCTTGTCTCCACTTCGGCCTTCTTAAACCACTTCCTGAACCAAAGTACATTTGCCAGCTCATGCGGTGTGCATTGCTGGCATTGTGTAGCACTTGGGTGAACATACAGAAGCTCTGGTTGTGTCTTGCTGGGATTTCAGGGGGCTTTTTCCTTGGCAAGGTCTCATGCACATCCCCAGGGTTCTCATGACCTCAGCACCCCAATATTGGACATACAGTAGCATGGTATCATCAGCTACCATTTGAACAGTGATAGCCGATTAGGCAAGTGGGGGAAATCTCGGAGGGGAAAGCTGTTTGTCTACAGTTTGTGTCCCAATTGACGCATTTTCTGTATGCTTCACTTGCTTTTTATTCCTTTTTAAAATCCTGCAGCAGTTTTCAGGTCTCTGCAGTGCGTGGAGGCTCGGTTGCCAAAGTAACAGGATTCAGGCTGCAGGCTCCCCGTTCTCCTTCATGTCGCTGAAACCGGAGTGGGTTCTCCTGGCTTCAAAGCCGCTGGGGACGCGTTACTAGTCACACAGACAAAACTCTCCTTCCATCCATCACCTGCTCTGAAACCATACCTGGGCGAAATAATTGATTGACATTTTTAGACACTAGCAGCCTAAAATTCCTGCAAAGTACTGACTATTTTAAAAGAAACATCTGTTTTCACCAATATTCAGACCCTTCTTTCATATACATTCTGTTTCTGTCTTCTTTCCGGTACGTTAGGGTTAGTAACATGTTTAGTTGAAAAATTCTCAGGGAGTGTTTTCAAATTCTATTGGCATCTGAAGAGTTTGTCAAATGCGTATTTGCCCCAGGTCTGTCTAAGACGGAGCATGTCTGCTCAGATCCTTCTCTACAGTAGGCTGACAGGATGCAGAGTATAATGCTTAGGGACCGGCCAGTCTCAGAGGCTGCCTCACGTCCTGCTTGGCTACTGTTGTTGCACTTCTTAGCAACCGATACCATTGCGGTATGCCACGGTTACTTAAAGCAATGGCAAGGCACTGCTATTGAGCCACAAACAAAGAAGCCCCAGCCATTACCGCAGAGGAGCCCCCTCACTTCCTGTAAACCCTCTTGTGTTGTTTTTTGCCCGTCCATCAGAATTCCCATATAATAACACTATTGCCATTTCCCTCAAATGGAATTCAAAGCAAATCAATTTAAGTTCAGCCGGCCAGCTTCATAGTTGCGATCAGCCTATTCATGGGTTATTCTTGCCAACCAAATATGAAAGCTAATACTTTGGAATCAGAACAAAGGTATTTTTAAACTGCTTGAGATATTTTGAAAAATGGTGTGTCTGGAACATAAAAACAATGTTTTTAAATGATTTGGCTGATATCATTAATATAGCTTTTAATATGCTACAGCTACACTTTTCTTTTGTCTGTCCATGCAAGGCTGTTAATGATATATTAAATTATTTGTATTCGAAATGGTTGGGAGGTGTATGCAGATGGACCTCTAAAATAATGTCAAATATAATGGAATACTTTAGATGGATTAGATTTGCTCCTTTATGTTTTGCCCATATGCTCTTTTGCAAAAGCATTGCATTTTGTGTAATCATGCATCATTTCAAATAGTCAGTTAGTGAAGATTTTGAAACCTTGAAGGCAAATTAAAATAGCTGTGCACACATACACACACACACTGGCCTTTAAAAGCTTTGACATCAATCTTTTTGTGTATGAAGCAACCCCAGTTCATGTGGGCAATACCACCTTACTGCCACTCACCTTTTATTAACAAGAGGTTTAATAGGGCAGCACGGTGGTGCAGTGGATAGCACTGTCACCGCACAGCAAGAAGGTCCTGGGTTTGAATCCCAGCCGGGGCCTTTCTGTTTGGAGTTTGCATGTTCTCCCCGTGTCCGCGTGGGTTTCCTCCGGGTACTCCGGTTTCCTCCCACAGTCCAAAAACATGCACGTTAGGCTAATTGGAGAGTCTAAATTGCCCAGGATGTATTCCTGCCTCTCGCCCAATGCATGCTGGGATAGGCTCCAACCACCCTGTGACCCTGATCAGGAATAAGTGGGTTAGATAATGAATGAATGAATGAATGAATGAATGAATGAATGAATGAATGAAGGGGTTTAATACCCATTGTAACCGTAACTGTCTTGTACCCCGTTGTCTGACCGAGCTCTTTGTCTGCCTTTGTTTGCCTAGCTCTCATAGACTGCCCCTGTGCAATCAGGGACATAGTGTAGCCATAGTCCAGCATATGCTCCCGGGAGCAGACAGTGATATTTAGCTCAGTTAATCCGAGCTATGAAGTAACATGAGTTGCAGCCAATATGGAGAAAAAAGTTATTTCCGCTGTTTTCCTCCTCCTCTTTCCATGCAAGCTGGTCGTCCTGCGATCCAGCGACTGTTGCTTTGTGAGGGCTTAGTGCACTTTTCAAAGCCTCATTTTCATTTCTTTTTGTGCCTCAAGAGCACCTCATGCTGTGGAGTTCCCGGGCAGGATTTGGGGGGAGGATACGCACTTAGTTTCACTGATCAAGTCAGGGCAAATCCCAACAAACCATCATAACATTTACTGGTTGTTGTCCCGGACAGTTTTTATTCAGTAAAACCGCAGACTTTTGGTAAATTCAGCCAAAAGACATATGGTGAACATGGTCTTTTTTACATAGAATTGTTGAAGCAGTCTGAAGGTAATATTGTGTTCAGGGGGAACTTAGAATAACTTAATAATAATTTATAGACAAGTACTGTGCTTGTGTCTCCATATGCACGTTTGTTTGTTTGCACTCTGTAAATTGATAGTTAAGGACACTTAACTATAAATGTATCAATAAAGCAGACACTTAACTGCTCATTTGAGTATGTTGCAGGAATAGTCTCTTTCTTTTTCTCTATTCACGGGTGTGGCTGAGTCTGACTAGACCCGTTAGTGTCCGTTTCGGACCGGGTCTGATTGTCCTCTGGTTTTGGACTGGGCCTCTGTCTTTTGAAAATGAATGAATGCACATCAGGTATGGGTAGGCCATGTCCTCCAGACCTCTACACCAGACCTGTTCCCTTTGAGTAGGCTACTTTAACTTGAGGCAGATGAGTTAACGGTTCTTGTTTTCATTTGCAGGTCATTATGTTGTTCGCAGTCTAACTGCTTCTGTGTGGCATAAAAATTATTACACTGATTTCTTACGCTGCAATTGTGGAGGACAATTGATCATGAAAAAGGCAGATTAACAGGCAGCTGTTAATATCCTGTGTGGGTGTCCCAGGACGTCCTGGGACAGAGTGATCGATGTGGTGTCCAATTTTACTCTTTTAGGCATGCAGCCCAACAAATTAATTTACTGGGCAGCGGATACCCTGCTCTTCGTGAGAATAAAGGGCTTAGGTGTTTCGGGCAAAAGTGACTTCAGATGGGAGGGACACCAAACACACACAGCAAAAAAAGAATAAATACATGAAAAATACAGTGTTTCAAATTCTTTTCTGCACCAACAAACAAGATTAGTGTTTTCCTCTGGTTTAGCTCGGGCCCTGTAGCAGTTGTTTTCAGAGGCTGGGCTGTGCTGTGAATTGAATAATGCTGCTAATTACATCCAGTGTGTGATAGCTGCTCCTCCTAATGTAAGTCTTCTATGATATATTTGTGTTGCATCACCGTTGGCCAATTCTGAGTTTGAAACTGTGGGGATTAATCAGCGCTCTGCTGTTTTTCGGTACTGTCCAGCCTGTTTGTGAATTAAGCTGCATTCATTGCTGCCCATTTCATTCGCAGTAGGTGCTGTTTTGAATGGGCAGGTCAGCTCGTCAGTAACAAAATCATTTTTTTCTGCACTACACGGTATACAGTGCATGCTCTGTCCTTGAATTTTATGCCAGCAGTCCTTCAAAAAAACAAGTGTGGATATCGCTTCGATTCACCTGCATGGCCATAAAGTTTGCGTGTCCAGAGGTCTTGTCACATTCCCATGTACTGTTGCAATAATCAGAGGGTGAATGCAGGCTTTAAAAAAAAAATCATCCTTGCTACAAAGTAATAGCTTGTAATAGTTTTTTTTCTGGAGATTAGGCATACTGCCATCTAGTGTTTAATAGTGAGGAGCTGGGATATAAAAACATCAATGCGTACCAACCAGATTTAACAGCATAGTGATGGGAATCCCAGATGTCTGAATTGAATAACAGGATTCCCTTGCAAAGACTGGCAGAACCACAGAACTAGCTGATATTTATGTGTTATTTAAACCAATAAACTATGCTTTTTTTGTTTTTGTTTACGTTTTTGTTTCTCTTGAAAGGATCCAGGGCTTATGCTTATTGTTTTCATCATTCTCAAAATGGAAGTTGAGCGACATGGATTCTTATCAGGTCTTTTTTTTGGGGGGGGCAAAGATTGTCAGTGTTGGGATTCCGTCCTCCTGTTTTTGTGTGCCCTAATTCCTTCATGTTTAAGGTTTATTTCAGGGTGTACCTTTCAAACCAGTATTTTAAACTGCTGTTAACTTCTTAAGTAGCAACATCTATTGAAAGGAAGAAAAAAAAAGGAAACAAACATTGCCAGAGATAAGCTGAGTGAGAGAGGCAGTAATGAGTTATGCTACTGTGCAAATCAGGCAGCTACTTTATCTCTGTTATTTTTCATGTATATTCACAATAGGCGCAATGCTGTGTCTGTCAAGTGTTTGTTACTGCATTGATCATTTTGCCTGTCTTTTCTCTGCATCAGTCTTGTCAATCTTGCTTGCACGATTAGTACATTTATTAGCGCAATTAGTACATTATGTCCATTGGGTTATCTAGTCTCATTCATGTGTGGCTGGTGGATCCCCACATTACAGTTGTGTGAGAGAAAAGGAAGGTACACAGGATGCTTAATCTGGTCACACCTGCTACGAACACTAGTATTTTGCACTAGAACTTTCCACTGTATACATTTTCCATAAGTGTTTTCCATTTTCCAAGACACCATTGGATAGAATGGAACTGCATACAGGAAGTGAATATCTGAGCAGATGCATGGTGTGGCTCCACTACGGGGCTCCAGGGGGCAGACTGGGCTATCTCGCTATTGTTTCACCCCCAGTGAAGGGTCTTTTTGTGTTTAAACAATTCACCCTTAATTATTATTGACCTTGCTGTACAATACATTTCTTGTAAGTGATTATAATTCAATTGGAATGTGCTGTATGTGATTAAATGCTTTGTTCTATTGTGAAGACAGGTTGTCACAGACACTCAAACCATTTTACAAAATAATCTTCCATACATGTCATCCATGGCTGACAGTTTTGTCTACAGCATCTGACTGTGGCTTTTGTAGTGAAGTGGCAGTGATTAGGTTCTGCAAAAAAGGAATGACCTCAAGACCTCTTTTTCTCATCACCACACTCATTCTTACATTTTGTGTTTTTTGGTACTCATCTTCGCTATGGTGGACCAGATTTTTGACCGCTAGCTAGTAACCACTAAACCCTGGCTGTTGTGGAATGGAAGGGGATCTTTAAAATGTAAACAAGAAAATTCATTGGCCTATTAAAATGAGCCCCTTCTTGATGTCAAAAAGGGAGAGCAAAAATTCCAATCTGAAAAACTGGTTGAATGGAATGTACTGAAATGTCAATCAATAACTATCCCAAAATAACTTTTACCTCATTTTTGTTACTTTTAGAGTTTCGGTTTCATTCACTCTTGTACGAATATGATACAAAATGCAGGAAAATTTATTTTTACTGCACTATTGCTTTAAATATTGAAGCGGTATTTTAAGTAACATTGTAAATTGCATCATGGTGTCAGGTATTGTAACTTGAAATGATCTGGCAGACTACAAAAAATAGAAAGAATTAACAATTCATGCATACTTGAAATACATGAATACAGACCTACATATCTACATTCTGCAGATATGGTCTGCAGAAAACATATTCATATACATGAAAAGCCTTGATGTTTTGTGTAAATAAAATAAGATGGCTTTAGGTTTGCAGTTCTGCCACTGCCTCTGCACTTAGACTCACTCTGCTTAGACTCACGGTGACAGAATGCTGAACCCAGGCCTTCCATATTCTGCAGTAGTAAGCAGGTTGCCTAGTAACAGCACAAACTTGTTCTCCCTCCAGAATGCCAGTGTGGGAGAAGCAGAGTGCCTCCATCTCCTGTTCAGCATAAACACAGTACATAGTCCTGCTGCCCTGAGCTGCCTCATACGTCGCTAATATATATACAGGTTTACATTAATAAATCTTTAGGATTTTAAATTGATCCAGTCATGTCATTCAGTCTGACAATGCCTATCCATTAAGCTTTTGTAATATTGTCATTATTTTATATATGGCAGATCCTAGTTTGCAGCTTAATGAAACTTTTTATGTGCTCAACTAAGAAATGAATGTCCATTTCAGTTCAATTAAAAAAGTGGAGAGCAATCTGGTTAGTTGAATTCAAGTTTGCACAGATTGGACTTTAAAACGTGGCTTGGGTTTTTAGAATGTAGGAATGGGTCCGAATCAGCCATTGTTTGCACGTCCTTGGCAAGGTCTCTGCTTGCTCTTAACTGCCGAAATGCAGGGCCATGTTTTATCCAATGTATATTACTTAAATTCTCTCATTTTAGAGTCAGCTCGTCTGAAGTTAAAAATTCTAGAATTAGAGGAGGTGGTCTTAACTTGACAAAATGATCAAAAGTGACTGCACTATGATCACTTATCCCGAGTAGTTCTACCTCTGAGCTGCAAATTCTGTCAGGATTATTACACAAAACTAGATCCAGTATTGATTTCCCTCTTGTAGGCTGAGTAATAGACTGCACCAAAAAACAGCCATTAACCACATATAAAAACTTGTCTTCACATTTACCCTCACCTGACACTACTTCCCAATTAATAGAGGGGTAATTGAAGTCGGCCATTATTAACGTCTCTCCTTCCTGACAAGCTTGATTTATGTTTCCATAGAGCAGAGTATTGATGTTGCTGTCTGAAACTGGTTGTCTATATCATACTCCTATATTAAGGCCCCTCTCATGATCTCTCAGTAGTCTAATCCAGATGTCCTCACAAGAAATGAATTAATTTATGGAATTTCTTGCACATTAAGATTGTCTTTCACATAAAGGGCCACTCCCCCTCCTCTTTTATTTGTTCTATCCTCCCTGAACAATTTGTACTCCTCCATATTATATCCATTCCACTGCACCAAGCCATGTTTCTGTAATTCCAACGATGTCATAACCCCCATTAAACATGACAGCCTCCAGTAAAAAGTTTTTTTTTATACTTCTAGCATTCAAACACTGGAACTTCAGAGCATTACTCACACATTTTGTGTCCTTCCCCTCCACACTTAACTGTGCCGAACCACCTCTATTCACATTTTGCTCTGTTCACTTTATTAATTATATCCTTAGTTATTATTATACTATGCCCTGGTATCTTCCATCTGGGCAGTCTGTACCTCCCTATCCTTAATACTGCTACAAATTTTTCCTCCCTGCTAAATATTCCTCCGCTACCCTAAGCATACGCTGGCCGAATGCAGCTGTATCCATCCAGGTGTATCCCGTCCCACTTGTACAGGTCACTTCCGTTCCAAAAGGAGTCCCAGTGCCTCATAAACCTGTACCCCTCTTTCCTACACCAGATTTGTAGCCACATGTTAAATCTCCATATAAAATTCTGCTTCCCTTTACTAGCATGTGGTACTGGCAGAATTTCAGAGAAGACCATCGTAGAGGTTCTGCTCCTGATCTTTGATCCTAATTCTATAAATATGTCCTGCAGAACCTCAAACCCTTACCTATGTCATTGGCTCCAACATGGGCCATGACCACTGGATCCACCCCTGCTCTGGCCAGGAGCTTGTCCTCCTGTTCCAGGAGGTCTCCAACCTGGGCACCAGGCAGGCAACATGCCATTCAATACTCCTTTTCCCATGAACAGACTATACTGTCTACACCTCTAATAATTGAGTCCACTATGACTAACTCCCTTTCCCTGGGTGGTGTGGCCACCAGGATGCCCTGGGGCTCATCAGTCCTCCCACTCTCAGAGGTCTGGGCCAGATCCTCTTCCAGCAAAGGCTGGAATCAGTTGTACACGATGGGTCTGAATGCCTCCTGCACAGAGAACTGACACCCCATTTTCTCCCTCTGCAGTGATCTGCAACTTCAGAGGGTCAGTGTCCCAGGCCCTACCATTGGAGATTGGAGAAACGGTCCAGATACTGGAGAAGTGTGAAGGTAAGGTTTGGCAGATATTTCTGTACTAATGGGGATGGTGAGGGGGGGTTGTAGAGGGACACTAGTAGTTCGTTTGTTGCACATGCCCTTCTCATGCAGGGTTTGACCTCTAATACAGATGGCTAACCCTTGGGAAAAAAATCTGCTATTTCACTAACAAATAGATACGAGCTTTTTCTGTGAGTGTAAATCTGCAATCCAGTACCTTCCATGGCTTTAGGTATATCGACAGGATTGGGACAGAACCAGGATTGGGACAGAACAGCAGGACATAGGGATTGGATTTTTCGGTCTGCAGACCAGGATTTTTATTCTTTCTAAACAATAAATAAAAATAACAAACGAAATAAAAAGCACATTTTGGTCAAACATATAACAAACACTATACTACACACAGTCAATTGCGTTTTAGTTGGGGTCTCACAGTTTTAAGTAGTTTTAAGCACACAGGTACATTTAGATAATAGTAGTGTGCCCTAGCTGCCCTGCCAGTAGGCGTGGCCGTTAATCACCCTGATTCTGTTGTCCAGACTGACGTCTTCCACAGAAATCTAATCAACTTTGTCTTGCCAAGGGAATTATCAGAAAGCAGAAGTAATGTAGGTCTCTTTTTTTTTCTTGTTAGAAAGAGCGCCCTCTATAGCCTGAAGTCCAGAACAGTAGAAAGTATGGGCAGCCTTGCTCTTCTACAGGCCCCAATTAATATTCTTGGAGTGGAACAGAGCTCAGGGTGAAGATGGCATAAGCCTCATTGGATGTCCCGTATTGATCAGGACGGGCGTGCCCGTGGCTGCGATACTCTCTCCAGGGGAAATCTCATCTTCCCCTGTACAAGAGCGGCAGGGAAGGACATCCTGGAGTAATAAAGTGCTTTTAATAGAATGTGAAGGCACAGTATGGGTTTTTAAAAAATCTGCAGCTGCCAGTGAAACCCAAGCAATAATAGCAACTAGAGGCTGCAAACCCAGCGCAACAATAAAAACTGTTAGACAGTAAGTCTAACTTAACCAATCAAAAGGACATCACACTCAAAACGTGTTAGCAATAGTATTCATGCCTTATGGACACTAGTATGGGAAATACATAGCTAGCCAGCTAATGTTAGTTCTAAAATTAGTTCACATCATTTTTCATTAAACAATATGACACTAAACTCTTCATAAAACAGGCTAGTGAGCTAGCTATAAATGTCAGTTTATTTAATAGCTACAGCAAGTCATTTCAGATAGACGTCAGAATGTAGCAGCTACAAAAACGACAGTACGACCGTAATTTGGTTCAATCACCATGTTTTTGTTTAAATATTACAACAAAGGGAGAACGCCACACATAATCAACGAACAATAGAAACGGGTTTAGCAAAAAGAATTAATCTTTTGTGCGCATAATATCTATGCGTTGCTTTTGGGACGCAGCCCTGTTTTAAAGTCCTCTTTCACCATCTAGTGGAAAAAAAGTGAATTTACTAGTGCTTCCTCCGACATAATATTCAGATACACTGTCATGGATTAAAACAACTCATAACAAAGATGCTAAGTTCTTTACATTCATACAAAGCGCCATGAAACATACAACTGAAACATATTCTAAACCATACCACAATATCCACGTCCACGCCTAGATGTAAATAATGATTGTTATACAGACAATATATGCATGAAAATACATTGAAGAGCTATAAATTAAACAATGACCAATCAATGTGACAATAAGTTTAAAACATGGTATTTTCAAGTTCTGTGCAAAATGTGAAAATTATACGAGCATCGGATTATGAGAAATGTCAGTAAACAAAAATAAGGTGTATTCGCCATACGCAAAGTTTGAAGCTTATACAAGCATTGGATCAAGCAGAATGTCAAAACAGTGCCCCCCCCTACCAGAACGTTAGGGGGGCGTGGACACCAGACCGTATGCGCCACCCACTATTCCTTTGCAATTATTGTAGCCCTATATGTTTCCTTGTATGTAAAGTTTCAATTCCCTGCAAGGTGGGCCGCGGTAGGCTTACATGTACCAGCGATGTTGGGACGGTTGGGGCGTGGCTACAAGACCGCATGAGATGCATACTATTAGTTAGCAAATCCAGTAGTCCATTATAGGTGACACATGCACAAGCAGTATAAAGCTTGTGGAAATGAAACAGATAGAGAGGATCACAAATAAATTAAGGGAAAATAGTCATTTTGGTGGATGGCAAACATTAGGGGGTGTGGCCAGCAAAGCCTATTTTTGGAACAGTGAGAATTTGAATAAAAAATGTATATTCCCTGAATCCAGTAGCCTTAACAGTCAAATGCCCTTGTTTAAAGTTCAGCACCCTGAATACTGAACACAAGTGGTATTACGTGGTATTAAGACCCCTCACTTTTCCTACATGTAAAATATATTTCATATTTCTCTTTTGTGAACGGTACATGTCAGGTTATAACTATATTAATTTTAATTAAAAATTAAACCAGAATAACCAAACTAGATCAGACAGTGCTCCAAATTAAATATGCCTGCAGAACTAGCCTGGTACACTGCGTGCACGTCAGGCTCGTCTTATTTGTATCTAAACTGTGGGAATTATGAAATTGCCCTTAAAACAGACCCACGTTCTGAACACTGTTTAAAGTGAAGGAACTACCCTTAAACGGTTATTTGGAAAGAGATTGTAAAATTTAGACTTAGTTTACTGCAGTTGGCTCAATATCCTATCTCAGTAGGACCTCCAATTGTCAACAGTGGGAATTTGAATAAAAAAAGTGTATTCCCTGAATTCAGTAGCCGTAACAGTCAAAGGCGTCAGAAAGACGCTTATGTTGAAAATAACCTATATCTGTTGTGGCAGCCGCCCGGAGGCATGGAGAGGGTAGTGATTGAGGGGTGGTACATAGCAGCCCGCTGGCTCCATCCCCACACCTTAATGGGAAATCCGGGGCTGTCTGGGCACACCTGACACATGTTTGCCATAATCACGGGAGAAATAAAAGATGCACGTTTTCTACACCGGCGCAAAGTACTAGAAGGGAAAAGCGCGGAGTAGGATTGAGAAAGAGAATTGTGTTTTTGGATTGCTTACTGGATTGATTTGGATTGTTTTGAGAACCCAGTTTGTGTACCGACCATTTACTGTTTTGAGGACCTGCATTGGATTTATGTTTTTTTGGATTACGGACAACGACAATGGATCACGGACTGTATGTGTTTGCTTTCTGCCAGTCTTCCTCGTTTGTTGTAAGAATTCCCTTAACACATTTCCCTTGTTTCCTATTTGCCGTAGTATGTTGATTTTATTATTGATCTTTGGCTGTGTTGCAACCCAACACCCCACATTTGGTGGAGAATGTGGGCAGGCATTGGTGCCTAATTAGCCACTGAACAATAATTAAATCACTACACCGAAAAATGGAAGTCTTAGTAAAACAACTTATGGAAGCCCAGATCGCACAGCAAGCGTTGAACCAGGAGTTGCTGGAAGAACAATGGCAACAAACTGCAACCCTCCGAGCGGAAATAGGTCATCTGACCACAGCTGTAGCCATGGCAGCCCACCGTCCCCGAGTGAAACCCAGTTCATTCATTCTCAAGCTGACGGATGATGACGACATCAAGGCTTACTTACAAACCTTTGAGCGAACGGCAAGTAGAGAAGAGTGGCCACCTGAAATGGGCCAGCCTGATTGCCCCCTTTCTGCCTGGGACAGCGCAGAAAACTTACCAGGATTTAACGGCAGAACAAGCAAAAAATTATGAGGTTCTAAAGAAGTAAATCATGCATCGGTATGGTTACACGTTGATCTGTCAATCACAAAAATGTCATGACTTTAAGTTATATTTCGGAGTTATAACCCCGCCTTGTCCCCCAGGACCCAGATGCATGACTTAATCAGAATAACCAAGAATGCGATGACAGCTGAACCAGCATCCCTGAGTCCTTTGAAAGAATAGTCATTGATACATTTTTGGGTTCTCTCCCGTATGAAGCAAATAAATTAGCTAGCTAAACAAATCCCCTGAGTGCAGATCAACTTGATCATCTGCATCTTTGGCTGGGAAATTCGGAACCGCACAGCTGGAGGACCCAAACCTGGCGAATGCACTACAACAAGTTACCATGGTGGATGGAAAACCCCTGGAGGGGGTAAACGAGGTCAAATTTCCCCACTTTGCTATCAAATGTAAATTGTTATATAGCGTCATGTACGAGAATGATGAAATTACTGAACAGTTGTTAGTACCTCAACCCTTTGTGCAAACAATTTTACAACTCACCCATTCACATCTTTTGGGAGCCCACCTGGGAGTGGAGAAGACAATGAATAGGGTGAGAACGTGATTATATTGGCTAGGGATAAAAAGGTTGGTAGAAGACTTCTGTCGGAATTATCTGGACTGCCAGCAGGTGGCACCGAAGCCCAGTTTTTGCAACCCACTAATTCCCTTACCCATCATTTCTGCCCTGTTTAGCAGAATCGCTATGGATCTCGTGGGACCCTTGCCAAAAAGTAGCAGTGGGCTTCAATAAATTATTTTTATACCCAACAATGCCACCAAATATCCGGAAGCAGTTCCCCTGTGCACGATGGCCACAAGGGGCATTGCCCGTGAGTTGATGTTACTGTTTATACGGATAAGCATACCAAATTAAATTGACAGATCTAGGAACTCTGTTTATGTCCAGAGTAATGAGAAACTTGCGTAAACGAATGAATATTAAACAATTACGCACTTCAGTGTACCATGTACACACTGATGGATTGGTGGAACGGTTCAACCAAACACTCAAGAGCATGCTGAGGAAAGTTATGGAGGCGGATGGAAGGAACTGGGATCCGCAAAGTGCCCCAGACTTACACAGAGTTTGAGTTCCTCTACAGACGGCGATCTAGAGGACTCTTCGACTTAGCCAAGGAAGCCGTTGCCACATCGCACCCTTGTGGAATGTGGAAGAATTAAGAAACAGTATGGCTATGTTGTGGCCCATCATGCAAAAGCACATGCAGGCAGCTCAGGCAGCGCAGTCCCGGGTGTACAACAGAGGAGCACAGCTGCAAGGCGACAGAGTGCATGTTTTGGTTCCCACTTCTGAATGTAATTTTCTGGCAAGATGGAAAGGTCCCTATGAGATCATTGAGAAATTCGGGGATGTAAATTATCGGGTAAGGCTACCTGATTGTTGTAATGTAACTCAGATCTATCATGTAAACCTGCTTAAGAAATGGAATGCACAAGAAGTGTTCTGTGCGTTACAAGCCTTCCTTTACAGTTTCCACTCCCAATGATGTACCATTGGGGGAACAGCTGAGCTCTGCTCAAAAGCAAGAACTAAAGGAGCTGGTCAGCCACAACCAGGATGTCTTCTTGAATGACTGGGACACATGGATTTGAACAACGCATTGACACCGAGGCAGGAAAGAAGGTAACATTATGTCCTTATCGCATCCCTGAGGCCAGGAGAGAAGCCGTACGAAAGGAGGTACAGACAATGTTGGCAGTGGGAATCATTGAAGAGTCAAAAGGCGAGTGGTGCAGCCCCATTGTGTTGGTTCCTAATCCCGACAGAGCCCTCTGTTTTTGTAATTTTTGACTTTCGAAAATTAAACAAAATTTCGACATTTGACCCCATGCCCAGAATGGACGAGCTGATTGAGAGGCTCGGGACCACCAGATTCATGAGCACCTTGGATTTAACAGAAGGTTATTGGCAGGTACCCCTGACTCCTGAGTCCAGAGAGAAGACTGCGTTTGCCACCCCAGACAGCCTCTTCCAGTACTGCAAACTGCCATTCGGATTACATGGAGCCCCGCCCACCTTTCATTGGCTGATGGACTGGGTCCTGCGACCCCATAGAACATATGCGGCTGCATATCTGGACGACATAATAATTCACGGAGATGACTGGAACGCACATCTCAAACAGGTGAGAGATGTTTTAAATGCGCTGAGGGGGGCGGGTCTTACAGATAACCCGAAGAAGTGTCGGTTAGGTTTACAGGAAGCTCAATACCTGGGGTACACCATCGGACGAGGAAACGTCAAGCCTCAGATGAAAAAGGTGGAGGCGATCCGGAACTGGTCTAGGCCCGTAACCAAGAAGCAGGTTTGAACTTTTATTGGACTCACCAGCAACTACAGGAGGTTCATTCCAAACTTTGCATCCATAGCCAGCCCTCTCACTGGCCTAACCAAGAGCAGAGTGGCCATTCAGGTAGAGTGGGGAGGTGGAAAAGGCATTCCAGGACCTCTGTGTTGGACCGGTTCTGGTGACACCAGATTTCATGAAACCCTTACTCGTACAGATGGATGCATCGGAAACGGGTGTGGGGGCAATATTATCACAGCTCCAGGAAGGTGAAGAACACCCAGTGACTTATATTAGCTGAAAATTGTTGCCACGAGAACAGCGTTATTCTACCGTGGAAAAAGAGTGTCTGGCCATAAAATGGGCACTGGAAACGCTTCGTAATTACTTACTGGGGCGAAAATTTACCCTGGTCATGGACCACATGCCACTGGTATGGATGGCAAGAAACAAAGAGACTAACGCACGGGTCACCAGATGGTTTTTGTCATTACAAACCTTTGCTTTTCCTGTACTTCACAGGTCAGGATTTGCCCACGTGAATGCAGACGCCCTCTCCAGGAGAGATGCCCTGTGGTGTCAGGCTGCCCCTCCCTCCCGGTCGGAGATGAGGGGGGAGATATGTGGCAGCCGCCCGGAGGCGAGGGTGGTGATTGAGAGGGGCGGTACATAGCAGCCCGCTGACTCCACCCCCGCACCTTAATGGGAAATCCGGGGTTGTCTGGGCACACCTGACGCATGTTTGCCATAATCACGGGATAAATAAAATACGCACCTGTGTTCTACACCGGCGCAAAGTATTGGAAGGGAAAAGCTCTGAATAGGATTGAGAGAGAGAATCGTGTTTTTGGATTGCTTACTGGATTGACTTGGATTGTTTTGAGAACCTTGTTTGTGTACCAACCATTGACTGTTTTGAGGACCTGCATTGGATTTACATTTCCTTGGATCAAGGACAACGACAACGTCAATGGATCACGGACTGTATGTGTTTGCTTTCTGCCAGTCTTCCCCGTTTGTTGTAAGAATTCCCGTAATAAATTTCCCCTGTTTCCTATTTGCCGTTGTATGTTTATTTTATTATTGATCTTTGGCTGCGTTGCAACCCAACACCCCTGATCCTGCCACAAATATGGTGGTGGATAAAAAAACATCTTTGATCTTATGCGGTTGTTTTGCATCTACTGGTCCTTTGGCTCTTGTTAAGGTCAACTTTTGCAACAGCCATTTCAGTCTCCATACTTGAACCAAATAAAAAATGTGTGGTTTGAATTGAAGAGGGCAGTACACTAGTGTAGACCTAAGGATCTGAAGAATCTTGAAAGATGGTTCATGGAGGAATGGTCACCCCAAGATCATGCCCAATATGTTCATCAATCTCATGAAACACTATAGAAGATTAATGCAGATTACATTTTGGTGGGGTTTTATTTAAAATGGTTGTTAGGGGTGTGAATAATTGTCAAGTATATTTCCATGTATACATGGTAAAACCATGGCAATACAGTTTTGTTTCAGCAAATTTCACTTTGAACTCATGGATGTGTGGATGTGTGGCCTCCGCAGGGGTTAGCAATGGTGATGTGTTCATGTGACATCTCTGCCGAGTTTAGGTTACAGTGAAAGACATCTGATTTGATCAATTTGTGACTTCACCCAGTGGCAGGTCCAGCTCGAATTAGCAGCCCTGCGGCAATAAGGATCCCCTTGCCAAACCGTCCTTCGATACACCAGAAGGGCACTCCCATTAATAGAAGGGCACCATTATCCACAGCACACACCAAGGCACTTTTCCCTTCACTCAAATAACCACTCTGGAGTCATTTCAGAGGTGGATTCAGTGTCCGTTACTAATTCAGTCAGTGCCTTTCCTGTGCAATTAACCGTTCAGTCAAGTGATGAATGCTGGAAACAGATGGTACAGGTGCAAGAGAAACACAATTACCCCCTTTTTATTTTTTCCCCCTGCATTGCTGTCATCACTAGCAAATGATTAGTGATTATTCATGATTGAGTTACCCATTGGGGGGGGACAGCATTGATGGGCCAATCAAAGTGGCCATTATGCCCTGGACTTCAAAGTCAATGTGATCTGGAATGTTCTATGGCAGGGAGTGAGCCTGGCACGGCCCTGTGGGTCTGTGGCACAGAGGTGGATCCTAGCCAGCCTCGCTAGATTTACATTGGACATTTTAAGCATTTAGCAGATGCTCTTATCCAGAGCGACTTACAAGATGTGCATTAATACATGGTAGGAACAATCAGTTCGCGCAAGAGATCAGTGCAGTAATACAGCAATAGACATCGTTGTAGGCAGCTGCGTACCATACCTGTAACACGTGTGCACTGGGGATGAGTAACTCAGCACACACAACCACTCTATCCCCTGTAGCATGCAGTTTCCTGCATTAACATATAGATGAAGCATGGGGGGGCTTCCATTAAATAGATATGATATGATATAGGAAGAAAAAGGGTATTCGATTTCTGATCAAAGCAGCGAGTGCATGTAATGAAGACCCTATGGCTCAATGAAAACCAGAAACCCTGCGCCACGTCTCGGGGAACAGAGCCAACAAGCACTGAAAGGGATACTTGCATCCATTTCAGTGTACACGAAAAAAGAACAGGAAAAAGTACCAGGAGATCGATATGTTTCAAGAGGGAGGCAGATGAGCTCAAAAGGAGACTGGAGTAGAGTGAGACTGAAAAGGAAATATTCGGACCACAGTGGAACTGAAACCATTTTTTCTGCAGTTCTACTTGGTGTCTTCAGAGGATGTCACGTTGCAGTCGCTCGAGCATGTAGAGGCCTTAAGGAGGAGGAGGCATGCATATGGATCACGTCACCATAGTCTAAAACCAACAGGAAAGTAGTTTGCACAAGAAAAGAAGAAAAACAGGACTTGTGGGGTTAGGGTACTTGTAATATGAGACCCTATCAATCGGATGACCATTGAGGGTAAGAATCTGCAAGCAGCTCCACCTGTCGGCTTTCAGGTGAGAAAGGACCATAAACTGAGTCTTTCTTACATTTAGCACAAGTTTCAGATGGAAAAGTTGTTTTTGAATTTCATTCAAGCTTTGTTTGTAAGTCCTGAAAAGCCTTCTCAATATTGTAAAAGCCTTTGCAAATGTTTCCAAGATGCATCATGTTATAAAGATGTCCAAAAGCCTACATCAGAATCATCAGCATCAGCATTTTGGGTTCAAAAATATATGTATACATTTTTTTGTGCACTTTTTCTTTTTTTCTTGCACCCCCAAGAGGAGGAATCAGAGGTCAAACAGGTCTGGGGCATACTCAAGAGCACAACAATGCTACATGAACATTTTAAAGTGATAACAGCCCTGAATTGAGCGTCTGGTTGCAGAATGTTGCTGGTACGGTGACTGAGAGGGTGATTGTGTGTGGCTTTATACTGTGGTCAATTACATACTCGAACTCAAAACATCTTCTGAAGAGTGTTGCAAAACGTAGCAAACCATTCAGAGTGAACTTCCTTTTCAATAGACGTCCAAAATAGAATGTACAAAATATAACAGAACATTCTGAATAATCCCCTTGCACGGGTGTAGAGTTTTATGATATCCTGTATAAAAAAGGTAGATATGATTTCACGGTCGCAGGGTTGGTTTAAATCCCAGCTGGGAAGGTTTCAGACTACTAAACAAGACCAATTTAGCTTCAAATATAAATATGTACATAAAATGTACATTATATGTATATACTGTGGCATCCCAAGGGGCGGCACAAGGAAATGGCTGCCTGGCTCTTTAACTTGTGGGAGCCACTGGAGCTGAAAAGGACTACATTTCCCAACAGCCCGCAGTCCCACACCTGAGTACCAGCTGAAGCGGATGAAGCAATTGGGACTGCTGGCAGCTGATTCCAATTGGGAGATGTGTAAAGGACTGTTTGTTGGCACATGGGGGGGGAAGTAGGTTGGAATAGTGGAGAGTGAGAGAGAATTGGATTGATTGCGGTTACTGGATTGAATTTGGATTGTTTTGAGGACCCTGTTTTGTGCATTGATTTGGATTGTTTGAGGAACTGTATTGGATTTTAATCCTGGATTATGGACTAAAACAAAGATAAAGATTGTGGACTGTATGTGTTTGTTTTTCAATTACCCCACCCTTTTATGTGTTTTTGTGAAGATTAATTTAATAAAATCATTGTTTTGAATACTGCTGCCTCCAGATTATTCAACTGCCTACGCCCTCTGAAAAGGTCCTTCAGTGTCGCCCCAGTGCCACTACCATACATAACCAAATAATATCAATTGTCAGTAAATGATCAACATTTGGCTGTATGTAATTGAATAAATGAATCATTGATAGTAAGCGTGCATATAGTTTTTTGGTGGGTTAACATGTATGCATTGGTCTCTTTCAGGATGGTACAGAGGATTTTCCACCAGGAAGCCCACAATCAAGGTAAATAACCCCCTTCTTTTTATGTTACTTCAGAATTGTGATTTCGCTCACAAAGACTGTAAACAGTTTGATTTCCTGTTGATGATTGTTCATTCCTGTGTGCTTACATTAATACCACTGCTCAGGAGTGCCCTGAAGTGATATCGGCTTCTATTTCATTAATTGTCACACACCTCTGTTCACACAGAAGTCATTCTTCTTCCTTATGTCCATGTAGTTACATTTCATTATGCGTTCATTCACTGTATTGGAAATCTGAGTGAACAGAAAAGCAAATCTGCACTCTGTCCTCAAGAAATGTATTGAATGAAAACAATAGTTTTAACTTATGAGACACACTTGGAGGCATGAACTAGCAGTAAAGGGGCTATTACTCAGTTTAAGGGAAATAATATTGGGTTTTAATATCAAATCCAATGTAACATAATAGTGTTCCAATATCGGTAATGGACGATTAAGAGGCCATATCCTCCTTTAGTTGAAAAGTTGGCTATACATTTTTATTCTGAATTCTTT
This sequence comes from Aldrovandia affinis, assembly GCA_029706075.1. Classification (NCBI taxonomy): domain Eukaryota; kingdom Metazoa; phylum Chordata; class Actinopteri; order Notacanthiformes; family Halosauridae; genus Aldrovandia; species Aldrovandia affinis. The sequence continues at coordinate 3,486,409 of JAINUG010000074.1, read as the reverse complement.
TTTTTCCCCCCACAATCGATCGATCAAGCTTATTCTTGGGATATCCCAACATGCTCAGTTTCTAAAAGGTTTGGCTATGTATCCTCACACACACTACATTTTAAAAGACAAAGAGCCTTATGCATAGCAGACGAAAGAACACTACAGCACAAATTATGTTTCTCCCACTTTATTCTTACAAGACAATGCATTCGCATTTTTGTTAATGCCAAACCACGCCTGCCAGTCAGATTTGGCCTGAATCCTTCAATTTCCTTCATGCGAGGCTGTTAGGTTTCAAGGTTAGCAGTGGATTTATAAGTCCTACAACTTCTATTTTGTTCTTGGAGACAGTGTAAAGGAGAGCATGCGAGACACGCATGTTCCTTCTGCGTGCAGCAGTGTAAAAGGACTGCTCTAATGTTTTCGTGGGTTCTCTGGAGCATGATTTTGAGACGGTCCCTGGAGTGCTGTGCAGGGCCATCTCATTTAATTATTGGGTGCTAATGTGGGGCACCTGCCACGGGTTAGGTCATTGGGGCTGGGCCTTATTATATAAGCAGCTCATCTGGGCAGAAAGAGAAGGTAATTGGGAAAGCGAGTAGTGCGTGGAAGGGTGTGGTCCCGTTATGATTTTTTTTTGTTGCTTTTTGCAAGTTTGTTTTGTTTTCTTTTATAAGTGGATATGTGCGAATGTCTGTGTGGTTTCTAAGACGGCGGGTTTGCGGTGGAGTCCAGGGACCTGGGATTGCAAAAGAAAACAGGCACGTTACTTTAATTTTTGTGGCGGAGCAGCGGTGGAGACGGCGGGACAAGCTGAAGCAGATCGAGGGTGGTGTTGGAGCTAATTTGGGGGATTTCCCCCCCAAATCCAAATGGGGTTTTGCAGAGCCAACCGGGCGAACGTGACAAGAGCTGTGGCGGAGCAGTGAAGGGACTGCGAGCCGGGGACAATTCGAGTGGAGGTGGCGCCGTACCCCTTTGCAGACCAGCCTCGAGTAGCAGCGACCGTTTCCTGTGTTCGTTGTGTGTGGGGTGGGGGCGGGTTATTTATTTATTTCTTTTTGGCAGTGCCCCACCGGTATTGCGGCGTAGCTGGGGGGCTCCACCGTGTTTTTTTGTTGTTGTTCCGTGTTGTGTGTCTGTGGTGTTGGATGATTGTTGTGTAGGGTGTGAATGTGTCCAATAAGGGTTTAGCTCTTTCCCTTTGAGTGGGCCAGGTGGTAGGCCATCCCGGGAGGCTTTTAATTGGCTGTGCAGTGTGGAGATGTGTGCAGAGTGTCTCCTTGCGTGTGAAATCGAGTCTCTTCGGGCGTGTGATTGTCAGTGTGTGGTGTGTATGGGCATGCTTACCTGGGGGGGCTTCTGCCTGGCGGGTCCCGGGAGGTTGTTTAGCAGGAGAGGGAGGAAGAAAAAAAAAAAACAGAATTCGTTTTTTTGTGCAGTGTGCTTTTAAATAATGAATTGTTAAATAAGACATTGTTTTACCTTTTACTTCCATGTCGGTGTGCTGTTTGGAGAGTGGTGGGTTCCCTGCAAAAACAAAAAGGGGAAAAGATAGATTGGTGAGTGTGAGGGAGCTCACAGCCCCTGACACCAACAAGCTTGCTTTCTTCAGTGTTAAGAATAATGCAGCAAGCTGCACTATATTAGGACAGCTCCATTGTACGCATGTGAGATAGGGAGGTGATACACCCCGTAAACAGGAAAGAGGGTTTTACCCTTTATTTAGTCTGGAAGGATCTGTTAACGGCCCAGGCGAGAGGTTAAGACAGGTGATGGTGGTACAGGAAGAAGTTGTTTGACTTTATTGTGTTATACTTGATCACTTTCTGTAAGTCGCTTTTAGCGTCTGCTAAATGACTGTATTGCATTGTATAACTTTTTAAGTGCAATCATTCTACCATATGTCTTCAAGGATATGTGTGATTCTGTTGTATTTAAATGTTCAAATAAATATTAACACGGCCAGTAGAACAATTTACAAAGCAGTACTACAATTCAGAAGGCGCAATCACAAGACTGCAGAGAAGACACAGGAGAGACAGCAGGGCACAGCTTTGTTTGCCACCATTTGAAGCTGTGCGGTTAAAATTATTTTTATCCAGCAAAGTGTGTTTTCTGATGCATTGCTATTAAACAAAAAGCATGCTGCATATTGAAGCATTATTCACTCTGTAGCCTTTCATATCCATATTTTAGTTTTGGGCCCATCCACTCAAGAATGAGTGCCCCCCAATTTCTTATAAGCCAGCATTTCATAGATGAAAACAAAAACACATTATTCCTCAAAGGAGAATATATCAATTGGAAGGAGAGCTTGCCAGCCAAGGCATGACAAACAATAACACTCCAAGCATCTTCTATTAATAATAATAATACGTTTTATTTATATAGCGGTTTTATTTTACAAGGAAAATCTCAAAGTGCTTTACACAGTAATACATGGTTAAAACAGTGTATTAATCAAGGCAAAATGCATAAAAAGCAAAAAATCTAAAACATAGTACAAGACCGTATTAAATAAGGAAGACGCGCTGATAAAAATTAGTTTTTAGCCCGGTCTTAAAGGTTAGCTAATTTGGTACTACATTGAGTTGACAAGAGGAAAGCAAATTTAAGAGCAGGAAAATATTAGTTTCCTTGTACTGTCCAAATGGGAAGGATAATGTATAGTATAACCTGATTCCATTAGCTGTTGCAAGCTCCCTTGGTACAAACATCAGACAGCTAGCCAAGTTCATTATACGGAGGTGTTTCTGGTTTTACGCTCGTAGTTATTCTGGTTTTTTTACGCTCGTAATATTCCTCCAATAGCTCTCCTAGCTCAACCTGCTTCGGATTAAACTGTTGAGATGGGTCAAATTTGCAAACTGCACTGAGGTTGTTCCGAATAACTACGAGCGTAAAACCAGAAACACCTCCGTATAATGAACTTGGCTAGCTGTCTGATGTTTGTACCAAGGGAGCTTGCAACAGCTAATGGATGTAATACCATTCATCCACTGAAAATTCCATAATATTTGTACTCTAATATATAATGTGAAAAATGTGATGGTGTTCAAACATTTTTTTTTTTTACAGGGCATCTTTCCAGTCAGCTATGTTCACTTGAAGAAGGCGATTGTGACCCACAGAGGGTAAGTAACTCTTATTGAATTACATTAAGTGTTTTTTACTCTGAGATGAAAGAGAGAATGAAAGGAAATGGGGAATGGGGGAAGGACATATTATTTCTGAATTTGTCTCCTCCTTATTACTCTTACTGTTCTGTCTTCACTCTACTTTCATACCGCCTGTCCCTTTCCCATATGATGGATTCTGTCCTCTGTCATCCTTCATAAGTGCCTCTTATTTTATTTTATTTTTTACAGTATTTTAGTTATCAAGAAAGGTGAGTCACAAACAGGGGCTCTGTATGTCAGGATGGACCAGCCTACTTCTGAAGGACAGTGCAGCTCAAATGCAGATAAACTTAAGGCACTCAATCTATTCAAGCTTAGCAAATGAAAACTTAGGGGGGATTTGATTGAGGTTTTTATATTCCTAAAAGGGATTAACAAAGTGAACTACCAAAGGTTTTTCAGGTCACAGGTGGAAATTTTTTTCTTCCGTTGCCTGGAACAGCTTGTCAGGTCGGGTAGTAGAGGCAGAAACACTTGGGCTATTCAAGTCCAGGCTAGATGCAGTTTAGATTAGGACATGATGAGCCTAGATGGGCTGAACGGCCCGTTCTCGTCATTATGTATTCTTATGTTCTTAATCACAACATTTACGTGAGACCTTTGACAAAGAGATCTGAGCATACTCAAGCATAATACAATTATGTGCCACAGGAGTTAAAATAGATTAAAATGTCAGTTTTTTGCAGCTTTGTTTAATGAAATCCCTTGTGTTACTGCCATAGTCTGTAGTCTAGGGGGAATAAAAAAACAAAATGAATTTTTCACAATTTGACCAGTTGCTACAACCAAAGAGATCTGTAAAGATAATTCAAGGAACACCCACAGAAAATAATCTGTATAGCACCGGAAACTCCTGTCACCAACCCGTAGCCTATTGTAGTTAAGAAGCAGCGAGGATGGGAGAAACGTAGTAGCCAAGTATCTAGTGAGTCTATCAATTCTGTGATATTGCTCCGGGCCAGTTCGTGCATGGGTCTTCTGATTGCAGGCAGTACGAGACGGTGGTGCCCCTGGAAGATTCCATCATCACAGAAATCACCTCCACGCTGCAGGAATGGGCTGTGTTGTGGAAGCAGCTATATGTGGTGAGTACCTCATCGCCCATAGTCTCGTGGTCATGCGCTCGTGTGTCCCCACCAGTCGCACCAGTCCTGGGACAGATACGCATTTAAAACGTATATGTATATGTAGCGGATGGGCTCACGTGAGGCTGCAGAGTGACGTGGATAAGAGTACGATTAGTTCCCGGAGTTAGGGACTTGAGTCTTTAGCTCAGCGAGCTTAATCTCTCTCTTGTTGCGTCGGAGATCCCCTCGGTTCGAAACTCGCTGCGGGCAGAACCAACACCGTCACATTGGTGCCGTGACTCGGATAATACAACTGATGGCAATCGGTTGGGCCGTGGTTGCTGCCGCATGAGTTTCGAGGGGGAGTGTAGCGGATGGGCTCACATGAGGCCGCTGCAGAGTGACGTGGATAAGAGTACGATTAGTTCCCGGAGTTAGGGACTTGAGTCTTTGGCTCGGCGAGCTTAATTGCTCTCTTGTCGCGTCAGAGATCCCTCGGTTCGAAACTCGCTGAGGGCAGAACCAATACCGTCACATATACGTATCAGATGCCAGTGACAATTGGAAACACTCCTGCAGATCCCTCAAAATGTTTGAAGAAGCATGTTACTAACAAAAATGTATCGTCATATGAAAGAAGAATTTTGTTGTGAATACTGATGAAAATAGATGTTTCTTTTAACATTTTCTGTAATCTGCAGGAATTTTACTGGTGCCTAAATTGTCAGGTATTTCAAACAAAGAATTTGACCCAGGTAGGGCTGACCCCTCTTAGTCGACGAGTCAACTATTTAGTCGTTGGTGTCATAGTCGAGTTTTGTGTCCTCGCTAATTGAATTTTGTTTCATGAAGCACGAGCTAGACACCGGAAACTTGTACGAACTTGGAACACGTATGAATGAACTCATCAAGTTACATCCACAGAAACAACAAAAAATGCAACAAAAAAATACCAAATTCATGTTGTGTTTGGGGTTTCGGAAAGGAGAGGGTTTTTTTATTCCCATCCAAAATATCAGTAATTCTTAAGTAAGAGCAACAATTAGTTATGTCATAAACCATTGCAGCATCCGCACATAAAGATCGATTGAGATCTTCAGTTCTTGATGTCTGAAGCTTTTCTAAGAGAAAGCCAAATTTGTCTTGAGTAAGTTAACAACTAGCATTTCTAGCCCAGATAATGATAGGAGACATGATCAAGCCTACTTTTGACATATTTATTTTATTTTAACCCCGTTGTGTCAAGGTCTAAATATAATAATATTTCCACCTGTTTTTCACTACTACTACACCAAGCCTAATACCTCCAAAACTACCGACATGGTGCGATGTGAAGTAGACAGTTGTACCATGAGGGAACAAGTGTCAGCATCTACAAATGTATCACCTATAAATATCATGGTGCACTTTATAAGTACATAAAATGTAAAATGAAGACAAAACAATTTACACCCTACTAATATGATGCTTTTTAAAGCAATAACATTGAGGAAAGAAATGTAAATAACAATTACAATGAATAATATTTATGCTATTATGCTAATTCTCACGGCGTCAGTGCCATACGTTTAGGGGGCTGACAGGAAGAGGTTAATATAGATTCCTTGTTTAACAAAGCTTGCCAACTCTTTACAGTAGCTGGCTGACTAGTAACCCTGTATTGTTCCTTCAATCCTCTATTCCAGAATCTCTCAGTCACACAGTATTAACAGTCAAACTGGCTAAACAGTTTTCAGTTGACCTGTTTAGCAGAACTGCTTAGATGCAAATAAACTGATTAACTACAATTCCTTTTCAAGATGAACACCTACTAATTTTTCTCCTCCCATAAAATACCCCAGTCTTATGTTTTTATTTCCCACATGCATAACTTTACTTTACTTTAACTTTTTGAATGTAATCTGCCATGCTTCTGCCATTCTTGGATTTTTCTGATTCAGTATTGATTTTCCCCTCATAGGCTGAGTAACAGACTGTACCAAAAAGCAGTCATTAACCACATCTAAAAACTCATTTACCCTGGCCTGACTACTTCCCAATTAATAGAAGGCTAATTGAAGAAGCCCAGTATTAATGTCTCTCCTTCCACACAGGATCATTTTATGTTACCATAGAGAAGTTTGAAGCTGGAGGTCTATAGCATACTCCTATATTAAGGCCCTTCTCATGATCTCCCAGTAATCTAATCTAGATGTCCTCACAAGGAATGAATGAGTTAATACCTGACATTTCTTGCACATTAAGATTTTCTTTCACATAAAGAAAGGGCCACTCCCCCTCCTCTTTTATTAGTTATATCCTTCCTCAACAATTTATACCCCTCCACATTATATTCATTCCCATCCGCTGCACCAAGCCATGTTTCAGTAATCCCAACCATGTCATAACCCCCATTCAACATCACAGCCTCCAGTTCCCAAAAAATATTTTTGTATGCTTCTAGAATTCAAACACAGGAACTTCAGAGCATTACTCACACTTATGTTGTCCTTCCCCTCCACGCATTACTGTGCGGAACTACCTCTATTCACATCATGGTCTAAAAGATCTTTATTAATTATATCCCCACAGTTATTATCTTCATCTAGTCAGTCTGTACCTCCCTATCCTTAATACTACTACTAATTTCCCCCCCAGTCCCTAGTTTAAATATTCCTCTGCTATCCTAACCATACGGGTGAAAGCAGAACGAGCGTGTCGGACGTCTTGTATATCCAAATGGATGTACGCTTTGAAGGCATCGGAAGACCAGCAACCCAATTTTTAAATGAGGTAGTCGGGGAGACCATTTTTGGCAGCAGTGGTGGTGGAACCGATTCTGAGGGAGTGGGAGGAGTAGTGAGAGGAGTAGTACTCGGCGTTAAAACCGGATACAGTTGGCACTGCCTTCACATGTTTTTGGAACCCGTGCCATGTTATGATTTTTCCTGATTCGTTGATGAAAAGGGAATAATGTGGGTGGTGTGACCGGTATTGGAGGTACGATAGGAAGGTTTCGTATGGGTTGATGGGTGAATGTCATTTGAAATAATAAATTGGGCAACCTTCGCCAAGTTGGTTTTACTATGTTTTAAAAAATAGGTGAGCGTTGGGTGATGGAGAGTTCCGATTTAAAACTAAAGATACTTAAAGGGTTGGTGCTGGAGATACCAGGCACGTAAACGGTTAATGCAGGCAGTGAGGATGTTTAGGGTAATAGGGTTCCGGATGGTGGTGGCTCGCATTAAGTAACCTTTTATTAGCAAGATGAGATAAACATTGACATACGGAACCATAGATCATTTAGCAAAAAAATTGGATTGGAGTTATACTTTTACGGTTGTTATTTTTAGATGACGATGAGCAAGTTGGAATCATTTCTGAAAAATAATAGTATTTTAAGGGAGAGCCAGAGGATACCAGATGCCGTTCAGATTGAACAGAGGGTACAAGATGAGGCTGTGCAGGTTCCTGGTGAAGGGAAGGATTTGGTGTGGCGCCTGTTCCATTTCCTGGTCCCGTCCTAGCCAGGGAAGAGTATGGTGAGAGTCGTGGGGTTGCTGCGAAGGGGACTGGCACCTCAGCTGACAAATGGCGCCTTCCCTTGGCATTAGGCAGCTCTCCTGCTGACACAGCGAGGGAGGGAGTGTGTGTGGGCTGGTGAAAGCTTCATGCAATGGTAGTTAGGTAACTACAGCACATAGGCAGTGGGGGAAATGAAAAAGGAGTTTGGGAAGGGAGAGAGAGAGAAAGGGAGATAGGGAGAGGAAAAGATAGAGGGATGTAATTTCTGTTGTTTAAACTGAAACCGAAGGAACCCACTGTTCAGATAATGCATGCTGCATAGTGTACTGGTTTAGAAACTATAATTTACTAGAGGAATTCCTAACTAGGAAAGTGGTTGGGGGCTGGGAGCGAGAGAGAGAGAGAGAGAGAGAGCAAGAGCGAAGAAGGAGCGAAAAGCCGTGGAATTGGAAAGGATTCTAAAGCTATCTGACAAGCTATTATTTCCCCACATCAGGTTGTGAGCTCATGTTTACAGGCAACTGGCTGGAATATTCAGACGGAGGGAGAGGAAGCAGAGCGCTCTGAGTCCGTAAGTACCCAAAGCTATTTTCAAACCAGAGACGGGTAGCTGAATCGCATTTGGGTCTTCCATGGACCTGTCCATAGGACAGAGAGACAGAGACAGTGGTGGCACTTTAGTGTTGAAATGGAAAATGTGACGTTTCACTTGTTGACTACGCCCCCACACCGCCAGGGCCATGACCCACCAGTGAGCCGGTTTGTATGTCTATTTTTTATGTGGATGTTTTTGTACTTGTGGATGTCTCTTTAGGCACTGTATGAACTAAGACATGGCTTTGTGCTGTTTTGTGCTATTTCCACTTCCACTCGTTGGCATGACAGTAGATCCTGCTGTTAAAAACACATTCATATTATTTAATTTGTGTCTTTTGTAGAGAAGCTTCCTTAACAAAGCACTGTGGCTCTAGACCTGAAGTACTGGTGTGTAGCGCATTTGTTTTTCATCAAGATGAAAAGCAGCGTATTAAGTCCAGCCCTGTGTGCCACAATATGTCACATTGGCTTGCATTGATTGGAGGACAGAGACTGGGGCATTTTTAGTTGTTGTTTTAAGCCATTTCTTGGCTGAGATGGTATTGGATTAGATTTACCACCATCATGCGTGTTACCTTAGCTCCTGTGTGGCTATAGTGCCAGGTTTGACAGCATTAAAGCAGTAAGGTACATAAACACAAGAGCGTGGTGGTTTGTAAGAGTTGTGTTCTGAGATTATACTGATCCTTCTTTCAATGGAAGTTCTCGCCTTCTGTTAGGTAGAAGGAGTAGACTGCCCCCCACGCTCAGTATCTGATCGTGTTGGGCGATCGGTTAGTGGGTGCCCAGAATGAGGTTCGAGGGCAGTGAGTCTGCCAGCAGTCTGCCAGGTTCGCACGCTGCTGTCAAGGGTGGTGGCACTGCCAAACGTCTGTTACTGCCCTTGTATTCTCACATGCTTACAGCATGCAGGCGCTGTTGTTCCACTGCAGTGTTCCGGTACCAGTTTCACAGAACATGCCAGTCCTTTGAAATCTTTGACCTGCATGGGTGGTTTTGGAGAATGTTTCTCACCGATATTCAGTGGTCAAAAAATATGTTAAAGAGATGGCCTATTTCCTACAATAGGTTTGTTTTGTTGAGCTATTCTTTTCTGCATCCCACCATTTTCCAGGAGTTCAGCATTATTGGTTTTTAAGGGGTCAGGAAATAATTTTAGTTTTTTTTAGTTTTTTTCTGGTATCTTGATTCCGTATGGGAAATGTCCATTGTGGAGAGCTGTGTGTAAATGGTGCTGTAGAAAATCATTTCTGGTAGACAAATCATCATTTAAAACCTATTTATTAACGCTTTACGAGCCTTCAAGTAGCATGTAGTGCCATCTAACATTATGTAGCATCCTGCTAAAGCATGCAGTTCTATCTCCATCAGGAATTTAAATTGATAGGCCCTTGTGCTGTGTGCAAATTCAGCGTAAATTAGCAGGCCTGCAGCTTGCACTTTGTGTTTCAGAGCACGATTTGACATGCTTCACCCTAATGTCGCAACGTGCCAAGAGTGGCAGTAGTGAGGCAGACAGAAAATCCAGATTAAATAAAATACTTTCACCTGTCCGCTAATGGCACATTTCCAAGTTTGGCAATAGCAGCCTCCCCACGGAACAGAACTGAGAGCATATGCAAAGTGAAAAGTTTTCCGTCCGATGCAGGCATGGTATCTCAAGGTTAACTCGGCCCAAACGAGGGACTTCCTGTACGGTTCTATATTGCAGGGGAGTTTTTTGGGAGCAATGTCCTGTGTTGTCTGGTTCAGGACTGCTAGGGCTTTAGTACTTATGTCATATTAGGTTCAAATGACTAAATGTGATTCTTATATTGCGTTCTGTATAAATGTGAAAAGACATTGTAGATGTTTTTATTTCTTCAGCCTGGGTTGGTGCTACTAAAAGTCCCTAGAGCTTAGTATTGTAAACAAAGATTAGTATTGTAAACAAAAAATGCTTAAAATGTAAATCAGCATTAGGCCTGAGAGATGAGTTTCTCTTCATGGAGTTAGACGACAGATGTGCTCATCAAGACGAGAGTTGCTTTCTCAGGATGTAATTATGCTGCGCTGAGAAGAAAATTCTGAAAAAATTAAAGAAGAGGGGATTCACAAGCCATGTTCCTCTGACCAGGAGACAAAGCAGTGAAACCCCAGCCATGGCGCTCTGTCAGCTGAGCTGCCCACCTCTGCGTGTGTCTGTGCGGTGAGGGGTGAGCAGGCACCTGTCACTTCCATAAGAGATTTCATTGTCTGTATTTTACCCCCATTTGTCATTTTACTTCAATTGACCTTTGTACTGGATTGTCCGTTGCCAGTTTGTTGGTGTGGTGGGGAAGGCAGTGGTTAACCCATCTCACAGGACAGTAACTGAGGCACAAATAGACCAGAAGCCCTGCTTTAATCACCGTATGTGGGTGCTACATGTGTGGGTGGTGTTTGAGCTTCCCTCTTTCACTGGAAAGTGTTTTGAGATCATAGTATGAAATGTGCGATATAAATGCTCTTTATAAATGTGCTTTATATAAACATTATTATTATTATTGGGGCTGGTAGCACATTATATCAGACCATGTAAATGAAAATCAGCACCAAGATACTGAAGCTTTTGCAAAAATATGTTTTTTGTGACATTTTGAAATACACGTTTCCTTTTTTTTTCTTCTTTTTTTTACGAGTGATGCTCGTAAATGTAACATTACTTTTATCCCACCGATATTAATCTTAACAGCTGTAATGTTCATGCTTGCTTGACTGAACAAACACGGCAATAATGAGAGTGGGCTTTCTCAAAGGCAGCTTTATGCCGATTTCTGTCTCCCATCAACTACGTTGGATGTATAGGGGACAGAATGACTTGTGGGGGCTGTGCGGTGGAATTGATCAATATTGTACCACATGCCGAAGCATTAACGCTTGCAGCTAGATTCTCTCGGCACGCACTGCATGTGTCACCACTATGCTCGATCCATGGCTGTAATCCCAGGCTAAGTAGTGTGTCGTGATAATGGGTGGGGGGGATCGTGATACACTCCATACTATTCCTCTGGCTCTTTGCTCAAGAGCAAGTTATATATGTACATCACATGGCCCAGGGTATAACGTGCTGCTTCCATCCACCCACTCAACTGCTGGTGCAGAGTGAAGGGGGGGGCAGCGAGGCACGGTGAGTGTTCAGCATCTCTCCCACTCACTCGTTGACAGTGGCAGCAGCGATTGCCATGCACTTTCGCTATCACGTGTCCAACTGCGGTCTGGGTCACATGTGCTGCCACATCTACATCTGTCGTCTTCTGGCAGGAGATCGATCCCTTTTTGAGGAAGAAGTGTCATCTCAGTCCCCTTTTTGAACACGCTGCTGAAGGATTAGAATTTGTGTCAGGCTCCTCCCGTCTACACAGAGGGTTAGAGACAAATAAGGATGGCGGGTAATAGATGGTTTCAGTCAGGATGGAGCCCCGATCTCATCCTACTTACTGAGCTCACATTAAGCAAACTCACATTTGTAGGAAACAAATCTCAATTATTTGGAAATATGTAGACATAACATACCATTTAGCGGATGCTTTTGTCCAAAGCAATTGATATTAGTGAATGCATACATTTTTCAGTACAGTATATGTGGTCCCAATGGGAATCGAACCCACAACCTAAGTGTTGTCAATGCCATGCTGTACCTACTGAGCCACACAGAGACACAAGTTTGGAGACCTCCTGGAGCATTGCGGACAAGCTCCTGGCCAGAGCGGTTGTGGATCCGGTATTGGGTTCATGTTGGAGCCAATGACATGGCTAAGGGTAGATATCAGATTTGAAGAAAAGACCTGGAAATGAGAGCACACTGTCAGGGGATGAAGAATTATTTTTATTTGATTGAAGATGACATCAGGTGAGTTTATTTATATTATTATTGCAACTGCTAAATCATTTTTTATTACCGGTATTTGCATTGTCTGTGAAAATACACTGGTATAATAAAATGCACAAATATGGAATTGCACATCTTACAATTACAGCCATACTGCTCCAAACTTGCTTGTGTATACATTTGTTTCTCGATACAGTTACTATTGAATTGTACAATATTACATTATTGTATTGAATAATATAAACAAAACACACAATTTAAGTGGTCACTAAATAGATTGTGCATAAAAACAATGTAAACCATCTGGTCATCTCAGTCACCAGATCTAAACCCAAATGAACACTTATTGGAGATTCTGGAGTGGCGCCTGAGACAGCATTAACCACCACCATCAACAAAACCCCAAATTATGGAATTTCTCATGGAAGAATCCCTCCAATAGAGTTCCAGACACATGTAGAATCTATGCCAAGGCGCACTTAAGTTGTTCTGGCGGCTCTTGGTGGATCACTTTATGTTGATGTTTCCTTTATTTCAGCAGTTACTTGTATGTGAAATGGTTCATATCTCTGTATTATTTTCATGGAGAAAGTCACTTGCTTGTTTGTATTCTTTTCCTAAATTGTTACGATTGTGTTTCTGTGTAGGGTACTGTGTGACAGAGGGCAGAGAGGATACTGTGTGACAGAGGGCAGAGAGGAAAGTCCTGCAAAAACATAAAACAGCACTCCCTCCTCCCACCAAAAAACAGAGAGCTACCTCAAGAGGCACCAGAAGAGCAACCATCCCAACCCCCACATCCAGCACAGAGTCGTTCACACAATCAGCTAGAAGAGCACTCACTCCCACTCCCATAGCTACATCACAGCAGGAGCAGTGGTGAGGGTGACAGTCTTTGAACCCATACACCACAGATGATTTTGTACTTTTTTATTGTTGTATATAATAGTAATTGTATATAATAATTAGGTCAACAATTATTACTGTACAGTTGTATAGTTCTTGGGCCTTATTTATATAGAGTTTTGTTTATTTGAGTTGTGCTTTCGGATTAAAAACGTATTTCTGTCAAAATGTTTGGTCCCGTGTTCTTTCTGGTGCAAGGCTCACATTTTTGTAAATACCTTACAAAAACAAATTCTTTTCATAAAATGCCTCAATTTATTTGACTTTGAACTGCTATATAATGTACTTTCTAGGAGTAGAATTGTTTGGAAGATTTAGGTAGCCAAGAGACTTCTGACACAACTGACTCAAGCTTTGTGTTAATATTAACATGAGGAAAGAAACTAAAGTAGTGAAACACGTTCCAGGTGTTGGATGTCAGAGCAGGAGTGCTAGCAGTGTGGACGTCCCGGCCACTTCCGTAGAGACTGCCTCCTGATGGAGGTCAATCTCGCCAGACGTCCACCTGCCAAGCACGACTCCCCTGCTCCAGCAGAGTCATTTCTGAGACCTGTAAGTATCAAAGTGGAAACAGTTCAGGCGCTGTTGGACTCGGGTTACCGCACCCTGGTCTTGCTCAACCTGAGGCGTTGGACAGTCTCACAGAGGTGGGGATACAGTGTGTGCATGGGGATGTTCATGATTGAGTTCTCTTATGCAGGGAAGAAATATAACATGGTGGCAGGGCTTACTCCCCGCAACCCCCTCTGCTGATTTTGGGACAAACTTGGACAGGATTTAGGACAGGTTCTGGCTAGGGATAGACTTGCAGAAGGGACCTGAAAGCAGCAGGGGTGTGTTCATTTTGTTCTCTCCCCTATCACATGGCGACTGGAGTATAGCGACTTGTTCCCAAGCCTGATGGTTCTGTTAGTTTCTGTGTGGACTATAGAAAGGTAAACACAGTCTCTAAATTTGATGCCTATTCAATGCCGAGTTGACGAGCTGCTGGCTTGGTTGGGCGCTTCTTGAATTTTTTTTCGACCAAGAGCTACTGGCAAATTCCCTTGTCTCCATCATCCAAGGAAAAGTCTGCTTTCTCTACTATCATTCGGATTACACCAATTTTTGACTTTGCTGTTCGGTTTGCATGGGGCTCCAGCCACCTTCCAGCAGCTAATGGACAAGCTACTTCGACCGCAGGCTGCATATGCTACCGTAGTGTTTGTCATAGTGTTTTACCAAAAGGTGTTTTTATTTAGTTTGTTATTTTGATTTATAGTTTTTAACCGGAACCCATGAGGGGGAAGGCAGAAGTTTGTTTGTTCATTTGAGGGGGAAGGCTGAAGTGTGTTCTTTTGTATTGTGTGGCTCTCTCTCTCCCTCTCCTTGTGGGAGAAATAAATATCCCAATCCAATCCCTGCATCCTGCTGTTCTGTTCCACTCCTGGTTTTGTTGCACAGGGTTAACATTTTCACGGCAGGGTTTACCTGGCTGTGGCTACATTTACAAAGTTACCAACTGGTCACACTGGTGTGCAGTGACCTTTATCCTTGTTTCTAACTCCATACGCAAATAATTAGTAACAGATTTAGAAAGTGTAGTTTTCTTGCAATAAGAAAAAACGATTTACGGTACAACTGAAATATTACATGAAATTAACATGCATAATATAAGAATCTTAGCCATATTTTTAACTTTTTAATTTTTGGGGGATATTTTGTTTTTCAATGTAATGTTTTTTTCTCCATTATTTTATATATGCATTTCATTGATTCATTCATGACATGTCAAGCCAATCACTCATTGTGAGTAAAATTGGCTACAATGTCTTACTTCTGCCGCCGTAGAGAAATACCACACGTTTATTGGAGACTTTATAAGTCTTTACCAGACTTTATTGAAATAAGGGAATTCATCCGGCAAGGTTTGGAGTTTTGGGTTGCATTTGTCCTTAATTTCATTAGATTGAATTCTGGCCTGTGTATCACTAGGCTAGCCTGTCATAAGCCTGGACTGCCGGGAGATACTGCAGCTTTTTCAAAACATGTATCACAGTGATTGGTTCAGGGTAAATCAGCAACACATCACATTTTTGTAGAAATTGGCCCAGAGAAACAATCATAGACTGAGCAGAGTCCTTTCCAATTTCGGTCAAGGGCCCATTTAATTTTAAATCTACACTGCCGGTCAAAGGTTTTGCAACACTCCCATTTTCCAGTTTTTACGGAAATTTAAGCAGTTCAAGTCCTGTGAATAACCTGAAATGGTACAAAGGTAAGCGGTAAATTGCCAGAGGTTAAAAAAAAAGTTTAGGTTACCAAAAACTGAAAAATAATGTAAATTTCAGAGGAACAAGTAATGAGTTAACGTGGGTTAACAGTCCAGCAAAAGAGCCCCAGACCATCACGCTTCCTCCTCCATGTTTAACAGTTGGTTGCACACACTGAGGAACCATCCTTTCGCCTACTCGACGGCGTACAAAAAGCCTGCGTGATGAACCGAAGATTTCAAATTTGGATTAATCGGTCCATAAGACCTTCTTCCAGTCTTCAGTAGTCCACTGGCGGTGCTTCATGGCCCAGGCAAGCCTCTTTTTCTTATTTTGCCATCTTAGCAATGGCTTTCTTACTGCCACTCGACCTGTCAAATCTGCAGCTTGAAGTCTTCTCTTTACAGTTGAAACTGACACTTCCTTACTTCGACCAGTGTTAAGTTGTGCTTGAAGCTGTTGTCCTGTGAGCCGCCTATCACGCAATCTGTTGACTCTCAGAAACTTGTCTTCTGATTTTGTTGTAGCTTTGGGTCTGCCAGACCTCTTCCTGTCAGAGTTTCCTCCAGTTTCCAAGTGGCTTTTGATGATGTAGGAAACTACTCACTGCCCAGAAAATTACATTATTTTTCAGTTTTTGGTAATCTAAACTTTATTTTTTAACCTCTGGCAGTTTACCGCTTACCTTTGTACCATTTCAGGTTATTCACTGGACTTGAACTGCTTAAATTTCAGTCAAAACTGGAAAATGGGGGTGTTCTAATACTTTTGACCGGTAGTGTACAGTGCCTATAGAAAGTCATCATACCCTTTTGAAATAGTCACTTTTTTTTGTCTTACAGCCTGAAATGAAAGAACATTTTTCCAGCTTTATTTACACATTTTGCCTTACAAAAAAAGGGCAAAATTTCAGATAATTAATACAAAATGAAAAACTAGAATAACAGGGTTGGAAAAGTGATCAGTCCCCTTAGAATAACCATTATAAACTTGCTCGGGTATAACCAATCACCTTCCAGATCACACACCAAGCTAATTGGCTTCCACCTGACATCAATTGTAGTGGTTTTGATTATTTCACAATAAAATCAGCTGTTCCTTGAGGATTCCACTCCTAGTAGTGCATTTTAACGCAAAGAATTCACCATGGCTGGAAAGGTCCTTTCAAAAGGACTCCGGGATAAAGTTGTGGATAGGCACAAGTTAAGAGAAGGATATAAAAAGATTTCAAAGGCTTTAACTATCCCTCTGAGTACCGTTCAGAGTATTATTAAGAAGTGGAAGGCATATGGCACCACCCACACCTTGCCAAGATCGGGCCGTCCCTCCAAACTGGATGACCGAGCCAGGAAAAGATTGATCAGGGAAGCTACCAAGAGGCCAATGGCAACCTTGAAGGAATTACAAGTCTTAATGGCAGATTGGGCGATCTGTGCATGTGACAACAATTTCACAAGCTTTACACAAAGCTGGCCTGTATGGCAGGGTGGCAAGAAAGAAGCCTCTTCTGAAAAAGTGTCACACTGAATCTCGTTTACGTTATGCGAAGAAACACATAGAAGATTCTGATGCCATGTGGCAAAAGGTTATATGGTCAGATTGACCAAGATTGAACTTTTTGGAACCTTTTTGGCGGAAACCAAACACAGCACACCACCCAAAACACACCATACCTACAGTGAAGCATGGTGGTGGCAGCATTATGTTGTGGGGGTGTTTCTCTTCAGCGGGGACTGGGCAATTGGTCAGGATTGAAGGGAAAATGGATGCTGCCAAGTACACCCAAATTCTTGAGGAAAACCTGCAGCCCTCTGCTAGACAGCTGAAGATGGGCAGGTGGTTCACCTTCCAGCACGACAACAACCCAAAACACACCGCCAAAAAACAACGCAGTGGCTAAAGGACAGGAAGGTGAATGTCCTTGAGTGGCCTAGTCAGAGCCCTGACCTAAATCCGATAAAACATCTGTGGATGGACTTGAAGAGTGCAGTCCATCGCCGCTCACCACAGAATTTGACTGAACTGGAACAATTCTGCAAAGAAGAATGGGCAAATATTGCCCAATCTAGGTGCGCAAAGCTGGTAGAGACATATCCAAACAGACTGATGGCTGTAATTAAAGCAAAAGGTGCCTCTACAAAGTATTAAATCAGGGGACTGATCACTTTTCCAACCCTGTTATTCTAGTTTTCATTTTTATTAATTATCAGAAATGTTGCCCTTTTTTCACTTGAATGTTGTAAGGCAAAATGTGTAAATAAAGCTGGAAAAAGATGGATTTTATGTACTTTCATTTCAGGCTGTAAGACAAAAAAAAGTGCCTATTTCAAAAGGGTATGATGACTTTCTATAGGCACTGTATATCTTAAATTTTACCCAGCTTGCTAGATATTGTAGCCCATTGATAAAATTTGAGTAAAAAAATTTACTCAACTCAACGTACGGTATCGTGAAAGCCTCACTAGGCCTGTCTGATGTCTGGACTGGAGAGATCCATCTCATTTGGCCCTTTGACGTCATTGTTACAGCATGCCAGGAGAGACGATTTAGCCAATTTGAGCAGCACTGAGTTGCTTGGACATTTCCAATGAACATGATATTGCTCTACGCTGCTGCAGCTTCTGCTTAACTGATTTAAAAGTTCTCTTCTTTCCGCTTTGCTTTTTTCTTGCCACGCAGAAGCACAAAGTGGTCCTCTTCTACAAGTTGCGACACGTGATGAGTGAGCTCATTGACCTGCGGCGGCAGATGCTGTCTGGTCACCTGACCCAGGACCAGATCCGTGACGTCAAGCGTCACATTACCGTACGGCTGGACTGGGGCAATGAGTGAGTTACTACCACCGATACCTTGCACTTCCTTCGGCCTGCTGCTTCCTTTTTATTCCCGTTGAGTTTTGCACCAAACCAAGTGAGAAACAGTATAATACCCACAACCATTACACTTCAGATTAAGTTCTTATATGCTTTCTCTTTCTATTTCTTTTTATCCATTATGTGGCTTTTTCTTTCTTCCTATAGCCTTTAAAAAAATATGATGTATTTTTGAAGGTGTGTTTGCCTCATGGTGACGTGTTAGGTGTTGGCATGTTTCTCTGTGTGCAAGGCGGACGCTTCTGCATAGTCCTCAACTGCGCTGTAATGACAGTGTTTCACATCTCCTGGGTCGCTCAGGGACTCAGACAGAAGGACCTTTTAAGAGGATGCCTAGCCGGTATATCCCCCCAGGGCACCTCGATTTGGCATGCAGTGCTCTGACACACATGGGCGACCGTGCCTCCTGTGTGCTGATTTATCTGTGCTCTCATCTCTGAAGGTGACACACACTCCCCGGTGCAGGGTGTAGCAAGGTATCAAGTCTCTTAATGTTGTCCATCCATCACAGTCCTACAGTTATTGAGTTCAAAACTCTTACTGCTTTATAAATGCGTGAGGTGACCAAAAGGACTGTTATTTCTGTCTGTTATTTATAACTGATAAGGGTTATAGAAAGTATAGCGAAAGTTTTTAGCATAGACGTATTATTACCCTGTTATTTTGATTTATTTCATCATATATATATATTTATTAATTAATTAAGCAAACATCCATGTACAAATGATAACAATAAGATTTCATCTGTGTTACAATACCACCAATCAGGAAAATTCAATCATGGTTTGGTATTAATTGTGCCCAAGAAATACTGAAAACACTCATAAATCAAATGCCTCTGTCAAATCATAAGTGAATTAAACCACAAAAATGTTTTAAGTGATAGATAATGGTTGGCAAAAGCCAAAAAAAGGGCACCTTGAGCACCTTGACCAATAATGAATTGAGAACCATAGTCTGTCACCAATTCAAATTCCGTAAAGAACTGAATGACTATGGCAGAAGTAACTTCGGAGGTAAAGGCTACCTCTAGCCATTGACTAAAGCGATCTATGAGCTTTACTGCATAGCAACAGTCATGTGTTGAAGTGTGGATCAGTCCCACTATGTCTATTGCTAGCTTCTCCTAAGCAGCATTGGGAAGTGGCACTGGTTGCAATGGAGGAACACGTGTGATGCTGTAGGCAGGTAACGCATGATTTCACAGCAGCTTTGACTTGACTATCCATGCCTGGCCACCAGTACAGATCCCGGGGTCTCTGTTTTGTTTTAACGATCTCTTGATGGGTGACATGGGCCAGCTGAATGAGATTCGATTGCAAATCTGTCGGAATGATCACATGGTGAGTGCCACGGATGATGTAATCATATTGTATGGTCAGTACATTTTGGATCTTAAAATAAAGCACAATGGAAGGGTCAAAGCCTTTGGAATTGCGAGACAATCCTTTCGAAATGAGTGTTTTCACTTTTTGCACCATCTCAATGTCTCGTTCTTAGTGAGGATCAGTCACGGGAAGTGGTAAACATGACAAACAGTCAGCAGTGACATTTTCATGTCCAGGTTTGGACACCATTCAATGGTGTAGTTAAAGGACAACAGAGGAGCAGACCATCTGGCAATCCTCATACCTGTTCGTCCCAGCCCCCTGGTGGAGAGCAGCATCGTCAGTGGGCTATGGTCTATATACAGGATGGATTGGTGCCCCAAAAGAGTCTGCTGCTGCCGTGTTCTTTCACGAGGGTTGTAATTTTGTTTTGTTTTGCAGTATCTTCTGCCACCATGCAAAGATGTTGCGTGTATGGCTTTAGTCTGTTTCAGTCCCGCTTATCATAACCTTAGCATCAGCAAATTCAATTTAACCCGCAATAACAATTGCTTTCTACAAATAAGGTCCGTCTCTAAAAGCAAACATTCCCGAATGCCTGATCTTTGATCATGTTGTCAGCAAACGCACCAAAATCACAGTTCACAAGAAGCTTGCACACCGCACTGCTGATTCACACACTTGCTTCCAGTCATCCGATATTTCTCCAGTGTCAAGGGACTGCATACAAATATCTGGTTGTCAATGGTTTATAAATAATCTCCCAAAGTTCCTTGAGTACTCTAGGATATATGCCATTGGGGCCTGCTGCCTTATTTATCTCAAGTTTTTATAGTGTTTCTAGTACTTCTTCATCCCTTTCATCAATGTCCTCTAAAAAATTCTGTACATTGGCTGTACTTTTAGGCACAATTATAACCTTTTCTGGTAAAGCTCTCAACAATGTAACGGTTTAGTGTATCAGCAATATCCTTAGCCTCCTGAGACCCAGGAAAAAAAAAAATTATTTTGATTTTTTTAAAGTAAAATTAAGTGTTGGGGTGGTAAAAAACACATTGCAAAGGTTTTTTTTTTTTTTTTTAAACGTAACTTTATAACATTTTTACAACATGTGCACTGTAGTGTAAAATAGGACTTCATTAATGTCGATTGTGCCTCTGTCATAGAGCTGTCTACTAAAAAAATGGAAATTATGATATGATTATGATATGATAACGTAAGTACAAAGTTGGCAAGGCAACACCCCCCACTTGTGATATCATCTTAAAGCTACAGTTGTCCTCTCTAAGGAACATTAGGACTCAATAGAGTGACATCTGTAGTATGGGAGGACTTAGGAAAAACATAATGTGCACTACAGTGCACAAAAATGAATTGCCGGGTCTCAGGAGGTTAGTATTATGAAGCAAAGATCCTTCCTTATTCTTAATGCAATTAACGTCTTCATTGACTTTCATTTTTCTACTGTAGCATTGAAAATAATATGCTGCTTCAGATTACTTTTTGCATTTTGGGAATTTTGATTTCAATGTGCCTTTTAGCTGCTCTCGTTTCCTTTTTAGCCTTAGCCTGCATATTACAATAATCTACCTGGTTTCTCTCCGAATTGTCCTTTTTATATACTCTGGTAATAAGATTTATTCATCCACTGTGGAGACTGTTTTTTCATCTTATTCTTTCTTAATTTGTGGATGAATTTACAATGTGCATCAGCAATAACCCTTTTAAATTTCATACATTTTTCATTCACAGTTTTACAATCTAGAAGTTTTACCCAATCTATATTACTTAAATTCCCTCTCATTTCATTAAAGTCAGCTCGTCTGAAGTAAAAAATTCCAGAGTTAGAGGAGGCAGCCTTAACTTGCCAAAAAGTATCAAAAGTGGCTGTACTATGATCACTTACCTGCAAATTCTGCCAGGATTATTACACAAAATCAGATCCAGTATTGATTTCCCTCTCGTAGAGTAACAGACTGTACCAAAAAGCAGTCATTAACCACTTCTAAAATCTTCTCTTCACATTTACCCTGACCTGACACTACTTCCCAATTAATAGAGGGGTAATTTCGTCGCCCATTATTAATGCCTCTCCTTCCTGACAGGCTTGTTTTATGTTTAAATGTATTCTTCCTCTTATGCCCACCCCCCCCCCCTCTCTCTGCTCCCAAAGGCACCTAGGCCTGGACCTCATCCCCAGAAAGGAGTTTGAGATGGTGGATGCGGATCAAATCAGTGTCTCAGACCTGTACAAAATGGTAGGTGACCATGGGGTGAGTTTCATTATTATAGGGACCTCTCACTGTATGGTTTTTTAGATGCATATAACAGTTGTAGTTGTGAGTGCCTTTTAAAAAAATGAAGTTAAGGTAGTTCATAGCAGTGCTGGCCTGTGTGAGTAGTACTGCACTTACAATGCTGTAACTTTTTTATGCAGTATATTTACTGTTTGCAGCAGAGTATGTGCTTTCCAGTGGGTGTATGCCTGTATTTAGATGTACATGCTTGTTTGCAAGATATAAGAGATAACACCCTGGAGTTGAGTGTGGCGGGGAGATTAATTTTCTGTCACCATGCAAAGCTCTACAAGACACACCCTCCTACACAGTTGATTATTAAGGGTTTTGCAGAGGTTTATATACTATGGTATGTTTGATTAGCTGTTTCATAGACAACAAAGCTAAGAGGCAGTCATACATTTGTTCAGAACTGTGCAAGTAAAAAACATTTAAATGTTATATCCTACAGATATATTTTTCGCAAATGTATTTCACTTTGCTCTTGTGAAAGAAGGGGAGAAAGAGAGAGAATGAAAATAGAAAAATTGCTTAAGAAACAATGGCAGTCACTAAGGATTTCTAGCTATGCTCTGCTGTTGCCGAGTGATTGTGTGCGCCTGCACTGTGGGGTTTAAACGGCTGTTTGCTTACTGAAGAAATATATCATGGGTCTGAAATATACACAAAAAGGCATTTTATATACAGTAAATGCAAGCAGTTTAATCAGCAGTTTCTACTATAATATACAGGGGGCCAACATAGACTCATGACACCCAAACAACAAAGTAAATAAATGTCATATACACTATATGGCCAAAAGTCAGTGGACACCCCTACTAATTATTGAGTTCAGGTGTTTCAACCACACCCATTGCCAACAGGTGCATAAAATCCAGCACATAGCCATGCAATCTCCACAGACAAACATTTAGAATTCAGAATGGTTCGTGAAGAGCTCAGTGACTTTAAACGCAGCACTGTCATAGGATGCCACCTTTGCCACAAGTCAGTTTGTGAAATTTTTGCCCTCCTAGATGTGCCCCGGTCAACTGTAAGTGCTATTATTGTGAAGTGGAAGTGCCTAGGAGCAACAACAACTCGGCCATGAAGTGGTAGACCACGCAAACTCACAGAGCGGGGCCGATGAGTGCTGAAGCGCATAGCACGTAAAAATTGCCTATCATCTGCTGCATCACTCACTACAGAGTACCAAACTGTCTCTGGAAGCACCATCAGCACAAGAACTGTGCGTCGGGAGCTTCATGGAATGGGTTTCCATGGCCGAGCAGCTGCACACAAGCCTCACATCACCATGCGCAATGCCAAGCGTCGGCTGGAGTGGTGTAAAGCACGCCGCAACTGGACTCTGGAGCAGTGGAAACGTGTTCTTTGGAGTGATGATTCACGCTTCACTATCTGGCAGTCTGATGGACGAATCTGGGTTTGGCGGATGCCAGGAGACGCTACCTTCCGGAATGCATAGTGCCTACTGTAAAGTTTGGTGTAGGAGGGATAATGGTCTGGGGCTGTTTCTCAGGGTTTGGGATAGGCTCCTTAGTTCCAGTGAAGGGTATTCTTAATGCTACAGGATATAAAGACATCTTAGCCAATTGGGCGCTTTCAACTTTGTGGCAACAGTTTGGAGAAGACCCTTTGCTGTTCCAGCATGACTGTGCCCCTGTGCACAAAGCGAGGTCCATAAAGACATGGTTAGACGAGTTTGGTGTGAAGGAACTCGATTGGCCTGCACAGAGCCCTGACCTCAAACCCATTGAACACCTTTGGGAGGAATTAGAACGCCGATTGCGAGCCAGGCCTTCTCGTCCAACATCAGTGCCTGACCTCACAGATGCTCTTTTGGCTGAATGGGCACAAATTCCCACAGACACACTCCAAAATCTTGGGGAAAGCCTTCCCAGAAGAGTGGCAGCTGTCATAGCCACAAAGGGGGGTCCAACTCCATATTAATGCCCATGGTTTTAGAATGGGAGGTCCAACAAGGTGTGATGGTCAGGCGTCCACTGACTTTTGGCCATATAGTGTATGTACTTTCAGCAAGCATGATTCTACAGTGATCTCTAGTCCTTAGGGAGCAATAAGGTGGCTATATGTAGTACTGTTTAATAATCTTTAATATTTCTCCACTTAATACTCTTTTTTAAGAACTCTTGTCAAACACTTACACAGAAACATGATTTATCTGTAATATTCAGATATAACAAATTAATCATCACCATGGAAACATGAAATGAGCAACAAATCAGTCCAGCAGGTAATATAAGTAAACGGGATGTGAGGTGTGTTACTCAAGAAATTCCCCATGGTGAACCTTTTCTGCCTCAAGGTCACACTCTTCTTGAAAGTTCTTCAAGGTTATTAAAACAGTGTGAGTACTCTCAGAACAATTATCAACAATGAGCTGCTTCATGCTTGGTAGAGAAGTCAATCTCCCCTGATGTATGGGCACTGCCAAAGCTACAGGTAACTTTATTTTGGCAGTTACCTGTATATATACCATGACTGATGTAACTGATGCACTGGCAGAACGTTTGCCCCATATGCTGCTTGCACCCCTCCTGTCAGCATTATCTAAAATGTTTAATGTAACATATGTTAACATGTGTTGGTGTACATTGTGAACTTTGAATGCAATATGATCTTTGAGCAATGATTTTGCAAATGTAATAGTATAATGTATTCAATGTAATGGAAATTTAGATTGAATCTGAAATTCTGAGCTGAATGCTGCCAGCTCTTTTGCTTTCTCCAGAGCTCTTCGTAATAAAAGGTGTGATATCAGTCTTGGCAGTGCCTCTCTTTGTTATAAGTTACAAATTACGCTTTACTATTATTATTATTATTATTATTATTATTATTATTATCATTACGTACTAAGGAGAGCTGACACACAAATATTTTCTATGTTTTGGGTATATGATCCAGTGCAGCCCAGACTAACAAGCCTGTTTTTCGCTCTCCCTCCGATGCATTGCAGCATCTGTCCAGCCGACACAGTGCCCAGCAAAACACGTCCCAGGTATGTGCTGTTGTTCTGCTCTGAGGTTGTCTGTCTGTCTGTCTATCCATCCATCCATCCACATTAGTGAAGTTCCTGCTTGGGTATGATGCCTTAACAGTGTTTCAAGTGTTAATGAATGCCAGAATTAAGATGGAATGTATGTAGTACAAGCTAATGCATCAAGTGTAGATGTTTGAAATTGTGTGGGGAATTGGGGACATTGTGTGTTCACTCTCTGGGGGGTAATTATGAATGGTGTGGTGAGGGCCTTGGGTAATTAATATGAAATATTGAAATAGGGGAAACGTTTTTGCCTTACATTTTTTGTCTGTTGATTAAAAGACTACAGTTTCAATGTAATTAAGTACATTTTAAAAATCTATATCTATCTATATAACTTTGTTGGATGTTTTATGTCACTGTTTATTTTCACGTTTCCAGGGCGACAGTGTGCGCCAGCACCATGGCGAGGTGTGCCATATCCCTGTGCCACACAACCTGTTTGTCAGCCTGAAGAGCTTCACCTACAACACCATCGGTGAGGACACGGACATCTTCTTCTCTCTCTACGACATGAGGGAAGGCAAGCAGATCAGGTGAGGGGGATTGTGGGAAATGTTCTTTGGCCAAAAATGAAACATTCTCTCTTACCTTTAGAGTATTCATTTGACATGAAGCTCTCCAAGGCTTCTCGTCCCAGATACCACTCTCTGTTTGAAGTTTTAGGCCAATAACCCAAGTGAATAGAAATCAATTGCAACCAGATAATCCAACTAAGCTTCCACTGAAATTTCTCAGTGAAATATCAAAAATTTAAAAGTGAGGCCTTCAAGGCTTTATGCTCAAGGTGAACCACATCTATAATTATATAACCGTGAGAAACTGGCTAACAAGCAATGGCTAATGCTCGGCGCACAAACATCACCAGCGCTGGGAAACCTGGACTGCCTTTGAAAACTACCTCTGGAATACCACCAATAGCAACTCTTTAAATAGAGGGGGCGAGACTTCAAGCTCCCGAGCTGCTTTTGGTGGTATTACTGTAGCTCACTGTACTGTATTACCAGCTTTCCATGCCAGTTTCTTATGAAAATGTGGTAATATGACATAAGTTAAAATAAAACAGATTTTCGGTCAATTACTTTTTCATGTCCATTAACTAGTTAATTTAAAAGTTGCAATTCGCGGCAATGTAGTCAAGTACAATATGTGACATGCTGATTGGACCTGCTTACTTATCACAATGGGAGGCGACTAAAAGGACAAGCTTGACGTGTTATTTTCACCTGTGGATCTAGGTCAGGTTCTACAGCTGAAGATTTCTGGGGTTTTCGTGCTAAATTTCACCTACAATTTGTGTATTGATGGGTCTGCAGAAAGATGGAGGAGCATATGAAAACTTAATTCATCGCAGTGACAAGAGCTAGTATCAGTCACTGACACTGTTTTTACTGTTTTCAGGTATATAGTACTCGACTGTCCAATAATATCATAACGGTCAAGAAGGAGTCTTGTATTAATATTGTGTTTTAAATACACTGACATTGTGTTATAATACATTGTTACTTTAGTCAGTTTGTTCATTAAACCAACTACCTAACTTAGCTAGGTCGGCTCGTGATCTACAGGTAACTGCCAAAATGAATGAAACACCATTCTTCCATGAGAAATGGCATCATTTGGTGTTTTGTTGATAGTAGTGGAAAACGCTGTGTCAGGCGCTGCTCCAGAATCTCCCATAAATGTTCAACTGGGTTGAGATCTGGTGGCTGAGATGGCCAAGGCATATGGTTTACATTGTTTTCATGCTCATCATAGGATGAAGGTGATCACTCAGAAGGCTTTGTATTTATTGGCGTTTACCTTGCCCTCTAAGGGTTTGAGTGGACCTAAACCATGCCAAGAAAGTGCACCCCACACGATAACAGAGCTGATAGCACCCTTCATGTTTCCTTAAGAGGGTCATTATCCTTAGTGCACATATAGGTACATGTTCCTATTCACTGCAGAAAGGTTTAAACAGTGATTTTTAATGAATTTTTCAATATTTTTTTTATATATGCAGCTCTATAGAGACACCATGTGCTTCTACAGGGCCAATAGTTTAGGGCTGGTATTTTGGTGTAGCTATGAATGTACAGACCACGTTTCATCGCGTGTCCACAGCTAAGTTCATCAGCTTACTGCGACCATTCTTTTTTTGTAGCAAATTTTATTAAAATAACATTTAAGAGGAGACTCCAATTAACAAATTGTGGCAGTTGCATGACAATTTGTCCAATAGTCCAGGAGGAAATATCTGGAAAAGAGGAAGTGTTTCTAAAAATTTTAAAAAAATGTCAGAAATTAAAAATGGTGGAGTAATGGTTCCTTGAGGCATACGTGTTCTGTGCAAGAAGAGTAACCCATGGTATCATAGCATTTCAACGGTAATAGCAATTTCCTAAGACAAAATACACAATGGTAACTGTGTAAGATAGTTGACATTATGCTAATCTGACTTTTATAGTGTCAGTGTGAGCCTGCATATTCGAGCTGAGAGCAGAGCTGCGTGGAGGTGTTTAAGGCATTTGGTCACAGCTGGCAGTGGAGGACTGTGGTGCTGTTCCTCATCTCTGGAGGTGGGGCGCAGGAAATAAGCCTCTGCAGGGGGGTGGAGGTGGGGGGACTTATTATTGCACCCAACCGGCCAATTGGCAGGGGAACAGTGGAAAGAACTGCTGGAGCTTCCCTCACCCTGGAAGGCCCCCGACGGGGCAGGAATTAACAAGCAACATCCTGGCTCCTTGAACTTGGCATCCCGTGGTGAGAGATAACCTTGACACAACAAGAGACAGTTTATGTTCCTATAAGTTTTTAGTGCAATAGAAAACAACAGAGGCCTTAAGACCATTGTCTCAGACTTTTGTAAGGTGAAGTATTGAATTATTTAAGGTGTATCGACTCTAAGGAGACGCGTTACGGAGATGGAAGGAGCAGAGAGGCCGCTTCACAGATCCGTGCTTATGAACCTTCTGCCGTTACGGACAACACTAATGGGAGACGGACTGAAAAAGCAAGTGACGGGCCGTAAACACAAACATGCAAAGGCTGCTATCCTCCGTGTTCGGCTGTTTCAAGCTTTGAGAGGTCAACACGTCAGCAGGTCAGACGGGTTTCGCTAGAGCTTCAGGTTGACAGATGCAGGGTGTGTTGCTGCATCTTCCCCCTGTATCTGCTTTCGGAGACCAATGTGTTCTCACAAGTCCCTTTAATGACCACTGTGCATTTTTATCAAGTTGCTAAACTATAATGCTAAATATAGTGGTAATCAGCAGACCTAATGTACATTCAAAAAGGTGAATGTAAGCTAATGTTCGGCAAAATTGTCAAACTTCTTTCTGTTCACCACAAACGTTCACTAACGTTAGCCAACAGTCTGAAAAGGTAGTGCACGGCTAACAAAAATAGCTACAGACGGGGAATATATGTAGAGAACTAGTAAGTTGGCAAACATTTGGCTATTACAATTCATTTGAATAAATTGTATTTGCTCCGAACTCAACAGATTTATCAACCGAGTAAATGTATCTCCTTCTCACTGTGCCATCCATCTTAATTAAATCAATGTCATCGGCAAAGAAAATATAGCATTCAATTTGAAATTGTTCACCAGTAACTGTACAAGGGAACATACTTCGCTGCAAGCTGTTCTTATTGAACACACATCAGATCTTCAATATAATACTGTGGAGAATCTGAATGCTGTATCAAAATCAGGCCTACGTGAAATGCGCATTTGAAATACCAATAAAAAGAGGAAATTAACACACTTAAAAGAATTACTATTAATTTGCTCTGCTGGCCTGCCCCAGTGTGATCCAATTAATTTACAGGCCAATGCATGAAATGGTCTTGGCTAATAGACTATTTAATATAAATGGCAGTGATAGCTTGTTGTTTTACAGATGGGTCTGACATTGAAAATCAAGTGTTTACAATGCTGTGCTTTGAATGGCCAGGCAGTGTAGCAATGAACCCATTCAATCCTGCAATAATGACAATAATGCAAAATGATCTTGAATATTGGATTATGACAGTCATTTATATAATGAGGATAATAACAGCTGTTTTAGTATTATTATATCAGTGATATGGCTCTTCAGCTGCTACTTATAATGACGAGTAATTGTAATGTCTGCTTTCCATTTTTTGTACCGAATTGACCACAGGCGCAGGACTGACAAGGCACCAGATGATTGGGCTATTTTTGTAATCGACTGGCTGCCTAAGGGCAGTTGTCCGCAGGGGGATAGGTAGAGAGAGCATAACAGATAACGAGGATAAGAGATGTTGGTATACATCAAAAGCGGGGGGGATAGTGATAAACATGAGACCCTGACACCGCAGTTCAAATGCAGGAAGAGATTCGGAAGAGAGAACCAAGTTCCCTCCTTAAACTACTCCACAGTGCCATCTATAGAATTATCATTTGTCTTTCAGTGAGAAGTTCATGGTGAGGCTGAACAAGAACGGCGGTCCAAAGAATCCAGAGAAGGTTGATCGTCTGTGTGCTCTCTTCACGGTACCTCCTCTAAACCTGCTCATGTGATGCCAGCAGCATGATAATTACGCGGATGCTGATTATGTTGATTTCATGATCACCAAAACTGCTGATAATCATGATCAATGTGACAAAGTGGCTTTTTCACCTTGCAGGATTTGAGTAACAAGGACTTGAAGCGGGACCTCTATATTGTTTCCCAAGTCATAAGGACTGGTAAGCTGTTCGCCAATGTTCCAATTTCACCAAAGTGCACCCGAGCTGAACTGCAACCTTGAGTTTGGTAAAGTGGGTTGAATGTGCCTCAGCGCTTCCCGCTCACATTTCACGCGCCGTTCGCGCCTCGAGGGCGAATGCCATTAATGCTAGTTCACGTTCACTGCTGCAGGCTTGCACATACATATGCGTATTTGAGTTGGTTGAGTTAGGTGTGGTTTTTCAGGCCGGATGCTGCTGAATGACTCGAAGAAGGGCCTGCCTTACGTGCAATACCGCCGTCCCTATGGCTGCGCGGTGCTGGCCATGAGCGATGTGCTGCATACCATCTCCGAGCTCAAGGAGGAGAAGGACTTTGTGCTCAAAGTCTACACGTCAGTACCTGCTTACAGCATACATGCATATCAGACCTGGGTCAAATGTGAAATACTCTAGTTCAGTGGTTCTTAATCCTCTCCTCGGGGAACCCCAGCCAGTCCATGTATTTGTTAAATTCCACCACCAGCACACCTGATTCAACTAATTTCTACTTAACGGCGTTGATTAGTTGAATCAGGTGTGCTGGTGGTGGAATTGAACAAATACATGGACTGGCTGGGGTTCCCCGAGGAGAGGATTAAGAACCACTGCTCTAGTTAGATGCTGGTAAAATTTGAAAACAATCCTGCAGATCCCTGAGAATTTTCAACGAAACATGGTATTTAACCAAAACGTATAGTCATGAAAGAATAATTTTGTTCAGAATATTACCATCAACTCAATAAATACAGGTTTTGAACTATATTGTATGCTCAAAAATGGGGAAATTATATTATTTTGTACTCGTACAATTGCTCAGGGAAAACTTTTTTTCTTCCGCAAAAAGATGTCACAATTGAAGAGTGTTTTTCCTCAAAACTCACTCAAGTCGCTTGACCAGAAGTGGACTGAGTAATTTTTGGGGAAAAAACTACAATTATTCACACCCCTAAAAATTATTTAAAATAAAGTCAAACAAAATATATCTGCATTAACATGTCATCTTCTATAGTGTGTTATGATATTGATATAGCGGGGATCTTTGACCATTACCTCCATACAGTATCTTTCAAGATCCTTAAGAACATAATAATACTAAAAGGGATTAATACATATACAGTGGTTTCGGAAAGTATTCAGGCCCCTTCACCTTTTAAACACTTTGTTGTGTTACAGACTTAATTTAAAATGTTATGTTTTTTGCCATCAATCTACACACAATACCCCATAATGACAAAGTGAAAACACGTTTTTAGAAATTGTTGCAAATTTATTACAAATAAAAAATGTGTCATTTACATAAGTATTCAGGCCCTTTGCTATGACACTCCAAATTGAGCTCAGATGAATCCTGTTCCCTTTGATCATCCTTGAGATGTCTCTAGAACTTGTTTGTAGCCCACTTGTGGCAAATTCAATTGAATGGACATGATTTAGAAAGGCACACACTTGTCTATATAAGGTCCCACAAGTCAGAGCAAAAACCAAGCCATGAAGTCCTAGGAACTCTCCATAGACCTCCGAGATAGAAGCAGTTAGGAACCACCACAACTCTTCTTAGAGCAGGTCGTCTGACCAAACTCAGTAACTGGGCAAGAAGGGCCTTGGTCAGGGAGGTGACCAAGAACCCAATGACCACTTTAAGAGAGCTTCAGAATTCCTCTGCTATGGGAGAACCTGGCAGAAGGACAACCATCTCTGCAGCACTCCATCAATCAGGCCTTTATGGTAGTGGCTAGACGGAAGCCACTCCTGAGTAAAAGGCATATGACAGCCCTCCTGGAGTTTGCCAAACAGCACTTAAAAGGACTCAGAGAATGAGGAAAAAGATTCTATGGACTGATGAGACAAAAATTGAACTCTTTGGCCTGAATGCCAAGCGCTACCATAAAGGCCTGATTGATGGAGCGCTGCAGAGATGGTTGTCCTTCTGCCAGGAGCTCACAGCTCAATTTGGAGTGTCATAGCACTGAATACTTGAGCCTGAATACTTATTGTGGCAGACGGCCGGGGGAGGTGCGGGGAGAGGTGATAGAGGGGAGATATGTGCCGACGCACTGGCTCTACCCCCAAACCTTATATGGAGGTCCGGAGGAGAAATAGGACGCACCAGGAAACCTCTGACAACTGACCACTCGGAAATAAAAGAGGGGGACTTGCCCCTTACTGGTTGCAAAGTACCGTATGGGAAACACGGGAGAGTTGAAGGCGGAAAAGTAAGAGAATTGTATTGTGATCTGATTTATCATTTTGACCTGGACTTCCTGACTACCCTGATTGTATAACAAACTGTTTGTATGAGAACCTGGATGTGTATTGGATTTTGGATAATGGACAACGACTACGAATACAGACTGTGGATTTTGATTTTTTGCCTACGTTTCCCATTTCTTCCCCATCTCCCTCATTGTGAGCTTCCCCAAATAAAGTCTGCTTTATTCCACTTTAGTTCGTTATCGAACTTAGTTACGTGGAAACCCCACACCCCTATTTCTGCTACATATGGTGGAGAATGCAGACAACTAAACACTGCGTGTGAAAAACCAAGTTATATAACCAAACAGACAAGGAGAACAATGGAGGCTTTACTTAAACAGCTAGTAGAAGCGAATCTGGCACAACAAGCCATGCATCGGGAGCTGATGGAGGAGCAGCATCAGCAGACCACACTGATGCGAGCCGAGCTCAGCCACCGCCACCGGAGCAACAGCATCCCGTCCCAAGCCCAGCTTATTCCTCCTGAAGCTGACTGAGGTGGACGACATCGAAGCGTACCTCCAAACCTTTGAGAGGACAGCAGTCTGGGAAGATTGGCCACTGGAACAATGGACCAGTCTAATCGCACCATTTCTGTCAGGAACAGCACAAAAAGCTTACCAGGGTTGAACTCTTGAGCAAGCTACGCACTATGAGGTGACTTAGGATCCCGCGGGATCCCCCAGGTCACAGGTGTCAGATCTGTACCGATTAGCTAAAAGCTAGCTGCTGAACACATGTCCTTACACCCCATTGAACGGGTTGCATTGGATACATTTTTGGGTTCTCTCCCATTCGGAGCAAACTGGCGAGTCAAGCTAATACCCAAAGCGCGGACCAACTCATAGAGCTGGTCGAGGGGCACCAGACGGCGATGGAAGTTTTACGAAGTGGACGACCGCTGAAAACAGAGGCAGCCACTCGCTCAAAAGAGTAAAAAAAGACTGATGACACTACCTGGAACATGGCCAAGGGAGGAGGGAACTCTCACACTAACCCCCCGAGACATTGCCCCTTCTTGAACGTAGACAACCAAAAATGTTTTGGCTGTGACGAACAGGGACATATCTCCTGGAACTTCCCTCATCGCGATGTCCCGATGCCATCAGCGTCATCCAGCGAAGTAGCTACTGGACGTCCATGCGGATTACTGACGTCATGCTGGGCCCACGAAAAGAGCCCTCCCCTGTCACCCCGGTGAAAGCGAATGGGAAGGACACCATGGCCCTGCTGGACTCGGGCAGCATGGTGACACTGGTAAGACCAGAGTTTGCCCAGGACCTGACCACGACCGACACTGTAGACATCACGTGCATTCACGGGGAAAAAATTACAAAACTACCCTGTTGAACCTACAAACAACGAAAGGACAACACATGGGGTGAGCCGGAGCTGTACTCTAATCTGCCGGTTCCTGTGCTGATAAGGAGGGACTCCCCGTTATTCACTTATCTGTGGTCAAGTATATCAGGAGGAAAAGAAAGACAAAGCGACCAAAAAGGAAAGGGAGCCCGGAAACAGGTGAGTTATCAGCGAAGGAGAGAACCAATGGTGTGCATATCAGGAAGTAGACCCCAATGCATCTACCGAACCCCTATCGGAAGAGGGTCCAGTCGAACAGCAGCTGGAGGTTGTTGAGAGATTTGGCAGATTTTTTTTCCAATGGAACACGAGGGGGAGCCCGAACCCATTTTCTTATCGGGCCGATTCGGGACAGCGCAGGACCTCAACCTGGCTAATGCTCTCCAACAGGTCACGGTCATCGACGGGAAACGCCTCGAGGGGGTAAGTAAAATTGTTAACCCTCACTTTGCGATAAAAAACGAATTATTATATCAAGTAATAACAAAGAACAATAAATGTATTGAGTTACTATTGGTGCCCAAAGAGTACAATCTGTCCATCATTTGGCACATGCTCATATCCTTGGTGCCCATCTGGAGGTAGAAAAGACATTAGACAGGATACAAAGCTGGTATCACTGGCCCAGGGTGAAAAAAGCCATTGAAAACTTCTGCCACCATTGTCCCGAGTGCCAGCAGGTGGCATCCAGACCGCATTATCGCAGTCCCTTAATCCCCCTCCCAATAATCTCAGTTCTGTTCAGCAGAATTGCAATGGATCTCGTCGGCCCATTACCCAGGAGCTCCAGAGGGTACCAGTATATCTTAGTCACTGTGGATTATGCCATGAAATACCCTGAAGCTATTCAACTGCGCACAATGGCTACCAAGGGGATCGCATGTGAGTTGACACTTATTTTCCTGAATGGGCCTACCAGAACAAATATTGACTGATCAGGAAACCCCATTTATGTTCAGAATAATGAGAGACGTGTAAAATGTTAAAATAACCCAACTACAAACCTCAGTATACCGCCCACATATAGATGGACTGGTGGAGAGGTTCAATCGCACGTTAAAACAGATGCTTAAAAACGTAATGGAGGCAGATGGGAAAAATTGGGATCAGCTGTTGCCATATCTGATGTTTTCTATCAGGGAAGTTCCCCAGGCCTCAACCGGATTTTCACCATTCGAGCTGCTGTTTGGGAGTCAACCTCGCGGACTGCTAGATGTGGCTAAAGAGGTGTGGGAACAGCACCGTCCCCTCACTGCACCATGGTGGAACACGTGGAGGAAATAAGAGATCGAATAGCAACTCTGTGGCCCCTAGTACGTGAACACATGCAGGAAGCGCAAAATGCTCAAGCTTGGGTGTATAACCACAGAGCTCAGCAACGGGAATTCCAGACAGGAGACGAAGTGTTGGTGCTAATCCCCACCTCCGAATGTAAACTCTTGGCTAAATGGTAGAGAAAGTGGGCGAGGCCAATTACAGGGTCTGATAACAGGGACGCCGAAATATAACCCAATTGTATCATATAAATCTGTTGAAACGGTGGAAGGCACGTGAAATACTGTATACCATTGTCCCCAAGATATCTGTTGCAGAGATCATGCCTGCGGAGGTGCCACTGGGGGAGCAACTGAGCCAGACCCAGACACAAGACGTGGGAATTAGTGAGCAATAACCAGGATGTGTTCTCCAGCAAACCGGGTCACACTAACCTTATACAACACAACATAATCACCGCCCCAGGCAAAAAGGTAAAGTAACGGCCGTATCGCATACCCGAAACAAGAAGAGAAGCCATTCGAGTAGAGGTAAAAAAAGATGCTGGACGCAGGGATCATAGAAGAACCTCATAGTGACTGGTGTAGCCCAATTGTATTGGTAACGAAACCAGATGGCACAATTCGGTTCTGGAATGACTTTAGGGAAATTTCTAAATTCGATGCTTATCCCACGCCCCGGATAGATGAATTGGACAGAAAGACAGGACAGAAAAAGCATTTCATGACTTGAAGAGGCCACTGTGCTCGGGACTCGTGCTGGTGACTCCAGATTTCAATAAACACTTGATAGTACAAACCAACGCACCGACGCATCGGTGGGTGCTGTCATGTCCCAGCTATAAGAGACCCAATCATGTACATCAGCAGAAAACTGTAACCTCGAGAACAAACATACTCAAAGGTAGAAAAAGAGTGTCTAGCGATCAAGTGGGCACTTGAGACTTTGCGGTACTATCTGTTGGGACGGCATTTCACCCTGGTAACGGATCATGCACCACTAGTTTGGATGGCACGGAACAAGGACAGTAATGCCCGGGTCATGCGGTGGTTTCTAGCGTTATAGCCATTTGCTTTCTCTGTCCTACACAGGTCCGGGGCTGCCCATGGGAATGCAGATGCCCCTCTCCCAGTCTCCCGCCTCCCTCCCGGTCAGAGCTGAGGGAGAGGGTGTGTGGCAGACGGTTGGGGGAGGTGCAGGGAGAAGTGATAGAGGGGAGATATGTGCCGACGTGCTGGCTCCACCCCCAAACCTTATATGGAGGTCCGGAGGAAATGGGATGCACCGAGAAACCCCTGACAGCTGACCACTCAGAAATAAAAGAGGGGGCGTTGCCCTTTATTGGTTGCAAAGTACCGGATGTGTATTGGATTTTGGATAATGGACAACGACTATGAATATGGACAGTGGATTTGGATTGTTTGCCTACGTTTCCCGTTTCTTCCCCATCTCCCTCATTGTGAGTTTCCCCTAATAAAGCCCGCTTTATTCCAATTGAACTCATTGTGGTTTGTTTCATTATCGAACTTGATTATGTGGAAACCCCACACCCCTATTCCTGCTACACTGTGTAAATCACACATTTCAGTTTAAAAAAAAAAAAATTTGCAACAATTTCTAAAAATATGTTTTCGCTTTGTCATTATGGGGTATTGTGTGTAGATTGATGGCAAAAAATAAAATAAAAAATGTATCCATTTTAGATTCAATCTATAACACAACAAAGTGTGGAAAAAGTGAAGGGGTCTGAATACTTTCCGAAGCCACTGTATGATATATACTGTATATTCAGTTGTTTTTTACTTAATCAACTCAAAATGTTATACAGTTGTTGCTGTCATGCTGCTTTATCAGTGTTGTGTATTTTTTTAATCTTTCTTTCTCTGCTAATATACGTACATAAGCATGTTTTTCTGTACTTTCTATATGAACATTTGGATTGTGTAATTATCTCAATGATCTGCTATAGA
Source organism: Aldrovandia affinis (assembly GCA_029706075.1). Classification (NCBI taxonomy): domain Eukaryota; kingdom Metazoa; phylum Chordata; class Actinopteri; order Notacanthiformes; family Halosauridae; genus Aldrovandia; species Aldrovandia affinis. Next base: position 3,449,930 of record JAINUG010000074.1, on the reverse strand, counting down.
TTACCATACATTTCAAGATGTTCACTTTCATATGACACCAAGAACATTTGTGTTCCTCATACTTTACACATGGGCAAAAATGGCCCTGTGGTGGAAGGGGTTAACAAGATGAGCCACCCAGCAGCCTGGGATATACTGGTTTCTGTTTTCACCTTAAAATCAACAACCAATTTAGACCCAAGAAAGCAGGTGAGGTGAGTTAACTGTGATCGAGCAGGTGCTGACTTTGGCTCTCCAGGGCCAGGTTTGGGACCCCCCGCATTATGTCCTCTTCATGCAGCTTGATACTTACTTCTGTGTATTCCCAATGGCCCTTACACCTTTCCACATTCCACCATATTTACTGTATTTCTCTTGACTTTTTCCAATATCATTGATGTTGCTTTTCCCCTTTTTCAGGTGTAACAATGAGAATGAGTGGTACCAGATCCACGAAAATATCATCCGCAAATCCAGCACCAAATACACAGCTCCCAGCACCAACTACGGTAAACCTCACTTTTTAATTCCACAGCTCGTGTGAGATTGATTTTTCTCCAATACATCTATCGAAGGTTTCTCCTCGTACGGTATATGACCATTTAAGGTTTCTTCCCTGTACAGCTTGTCACCACTGTAGGATATATTTTTCCACAGTATATGATTGGTCATATATGTCGTGATTTGCATAATTCGGGTCCCATTACACAAGACTTCACTCAGACTGTAAAACAGACTGACAACGTTTAATTTACAGAAGAATAGCATTAACAGACAGGATTGCAGAAAAATATTAAAGTAATACCTAGCAGCTAGTTTGCAGGAAGAGCGAGTTAGTATTAGCCTCTCCTCACAAAATAGTGCAGACATCTCCATTTAGTGAAGATACAAGTGTCAATGCAGTGCTGTTTTTTTCTTCTGTGTCTCCTCTGCCCATGTTGCTTCATAGTATAATGCAGTCTGTGAAAAGCTGTCTTCGAAATGTACAAAAATATATTTAAAAAAACTACCACGGCAGTTCTGTAGATACAGATGTAGCGCGATGCTACAGCAAGGTACAAGCCTGGGTCCATCAAACCCGTCCTTGTGGGAGCACACTGCTGATTTGCAGCGATGCAGCTGGCTGCACGTTTGACCTTTTTGGCTACTGACACAATTCACCAAAATCCTTGGTTTGAACAGATGTGCTATGTGTGTATTATCTGACGATAGCATAGTTCACTTTACACTTTACACATCTTAAAAAATCTTTGGTAGTTCACTTTGTTAATCCCTTTTAGGAATGTAAAAATCTCAATCAAATCCCCCCTAAGTCTCCGTTTGCTAAGCTTCAGTAGATTGAGTGCCTTAAGCCCATCCTCATAACTTTTACCTTTCATACCAGGTACCAAGTTAGTTGCCAAGATGATTTAAACAAAATCCAAGAATGGGCAGATGACATTCAATGTTGCTAAATGTAAAGTTATGCATGTGGGAAATAAAAATGTAAGACAGGAGTATTTTGTGGGAGGAGAAAAATGAGTAGTAATACAGATGAAATCTGTTAATGCGCCACCCCCCCCCCCTCTTTTCTTTCTCTCCTCAGGTGTGATCATATCCCTGCAGTTACTGAGAGGTGAGATGGAACAAATCCGCAGGGAGAATCCAATGATCTTCAGTCGGGGCGTGGCCATCACCCGCAAGCTGGGCTTCCCGGATGTCATCATGCCAGGTAAGGGGTGTGTGCTCAGTGACATATGAGGTGACACACTGTCTTTCGTGACGGTGTAATGAATGTGTGGGCGGGCATTATTGGGAGAATAAAATGTCCTCAGAGAGAGAGAGCCGTCAAAAACAGTTCACTTACACTACACAGCTGTTATTTCACAGAGCGAACAACAATACTAAATAAATAAAAACATAGGAGTGGGTTAAACCATGAAATGAATAAACAAAAAGAATACAATACATTCCCTAACTCCTTATACCACCACACACATCCACGTGACATAAATCCCTCACCCCCGAATATAGCTTCCCCCACACACCAAACCCTCCTAAAGGAGTCACGCATCAGTTGTGTGTATGTGTACGCCACCCGAAAGCGGGCTAACACCTGACACATGAAGAGCACGTCCGCCTCAGTGGGCCCCCACCCTCACATCTTGTTCCGTCTTTTGTCACCTAAATTGCCGGGGTCATCCCTATGTTCCCCCAGCCCTATGTTCTCTCAGGCCTACATCCCCATAGCACAGATATGGCCATTCCCTAATGCACATAACGTGTTGTTGCCCCACCATCGTATTGCTGCAGTAATAGTGATCATCTTGGTTTCAGAGAGTTGTCTTTATTTAAGAACAAGGAACATTATACATATTTAGGAACATAGGGCTGTGGGAACATAGGGCTGGGGGAACATAGGGCTGTGGGAACATAGACACGCTCCCAAATTGCCAACTTAGCTTGTCTAAATACAAAATTTAACTGACAAGCTAGTTCCAAGTAGAAAGTATTCTTCCAAACTGCACCAGAAGCTCAGGAATGCATAAAAGAACAGAAGATCAGAAGCATCTTAAATCCAGAGATGAGCTTGAATCAAACAACTAAAGAGGGAGGAAAACCCTGACTTCTCAACTTCTTTGCTATGTGGGAGCCAGTGCAGTGGGATGTATAGCTAAAATGATAAATTGGCATTTAAAACATAGCTAGCTAGCTATTTAAAACATAGCGGGCTACAATTTTGTTATGCATTAAACCGACAGCTAGCTCAAAATATACAAATTAGCTAGTGTAACGTCCAGCTATGGCGCAACAGAAGGAATATTAGGAAAGGATGTCAATGAAGCCGCAGTTCACCGAAATTAGTCCTGCTGTTTACTATCGAAGGTTAACCACAGGTTCTCTGCATAAGCCTCCCACAACTGGAGTTACATCACGGTGAACTTACACTGTAATGATGTCTATCTTGATTAGATGCGCAGTTAATGAAATTGAATGGTAGCCTACCTTAAGCGACAGAACGATGGGACACCTGTCGCTCGTTTCGCAGTCAGAGCCAGCTCCGCTTCAGTGTCCTCATTTACGGTCAGCCCAAGCTCAGGCGGTATTGTTCAAGTGTTGTTATTTTCGAAAAGTCCCGTGACGGTTTTGGTCTTCACCTCTCTCATATGAAACCCCGAATTAAATGGCTGCCTGTCGGTTTATGTGCGCGCGCGTGGATCAGCTTTCCGTCGTTCGGTTCATCGGCTTTCATGTGCTTCAATGTTTGTCTCGCGCCGTTGGCTCTCGCATTTAGCATACAATATACATTTTACATTTTAAGCATTTAGCAGACGCTCTTTGCAAGTGATTCCGCGGTCCTGACCGATTGCAGAAGGTCGATCCACCAGCGAGGGGTCAGGACAGAGAAGAGGCGAGACCGCGAGGAGCAGCTGCCAGGTGCCTGGAGGGATGGGGCAGTCAGTTTGCCAGAGGAAGTGGAGCGGAGGGGTCTGGCTGGGGTGTAGGGAGTGATGAGTGACTGGAGGTATGGGGGAGCAGTACCTCTAGCCGCTTGAAAAGTAAGCACCAGTGATTTGAATCTGATGCGTGCTGCGATGGGGAGCCAGTGCAGAGAGGAGAGTAGAGGGGTGACGTGGGTGAACTTTGGCTGGTTGAACACCAGACGAGCGGCAGCATTCTGGACTAGTTGCAGTGGCTTGATGGCACAGGCCGGTAGGCCTGCCAGCAAGGAATTACAGTATCACCAGGCCTGGACCAGGAGTTGTGTGGCCTCTTGGGTGAGGAACGGTCGGATCCTCCGGATGTTGTGGAGGGAGAATCGGCAGGTCCGAGTGATTGCTGCAATGTGGCTCGAGAAGCATAGCTGGTTGTCCAGGGTCACTCCAAGACTCCTGGCAGACTGGGACGGAGACACTATGGAGCCTTCCACGGTGATTGACACATCAATCATCGGGGAGCCCTTCGCTGGGAGGAAGAGCAGCTCTGTCTTCCCCAGGTTCAGCTTCAGGTGGTGGGTGGACATCCATGCAGAGATGTCAGCCAGGCATGCAGAGATCCGTGCCGGGACCTGGGTCTCAGATGGAGAGAAGGAGAGAAAGAGTTGAGTGTCATCGGCATAACAGTGATAGGAAAAACCATGAGCAGAAATAACAGAACCAAGTGACTTGGTGTACAGAGAGAATAGGACGGGGCCTAGCACTGAGCCCTGCGGGACTCCGGTAGAGAGGGTGTGGGGAGAGGAGAGGGATCCTCTCCAGGCCACCTGGTAGGACCGGTCAGCTCGTTACCTGCATTGTTTGTTTTATTAAGCTTTATTTGAGTCTTTATGAAGCACGTGAATAATTGCGGAGGATACTTTAGACACATAGAGATACTTTATTAATCACCAAGGAGGGAAATTATTTTGTCATAAGCACCATAACATATAATAAAATAAATAATGAATACATCAATAACTAATGACACCAACAGACAACATTTTTAATAATAAATATTATAAAATAATGTTGCTATTTTCAATATATTCAATAGTTTTAATGTCGGAGTGAAAAGCAAACATTACAGGACAGATTTCTGTCCCTAGAATGGCCTGTGTGCCTTAGATCTGTATTTGCTGCGCAGGATATAATGCCTCTCCTCGCACGGAGCCCATGCTGCATCTGTTGGCCCTCCAGCCCACGGTCTGACAGGTCTGACCAGCTGATGTCACCTTGTCTCTGTCCGTTTCCCAGGTGACATCCGGAATGACCTCTACCTGACCCTGGATCGAGGAGACTTTGAGAGGGGAGGCAAGAGCGTCCAGAAAAACATTGAGGTCACCGTCTATGTGCTTTATGCTGATGGGGAGTTACTTAAAGTAAGTGATGCACCCTGCTTTTAAAAAAAAAAAAAAAAAAGGAATTGTTTATCTTTCTTGTTTTTGATTCATGTTATCCAGAGCAATTTATACAACCAGTTTAGAATACTGTATTTGCATATTGTTAATGGGAGTTAATGGGTGTTCCATGTGCTCCATCAACGACAGTGATATCACCACTAATCGAGGTGCACTTAACACTGTAATTTAATGGCTGTCAGTTTGAAAGGGGACGTCACTGATGTGTGTGTGTGTGTGTGTGTGTGTGTGTGTGTGTGTGTGTGTGTGTGCATGTGTGCATACTTGTATGTGTGCGTACGTGCGGGTCTGTGTGTGTGTGTGTCCTCCGTAGGATTGCATCAGCCTGGGCACTGGAGAGCCCAACATCAGTGAGCACCGCTCCTTTGTGCTCTACCACAACAACAGCCCGCGCTGGAGCGAGCTGGTCAAGCTGCCCATCCCCATCGACCGCTTCCGGGGGTCCCACCTGCGCTTCGAGTTCCGCCACTGCTCCAGTGAGGACCCTGGTGGCCCAATGCTTTGCCTTCTGTAAAGACCTGCCTCAAATCATTATTTGAAGTATTTTAACCCTTTAGACACCAGTACAATTCCTGCAGATTCAAAGAAACATTTATTTTCACCAATTTTCACAACAGAAATCATCGAATCGCCCAGAAGCCAGAAGTGGCATTTGCCGCCAGGTCTCACATGAATACGCAGCACTTCTGTGATTGTCAGTGGAACTGGACAGCACAGATACACGTAGACTTATCTCAGCCCAACAGCGACTGTGAGAAGCCAATGAGAGCTTGTTTGAAAACGTAGAACTTGAACAATCTAACCATGGCTATCCAAGCAATAGCTATTCAGATGATATACCTCAGAGCCCACATTTGATGGCTGGATACAGGCGCATAGTTGTTGCTTTGGTTCGTCTGTCAAAATCTCATAAAATATACAGACTATGGGGAAGAAACTTTTTTTCTATGAGCAAAACAACCTTGGCTCTCATTCCGTAAGCAAATTGATACACATGTACACACACGATACACACAAAGTGCAATCAGAAACCTTTTAAAGAAAACCCAAAACTATGTTTTAAGTGGGAGATAATGGTTGGTAAAATCCCCAAAAGATGGACAAGTCACACGGGCACCTCAATAGTACCGTAACTACGTTGATCTACTTCAACTCTTTAAGTTCTGCATTACTATAAAAATAATCTATATGGTTGTTGATGCAAAGAGGAAGTTTGATGGAATACTCAGACGCCGAAGTGGTGAGTACATTGTTTGAAGTAGACCAACATAGTTACAGTACCATAGCAGGTATCAAAGCATTGTGTGTTGGAAAACATGTCAGTGCATAGGTCAAGACAATGGTGAAGGTGCTTGTGTGAATGAACCATTAGCTCTTACTCTTACTGGCATCTGAAGAGTTGAAGTCTTTCAAAAAACGTATTTGGCCCTGTATTTGACCCAGGTCTGGTGTTGTACTTATTCTATATGTTGAAGGACTTTATCTGCTGTTTATCTGTTTGTCTATCCATTCAGTCTTTATAGCTTTCTCTCTGCCTACATCAGCCGACATAAGCTCTGTCTGTCTGCTTACAGTGACTGTCTGGGAAAAAAAAAAAAATGCGTGCCTTTGTGCTTCTCCGCAGCCAAAGACAAGGGGGAGAAAAAACTGTTTGGCTTTTCTTTCACTCCACTGATGAGGGAGGACGGGACGACATTGTCAGATGAGAGCCATGAGCTCTATGTCTACAAGGTCAGGAATCTATCTCTCTCTCATACATACTAACACATTCTGTCTCTATTGCTCTACCTCACTCATCTCTCTCTCTCTTTCTCTCTCTCAGATGCACAAATGCTCACACAGTCTCTCACTTTCCCACGCACACACACAAACACACACAATTCAGTTCAGTCGGCATAATTGGCATGAAAGTAAATATTGCCAATGCGTAATGTATAATTAGTGTAGAAAAACATTACATTATTATGCATTTCAGCCAATGCGCATGAACAGGAACATGAGATCTCTCTGTCTTGTACTTTCTCTCATCCTCAAATTAATATACTGCATTCTATGAAAACTGATACAATATTTTTATTCCATGACTAAAACTGCTGTTATTTATTATGTCGTCTCTGTGTATGATTAGTGTATTAAATGTAGTGTACTATTAGTGCATTAACTTAGGCGGTGATCTGTTGTTTGCCAGCAATGAATAATAATTTCTTGCTTGCTCTGTGTGTTTGTCAGTGTGATGAGAATGCCACCTTCAGTAACCATGCCCTGTACTTGGGCCTGCCCTGCTGTAAGGATGACTTCAACAGCTGCCCCAACATTCCCTCTAGCCTCATCTTCCAGCGCAGCACCAAGGAGACCCTCTGGATTTCCACACAGCTGTCCTCCACCAAGCTGACACAGAACGGTAATGCCCCCCACCCAATCTCACATAAAAAAATAACTTGAGATCCTGTGGTCATTCTAATCTATATACCGGTTTATAATCCTGTCACGTATAAGGGGGTGGGCGATGTGACTTGCAGAGGACGTCTGGATGTGGTCTAAACATTAATATGATATGACTATGGTATCCTGTTCTGTTGAGTTCTCTAGATTGCAATTTGCAGTGAATTTATTTCGAGTTGGGGGATTACAGAGACATGGCTTGGTGCAGTGGAATGAATATAATGTGGAGGGGTGCAATTTGTTCAGGAAGGATATAACTAATAAAAGAGGAGGGGGAGTGGCCCTTTATGTGAAATAAGATCTTAATGTGCAGGAATGAATTCCATTAATTAACTAATTCATTCCTTGTGAGGACATCTGGATTAGGCTACTGAGAGAAGGGCCTTAATATAGGAGTATGCTATAGACCACCAGCTTCAGACAGCAACATAAATACTATGCTCTATGGAAACATAAAACAAGCCTGTCAGGAAGGAGGGATTAATAATGGGTGACTTAAATTACCCTGCTATCAATTGGAAAGTAGTGTCAGGTCAGGGGAAATATGAAGAGGAGTTTATAGATATGGTTAATGACTGCTTTATGGTGCAGTCTGTTACTCAGCCTACGAGAGGGAAATCAATACTGGAACTGATTTTGTGTAATAATCCTGACAGCTCAGGGGTAGTGGAACCACTAGGGACAAGTGATCATAGTGCAGTTACTTTTGATATTTTTTGGCAACTTAAGACTGCCTCCTCTAACTCTAGAATGTAAGTTCATCCCAAAAGTAAGAAAAAATAAGATGAAAAAACACTAACTGACTAAATCTTTACGGGAGATTTTTAGACAAAAAAAGAGACTGTACAGAGTATATAACATTTACATTTTAGGCATTTAGCAGATGCTCTTATCCAGAGTTTGCATTTCTTTACATACAATCAATTTATACAGCTGGATATTTACTGAAGCAATTCAGGTTAAGTACCTTGCTCAAGGGTACAACGGCAGGGCTCCACCTGGGAATTGAACCAGCAATCTCTCAGTTACAAGTCCAGTTCCCTAACCCTTACACGACACTGCCGCCTAAATGCTGCCATATAAAAATGACAATATGGAGAGAAACAAGGGCAATTATTGTAATATGTGGGCTAAGGCTACATAAGGGCAGCTAAAAGCACTTTAAAATAAAAATGTCCCAAGATGCAAGGAGTAATACGAAGCAGTTTTTTCAATAAGGAAAGTCAATGAAAAGGTTAAGTGCATTAAGAATAAGGAAGGCGCTTTGCTTTATAATCATAAGGATATTGCTAACACACTAAACAGTGACTTTGTTGAGAGCTTTACCTGATAAGTGGTTATAAATATGCCTAAAAGCATAGCCAATGTACAGCATGTTTCGGAGGACTTTGAGATAAGCGACGTAGAAGTACTACAAAAAATACAAAAACCTAAAACAAATAAGGCAGCAGGCCCGGATGGCATACATGCCAGAGCACTCAAAGAACTTTGGGAAATTATTTATAAATCATTGACAGATATTCTTATGCAGTCCCTAGACAGTGGAGAAATACCAGATGACTGGAAGCAAGTGTGTGAATTAACAGTGTGGTGTGCAAGCAAGATAGCAGAATTCCAATATATAACTGCATAAGTACTGCCCCAGGGAACTATAGGCCTGTGAGTTTAACAGCTTGCCAGGTCAGGTAGATGAGGCAGAAACACTTAGGGTATTCAAGTCCAGGCTTAATACAGTGCGGCTAGCCAGTGGCACACGACCTGAGAAGCCACTCTCACTCCTCCCAGCCAGGGCACTGTGTCTGAGTCAGGACACTGTTTGCAGCATTGTTTTAGTACCATAGTCAAAATCAGCAGTCCACATCACAATGGCTTTGCATGCAAGTAATGAGTAAAAATATATAAACACCAATGTAAAGTCACCTAATGGGCAGTTAAGCTATCACATGCGGCCCATCTCCCAGAATCTGGAATTCTGCAGGAGGAATACGAGTCAGGGTGTTTTTCTGTATGTATCTCTCCCAGTGGACCTGCTGGCCCTGCTGAAGTGGAAAGCTCACCCAGACCGAGTGATGGACATCCTGGGCAGACTGCGGCATATCAGCGGAGAAGAGATTGTGAAGGTGAGGGCCCCTCCATTGCCTCCTGGAGACACAGGGACACTGCAGGAACAAGCTGGAGCTTTCTGACCCAAGGCATAAATATGACACATTCCCCTTGTATTAAATGGTGTATTCTTTTTATAACAATATTCTAGAATATTTCACGTTGGTGAAAAGTGATTTGCTACCTAGAAGAAAATAGATTATTTTTATGGTTGACAGGCTACAGGTTATATTAATAAATAAATTCTGATATTGTTACATTTTTTTATGATTCTGTCTGCAGTTTCTGCAAGATATCCTAGACACACTTTTTTCTATTCTGGATGACAACACTGACAAATACGGCCCTCTGGTTTTCCAGTCATTGGTAAGACAAAGTTTATAATGACAATGCGCCTTATTTCTGCACTTCATTGGACTGTGTTTTAAATGTGTGTTATGCTATTCCAAAACCCAGAGCAGGCTATTTTAGATGTTATTGTGTGCGTGTGTAGGAGTGCAGGTTCCTCATTTGGATGTCATCCGAGTGGGGGTGGTAGAATGGCAGATTTGGTGCTTGTTCCCACGCAATGCACCTTTAAATGTATTCCAAGATGATTCGTTCAAACAAAATAGATGAGACGATTGTGTCTTGTATTTGTCTGATTGTCATTCAATTGCCAGTCTTCTGGTTGATCTGCTTAGGTTACCACACCTAAGATAATTATGATTCATGCTCTCTGTGTTTTTTTGTGGGGTTTTTTTTATTGGAATTTTATCATTTTCTCATGACAGAAGAGTGCCTTGTTTTTTCTTCTTAGTTCATTTGTAACTGAATATATTATTCACAATTACCCTCACTGACATTTCTGTTGGAATAATCATGCCCTGGATGGATCCGATAAAATGAATATAATAGAGTATTAGAGTTTGTGTCTTTTTTCCTTACACTACACAGCCTCATGGCACCATGGTCTCTGTGACAGTCTGCCAATATCACCCTAGTTTTTGCCAAATGTGTTCCCTGCCTGATGGTGCCCTGATCCCTGCTTTCTCTCTGTGGCAGGTGTTCATAATCAATCTGCTTCGGGACAGCAAGTATTACCATTTCCGCCCTGTCATGGACACTTACATTCAGAAGCACTTCGCCGGAGCTCTGGCCTACAAGTGAGTTTCTCCCTCCAGTGGCAGACTGGAGGCAGGAGTGGTTTAAACCTGGCCTCCATATTCACAATGAAGTGTTTTACACGCTCAACTCAAACAATAACATAACATAAGTGTGCGTTCTGGCCATTTATCTTTTCATAACAGCTCCTTATTCCCACTGCCATCACACTGGTCTGTACTATGGGGAACAGGGGGTCTGGCTGTTGGTAGCTCCACATCCCCTATAAAGAAGGCAGTTGAAATAGTCAACTGTTCAGGACTGAGGAGAAAAATGTTTTTTTGGTGAAATTGAGTTTTTTCACACTCACACACAAGAAGGAAAAGATTAAAAGCTGATTAGCACCATAACTGTGTTTTCATTTAACCATAATTTTTAGTTCAGTCATACTTTTTCCAGTATCTGTGTTACCAAGGTGAAGTCTAAATAGCTAAGGTCGTTTTATCATTGGTTATGTGTATAGGGAGCTGATCCGCTGTCTCAAATGGTACATGGACCGCTCAGCTGAGGTTGTCCGACAAGACCATATCCAGGAGGCCATGAGGGTAAGGTTGTCAGTGGAAAGACCTCCAAAACATAAAATTCTCAGCAAATACAAAAAAAATATTTGTAAAATGTTCCAACACATTATGGTTTAATCACATGTGGTTTTGAAGAAAGTTGTTTTCCCTTGGAGAGCAGCAGGGTAGCTGGTTTTACATTTTGCCAAACATCACCAACCAATTCAGGCCCAAGAAACCAGTCTTGGGCCTGAATTAACCAGTGAGTTAACTGTGTATTCAGCTGCTTTAATTGATCAATTCAGTGTTGAATAACAATGAACAAGCTGCACACTCGGTGTCCCTCCAAGAGCAAGAGTGAACACCGCTGCTGTTGAGGGCGTACTTACACAGTGTTCCTATTTGCCTGTGTACTCCCCAGGCGCTGGAGTACCTGTTCAAGTTTATCGTCCAGTCACGCATCCTGTACTCCCGGGCCACCTGTGGGATGGAGGAGGACCAGTTCCGGGCCAACATCCAGGAGCTTTTCCAGTCCATCCGCTTCGTTCTGAGTCTGGACAGCCGCAGCTCTGAGACCCTCATCTTCACACAGGTCAGAGGCACGGTCACGGTCGCACGAATCGAGGTGCACGTCCGGGGCATGCGCGCTATTTCAGACCGCCCTCTCTTTCACGGGATGAAGCCATTTAGCAAACTGGAGGGCTGGCCATGCCCACAACCCGCCCACCAAGGACAGAGGCTGCCCTTACCTGATGCAGTCCAATACTCACAGCCAACAGTGTTTTCTGTTTAAACCTGGGCTGATTCTTTTCTTTATCCCCAGTATCCCACAATGCCGTGCTACTGTCTCCATCTCCCCGTTACTTGTATGAGATTCCTTATGTGCCATCGGATCTGTTTATAACACTCTTACTTTCTTCAATTCTTCAAGCATTGGGATGGCTGATCATGGGTATTTCCATGGCCAGGATTCAGTCAATATTTCTCCTTAACTATGACTCTGCATACAAGGGTTTTTTTTTTTTCTTCACAAACACAATTTGGTGAATTTGGCAATCGCTGAAAAAACTGCATTTGTGAGAAAAGAAAAGAAAAGAAAAAAGGAAAATGTTGTTTTTGTGTGTGTGTAACTTTGTGGCTTTTGTTTGTGCTGTTTTATTTTGTCCTTTTAGCATGTGCGTTGAAATGGGTGGTCACACACCCTAGGACCCACTCTTTGTTTTGCCAAGGCAACGGAGACCAAAACACTGATCTCTACAATTTCCTTGTGGACAGATTTTGTCCTAAAATGTGTCCGTTTGTTGCAGGCAGCGCTGCTCAACTCCTTCCCGGCCATCTTCGACGAGCTGCTGCAGATGTTCTCGGTCCTGGAGGTGGCAGAGTTTGTGAGGGGCACCCTGGGCAGCATGCCAAGCACCGTCCACATCGGGCAGTCCATGGACGTGGTCAAGCTGCAGTCCATTGCCCGGACAGTGGACAGCAGGCTCTTCTCCTTCCCAGGTAACCCCTGGTAACCCCTCAGGTAGTATCAGCGTTGATGTCTAAGAGAATGACTGAAAGTGGTCCGGGTCTGAATTGTTTGACAATTCTCCTTCCCCCCTCCCTCTGTCTCTCTCTCCCCCTCTCTCTCTCTCTCTCTCTCTCTCTCTCTCACTCTCTCAGAGTCTCGGAGGATCCTGCTTCCTGTGGTTCTGCATCACATCCACCTGCACCTGTGGCAGCAGAAGGAGCTGCTCATCTGTTCTGGGATTCTCAGTAGCATTTTCTCCATCATCAAAAGCAGCTCTCTGGTACCCTTTCCATGGGCAACACAATCGCAATTAAAAGGATTCTACACATATGTTTCAAATGTCAATACTTATTTCTAATGGGTTTCTGCTATAAAACAAAACAAACAAAAAAAAATTTTTAGTTTATTTTTTCTGATTTTTTCCTGTTTTTCTCTCAATTTGGTAGCCAATTGCACCCTCTATTTATTTCGATTTACCCTCTGCACACGAGTCCGCTGCTCGTCTCTACGAGGCAAGCTAATTCTCCGAGGGCAGCGAATTCGTTCGAGACGGAATTTGCCCACCCACATTCTGGAGAATCCTTACATGCTTCACAGCGGACTCGAGCCGGACCCTCCCCCCTCCCCCTGGGGCGGACAGCCAAATGCCGCCCCCGATCATCAGGACTGACGACCAGGTTAACCAAAGATGGATGACAGAAAGTGGTTAGACGACCTAGGTTAACCAAGGATGGATGACAGAAAGTGGTTAGATGACCTAGGTTAACCAAAGACGGATGACAGAAAGTGGTCGAGATGGCCGTTTTGAAAACCCAGTGATGCTTTTGCTTCAAGTGCCAAAAACATGTAAATATTGAAAGTGCTCAGAAGAAATACTGCCTTCTTAGGCAAACTAGGGTTCTGGCTATGTCCTTCTGGACCCAGTACTACAGAGCCTCCTGCTAACCAACAGCATCAGCCCAGACTCTCCTCAAGTGGCCTAGCACAGCCTTGTTTCATTTACATGACATTTTAAGCATTCAGCCAATTCTCTTATCCAGAGTGACTTACAAAAGTGCATACAAAAAGGTTTGGTAAAGAACAGAGGTGATTGGCAAAGCCAAAACAATCATTTTCTCTCTCTGTGTCTCTGTCTATCTCTCCTCCCTTTGATGCCCCTCCCCCCATTCTCTCTCTCTCTCCCTTTCTCTCTCTCTCTCTCTCTCTCTCCCAGGAGACATCAGTGCAGGAGGAGGTGGAGATGATGGTGGAGAGCCTTCTGGATGTGCTGCTCCAGACACTGCTCACCATCATGAGCAAGTCTCAGACTCAGGAGGCGGTAGGGGGCCAGCGCTGCCCCCAGTGCACAGCTGAGATCACTGTTAGTAACGAACAATCTGTTTCTCCTTCTTACCTCCCCCACCAGTCTCAAAGCCCTTCACTCCAACCCTAGCACGCCCCCCTCCTTCACCCTAATAATGAAACCTCCAGATACTCATGCTATGACCCCTGACCTGGAATCAGCCCAATGTCATTTGCTTCTGGTAATTAAACATGAAAGTAAGTGTCTGACATGCTTAAAATGTAATGCTAATTGTATCTGACAAAGTTACAGAGAAACTCACAACATATTACAACCCTCATTGACAAAACAATAAAGCATGATTATACTATTATGTAAATACTTTTTAATACTCAACACCATTTTCAAAATATGAAACAAAACTTTCCATTGAAGTCTGAGAATCACCTGTTGTCATAGGGTATTGATTGGTATTACATGTTTTTCTAAAACTATGATCATATTCTTATAGTTCTAATGAATCCAAATCCATTACATTCTCCTTTTAGATCCATATGTAATTAGTCAAAAAATATCAGAATGCTTTCTTTTGGTAATGCTTGTCTTTACCATTTCAGACAACCCCCTCTCCACACACACACACACACACCCACACCCCTATTATCCTTCTCCCCTTACCCATATCAATTGTAATGACTGGTCATTGTGTGGCACATAAGACAATTTTATTGGCTGACCTGTGCCTAAATGGCTTCTCATTGGCAGGGAGAGTATGTGTCCTGCCTCCTGTCTCTGCTGCGTCAGATGTCAGACATCCACTTCCAGCACCTGCTGGACAACTTTCAGAGCAAAGAGGAGCTCAAGGTGAGATATGACCGACTGAGGCTTCTGCACGAGCAATGTGGCCCCCCACAGAGAAGGCCGAGCTAGCCCTCTTTCCCAAAAACAATAGTTTTTCCAGCGAATACATCGCATGAGCAAAAACAGTTATCAGAAGAATTCCAGCTTTTTCATGTTTTATAATGAAGATGTAAGTTAGATTTAGACTAGCCTCACTTGTCAGACTCATAACCTCACAGTATTGTGAGTCTGATTAGGTTGCCACTTTTACATGAGATAAGCCAGCTAAATTTCCATGTGTTTTTGCTGATAAGCCAAATGGTAATTTCTTCTGACAAATCCTGATGTTGTGTTGGCGGGGCTCCAATTTTGGCATTTCAGGCCAACTCTACCATTGACATATAACACAAGATTGGCCAAAACTGATGTCGGAACGGATGTCCCTTTCTAGATGTTGTAGAGAAGGAATCTGGGTCAAGACTACATTTAATTTGATCATTATAGCAGCAGTTAGAATTGTGGGGACAGCTGGGCATCTCCCTGTATAAAGGGCGAAAGCATTGCTCCTCGTCAAAGCATCAAAGCGATTCGGACATCTGACGTAGATGTCCGACAGCAAACCGCACGTGGCAGGGGAAGAGCCGAGAGGGAAATGCTCATCTCACTCTGTGCATCTGGGCTTCCTCCCAGGAGTTCCTGCTGAAGATCTTTTGTGTGTTCCGCAATCTGATGAAGCTGAGCATTTTTCCCAGAGACTGGAACGTGATGAGGCTCCTCACGAGCAAGTAAGGCAGCACACACTGTCCGGAATATTCTCAGACTCCCACAGGTGGATAGAGGGGACACTTTGTCCTTTTTTGGAATTATGAGCCACATCCAGACATACAGAGGGGGAAGGTCCTCGCTATCTCATAAGGTTTACGAGGCTCAAAATGTCACATTTTAGTCTGAAAGCAATGGGTTTTCAAAATACAACTTCGAAATCTGGGATTTTGTTACATATATGCAGGCACAGACACAGTGTGCTTGGCAAGTTGAAATGCAGCCTGCTGTATACAGTGTAGCCTGTGGGGATTTCAGTTCATTATACATTTTGCTTTCAACCTACACCCTGTTGGTTATTCTAAGCATTTTTTCTGGGTATTTGTTGGACTGGAAAAACAAAGACAAAAAACGTTAATGTCTGGAGTAGTGCGGTATGGAGAATCCTCTAGAGATTGTCCAAAGTGACAGCTGTCAAAGAAAGGTATTGAAAAGAAAGCAAAATGATCTTTTACAAGCATACCAGAGATGGTGTAACAGAAATGGTAAATGTCATGCTAAAGTTGATGATTGAGCGCCTGCCCTAAATACAAGGATTATTAAAAACAAGACATTATTAACATATCTTTTTTTAAAGATGTTTACCAGTACTATATTAGGATCTATTTAAGTAAGAACTATGAAGTACATCAGAGAGCCAGGTGACCAAGGACAGCGTGCGACATTGACGTGTCATTTCTGTATCCTTTCCAGCATCATTGTGACAACAGCCCAGTCCCTGTCACCAGCTCTCCACAAAAACTTTACGGATGCAGAATTTGATTTTAAGGTGCGTGACTCGCAGAGAAGGGTGGGAGAGAGGGGGGGTGTCGGAGAAGCAGAACTTTTGCATTTTCAATTGCTTTGGCTAACAATACCCATTTTTATTCTATAAAAGAATAGAATGATTTTAAATAGATTCTGTACATATGATTGTAATTCCACTTGAATGTGTTTTAATAATATATGCCATTTATCAGACACTTTTATCCAAAGCGATTTACAGTAGTGAATGCATACATTTCTCAGCATATGTGGTCCCAGTGGGAATCAAACCCACAACCTAAGCATTGCCAGTGCCATGCTCTACCTACTGAGCCACAGGCACAGTTTTCACAGGCAATTCTATCATAGAAACCTGTGTAGAACAGATTTGCATTTGATGGAAGGCTGTTCAGAGGGTTTCCGCCCTTATGAGGAGGATCAGACTCAGACCCAGGCCCTTTCTCTGTGTCAGGTCTGGAACTCATACTTCAGTCTTGCTGTTCTGTACATCAACCAACCCAGCCTGCAGGTTGAGACCCTCACCTCAGCTAAAAGGAAGAAAGTTCTGGACAAGTAAGGCCTCACTTTCACTCCCCATTTGGTGTCTCCACAAATTCAAACTGCTCCAACTGAACCATTTTTCCAGATCTCAGTTAGTACAATAGACTTGCATTCTGTTGCCACTTTATTATTTGCTTAGTAGCCATACTTATCCAGAGCAGCTTGCTAGCTTTCTTTTATTCAGCTGGATATTTACTGAATCAGTAAATACTTTGCTCAAGAGTAGAACGTAGAGTAGAGTTACTATCTGGAAAAACTGTCCAGTTAATATTGTTCTAGCTGCCTTGTTGCTGGTAAGTCTTCCTCCAGTGACATGGTTAATATAATGAATAAATATGATGTTTGAGAATGTTAGATGGAATTTTGAGTTCAGCTCAAAGGAATTTTGTCACAGTAGAATTAGCCACTGGAGAAAAGGTCTGCACAAATAGACCTGGGGGAGAGATGGAGTAGAACAGGGACTGTGTGTGTGTGTGTGTGTGTGTGTGTGTGTGTATAATGCTTATGCATGTTAGTGCGTGTCTCTTAATGTGTCCCTCTTGGCAGGCGGCCTCTTACCACTCACCCCTCATGAGTGGCTAATGAGAGGATTAATGCTGACATGCAAGAGCTTGACTTGTCTTTGGGCACCACAGTGTTACTGTTTTAGATTCTTGTGCATGCACACACATGAGCCTCTCTCTCTCTTGCTTTCTTTCTCTCTCTCTCCATCTCTCTCAATCTCTCGCTCTCTCCCCATCTCTATCTCTCGATCTCTCACTCTATCCCAAATCACACACACACACACTTTCACACTTTGAGAAGACTACATACAGTACAATGGTTTGCTGTCATTTAAGAAAAGTACTGCATAAATGCTGATGCATTATCCTTTATATCTTTTTACCGCTCCATATTCAACGTCAGTATGAGCTCTGCTAACAGAGACCTACTCCCTCCCTCACAGGTATGGAGACATGAGAGTGATGATGGCCTATGAGCTGTTTAACATGTGGCAGAACCTTGGTGAGTTCTAGTCTTCCCCACAACCACGCACGCACACACGCACATGCACACACGCACTCGCATGCACGCATGCACTCACACACATGGACATAAATAAACACATACACACACACACATACAGTACATTTGTGCACTGAAGCACTGCAGTCCAATTTCTAGTATAGATTTACCATAGTATTTAGTATTTACCATAGATTTATCATATTGAGAAAATTGGCTATTCCAGATTGCAATACAAAGAAAACATATTTTTGCTGCAGTGAAGGATAGACAGTTTTCTTTTTTGTCTTCATTTTATGGCTGAAATGGTGTTTGATTGTGTATCAGGGAGCTGTGAGTGTCTTTCTTGTTGTCATTGCAGTACACCGTGAGATGTTGACCACTTAGGGCAGCAGGGTGCACATCAAGGCGAGATCTCATGCCAACTTCTTTTAATTATTTAATGATATTTTTTTATAATGTAAGGAGCTGCAGTCTGCACACATATCCTTGGTTAAATTTTTTTACTGTGGACCGATATAGGAGTGAACCAGTATTAGTGTATATTAGACGGTTTTCTTTTCTTCTTTTTTTTACATACAAGCAATTTATACACCTGGGAATTGCTGATTCTTGAGTTACAAGCCCAGTTCCCTGACAATATACCACACTGCTGCCCATTATATTTCTGCACTACTGGGTGTTTGCAGAAGGGTTATGTGAAACTGTTAATCCAGATTTAGTTAAGATTCAGTCTAATTGTCCAAATAGGGGAGAACAAGATTCACTTCATCCCGGGGATGATTGGGCCCTTCCTGGGTGTGACTCTGGTGCCACAGGGAGAGGTGCGCAATATCATGATCCCCATCTTCCACGACATGATGGACTGGGAACAACGCAAGAATGGCAATTTCAAACAGGTGAGCGCCGTCTCCACCCTCTCCTTCCGTTCCTGCAGTCCAACGCTGGATCCAGCGTTATCCACGGAAATTTCCATAACGTTGATTTGTCGCATCTCCGACAGGTGGAAGTGGAGCTGATCGACAAGCTGGACAGCCTGGTTTCGGAGGGGAAAGGGGACGAGAACTACCGCGAGCTCTTCGGCCTTCTGTAAGTTGACTCTGTGCACACGCGCTCACTCGCTCACAGACACCCCTGTTTGCAGGACCTTCTTTCCCATGTCTGTTCCCCATACCTGTTCTCGACTTGTGCTTTTATGATAACCTTCTCTGTCTCTGCTTTACTTTCTGCTGCGGGCATTAGAACCCAGCTCTTTGGGCCTTATCCCAGGTAAGATAACACCTTTCTACTGGTCAAGCCTGCACTAATGCCAGCGTTGAGTCTGTTTATTGACATTTTTCATGCTTTCCGTGGGACTTTTTCTGATGTGCTAATGCTGGAGCTCTGGCTTTTGTGTCGCCAGCCTGCTTGAGAAGATCGAGCAGGAGACCTGGAGGGAGACGGGAATTTCCTTTGTCACTTCTGTCACCCGTCTCATGGAGCGCCTTCTCGACTACAGGTCTGTTTACGTCGCCAAGAAGAGTGGCGTTCTGCCTTCGCAAACCTAAATGCAGTGGCGTCATGCCCATTAACGTGGAAGTGGCTTTGGAGACAGGAACATAAAGAATGAGTGTGTGTGTATGTGTGTGTGTGTGTATATATATGTTCACTATCTATAACTGATAAACCGTGTGTCAGATGAAAACTAGTAGAAATGTACAGCCGGCATAGGAGTATAATCCTTAAAAAGTTAAGGTTGCATCAGTGCCACCTGGTGCATGATGCCCCTGCCAAAATGGGAGATAAGCTGTTTGCGAATGACTGGTGAACACCCTCGATTCCTGTCTTTTCTCTGTCCAGGGACTGCATGAAAGGAGAGGAGACGGAGAAGAAGAAGATTGGCAGCACTGTTAACCTACTAGTAAGACCTCTGCACTCACCTGTACAACACATTTGCACAGAATCACAACTGCTGTGCTATTACAAGCTTTCATGTGTCTTAATACCGAGACGTTGATCTGAAAAATGGCTTCAGAACTGCAGCGTCATCTGTGAAATCTGATACATCTGCAAGTGTCCTCCCGAGACCAGTCGCATCGCTCTCTGATATCATTACAGCAGCTTTGAGTTTTATGTCTTTCTGTGCCTGCTTCCTGCCCTCAGAACTTCTACAAGTCAGAGATTAATAAAGAGGAGATGTATATCCGCTACATTCACAAGCTGTGTGACATGCACCTGCAAGCGGAGAACTACACAGGTAAAACATGCAATACACAGGAGCCAACTCACTCCTGAATGGAATACATCTGGCTGTGTGCTGTGTCATCATTACACTCAATTGACTATACTTTATATATTTCTATGCTTTCCAGGATTTACTGATGATTTAAACCACAGATTCTATAGACTACCCATATGGTCAGCTCCATATCCTTAATATCTATGGCTCTATTTTGAGCATGCAAAAAGACCCTTGCTAGTGCAAATGCATCTGTTGCAAGGGCAGATTGATATTTTGGAATTGCGCAGAGAGGCGCAGGGACGTTTGTGTCTAAGATGGTACACAGCTCAATAAATACAAACATATTGGACAAAGCCCAGCAGTTTTAAAGGTGACAGGGTGACTCAGGTCCTATGACTGCCAGCTTTATGCATTGTTTACAAGAACTACGCTAATGAACGCTGTGAAAATGCAGCCTATTCAGGGATCTAATGGGATTGCTGAATACAGTACAAAGTCCTTGTGGCTCTTGAGAATCTATGCCAGGGGTGTCAAACTCATTCCATCGAGGGCCGAGTGTATGCAGGTTTCTGTTATAACCAATGCATTACACCGGGTAATTTCAATGAGGTTCCCTCCTTAGTTGAAGAAGTGAGCTAATTAGTGAAATCACCAGGTGTAGTGCATTGGTTGCAACAAAAACCTACATACACTCGGCCCTCGATGGAATGAGTTTGACACCTGTGATCTATGCTTAAACTCTGACCTGCTGTGACCTCTGACCTCTGACCCACAGAGGCGGCCTTCACGTTGTTGCTGTACTGGGAGCTCCTGCACTGGGAAGAGCGGCCACTCAGGGAGCTCCTGACCTACCCCGCCCAGAGCGAGTGGCACCGCAAGGAAGGGCTGTGCCGCAAGGTCATACACTACTTCAACAAGGGCAAGGTACCTACACACATACTGTTATGAATTGTGTTCCGTTTCGGGTTTTTGGTTTTTTCCCTGGCCCACTGCAGACAACCACCTTGTTAGGTGAGACGGTTAACACCTGGGCTTAATTAACACCTGGGTGTAACACCTTGTCTTTTCTCTATTTTCTGTTTGTTTGGTGCTGGGGGGACAACACCATCGGTTGTCCTCCCCATTGATTTGTTTGAATTCCTCCCTTCCTTCTTCACTCCCTCTTTACCTTTTTGTTTTGGGTCTTTTCTTTTTGCATATTGTTTTGATAGGATTTGTGGGTGGCCATGGTCATAGACCTGGCCATGTTATAGACCCTGAAAGATCCAGTTTTTTTGTTGCCCGTCGGGTTATTTTGTTGGTTTCCCCAAAGCGACCATTTTGTTTTATTTGTATGAGGGGAAACAATGCACTACTTCAACAAGGGCAAGGTATCTACACACCAGTGGTGACTGGTGGGGTCCACAACAGGTGAAGCTGAGGAGGGGTGGGGGGGCCGATCTGACCTTGACCTTCTCTGACGCTCCGGTGATAATGCTGACTGCCCCTGCTGCTCTGATGATGTTATGGTGATGGTGATGATGATGACGATGATGATGATGTGCTCACTGCCTGCCTGCCTCACTACTGCAAAATAGAGATTATCCTCACATTAAACACCTGACATCATATCATTTAAGACAATCAATTAATTCAATAATATATTGACAAATTGGGGGGTCTGACCTCCTCTTCTGCTCTGGTGATATGGTTGCTCACTGCCCCCTGCTGCTCTGATGATGCCTGCCTGCCTCACTACTGCAAAATACAGGGATTATCCTCATATTAAAAGCCTGACATAATATAATTTAAGACAATCCTACCATCTTCATTTAATAACAAATTAGCACCTTTATTTGTTTCTAAAACATTAGAAACAAATATAGAGATACATTGGCAGTTTATTAAAGACTTGGAACATAGGTAATGCAAATGTTATTCAACATAACAGTAAATACATTTTGGTACACTTGGTAATACTAGCCTCACAATGAAATTGTTTACCTTTAGATAGAATACTTTATTATCCCAGAGGGATGGTAGTTGGGATGAATGATTTGCATGCCCAGTTTGTTTTACAGAGGGGAGTTTTGAACCTTTGGCCAGAAGGTAGCAGTGCATACTGGTTGTTTAGTGGGTGGGTGGAGTCCTGTATGATTTGATTTGTTTGGACTTACGGATGGTCCTAATTTTATAAAGGGATGCTATGTTCTGGCATGTGGTGCTACTTGCTATATTGACTATTTTGTTTATCTTATTGGAGTTGAGTATAGAGAGAGAACTGTACCAGCCGAAGAAACAGAATGTCAAAATGCTCTCAATGAAGGTTATACCGAGTTTTTGGAGAAGGTAGAGTCTTTGTTGTCCTTTAAATGTCAACTCTTATAGAGAAAAAAAAAAATACAGGGTATGGTAGCTAACACATTCATTTTGCAACATATCAAAATAAATATTATGGGCTATCCCCTTACCTTGTAAACAAATTCTAATCTCCTTTCTTTCCTAAGAAAGTGCTCGATCACTCGGTCATACCAGCGAGGGTTTTTCTCCAGTGACTTCACAATCCTCAATGTCAAGCAGTTAGCTAGCTAGCTAACATTAGCCCAGCCCAGTTCAGTTATGTTGAAAAGAACCTATACCCAAATCATATATATATATATATATATATATAGTACCAGTCAAAAGTTTGAGTACACCTGCTGGAAACTAGGTTTATCTCATAATTGACAATCCTTTACACCGTATACGTTTCTGTAAATACTTTAAAATGACAAAAAAACACATGTAACAATGAACAAAATGAACATCAAAGAAGTGTTCAAGGAAATTATATTGAAAATTGAATCTTGGATTCCTCAAAATAGCCACCCTTTGCCGTGATAACAGCCTCACAAACACGGGCCATTTGGTTAATACGTTTCAGCAGGAAATCACCCGATATGTCTTCCCAGCTCTCCTGCAGCAATTTCCAGAGAAACTTGCAGTTGCACAACTTCAAGGTGTGTTTCGGGTCGTTATCTTGCTGAAGAATGAAGGAGTGCCCGATTAGCCGTAGTCCAGATGGAAGGTGTACAGGAGAGGGTCAGAGAATTACCCTTTAAATTAACTCGAGAACAGATGTAATAGATATTTCAGATATAATATGAAAATGATATTTGTTTAATTGAAAGAATGAAGGATTTCCATTGTCTAATCTGTCATCAGCTAGCAGTCAGTATAAAACTCAGTTCTGAATTTGAACAATTGTCTAATTGTGCGTATGGTCAATTAGAGGGTATAGAATGAATCGTGAATACAGTTTTACCTTCAGATGTTCTGTGGCCATAAGTTCACAAGTTTGGATGGATCATTCCATCTGTTCACTCTGAACAAAACATTTTGATCTGTACTGGCTTTTAGACAGTGCTGAATATATTCCAGTGCCTCTGGTAATAGCAGATCTGTGTGTTCCTATGTAGTGCTGGGAGTATGGGATTCCCCTCTGTCGGGAGCTGGCGTTCCAATACGAAGCGCTATATGACTATCAAAGCCTAAGTTGGATACGGGTGAGTACGAGATCCTGCTGCAGGGTCACTGTGCAGCCTGCATGTATCCTGGTCAAGAGAGGATTTAACCTTCCTCTGGTGTTCTTTCCTAAATCATAAATACTGTGTTTTTCATCTGATTGCCTCAACACCTTATGTTTTCCTCCACACTAGGCATTTGAACATATACAATTGCTGATCACCACTTTCACTGAATTTTGAGTGGTTTAGTCAACTTTGTCACACCTGTGGTGTTCCGGGTCTAAAATGACCGCCATAGGAAATGAATGGGTAAGACTATAGGAATGAAGGAAGGAAGGAAGAGGAAAACATACCCACACACAATCACACAACCCCTCCTTCCTGCACACACACACACACACACACACACACACACAGAGGGGGTTGGTTCTCAATGCGCTTATGTGCCCATCCCCCCACGCGAACCACACCTTCCAGACTAGTCTTCTCACAGACCCCATATATGGAGCCCTGCTCTCATTTTACTCTGTGAACACAATGAGTAAGTGACTGTGTAGGCGGATGTTAATAAATAACAAAATTTGGTGATGATTTATGGTTTTTGTGTTAATATAAGACCAGTTAAAACAAACCGGCCAAATTTGGCTGGAAACACTATAATAAGGGGGGAGGTGAAACGAACGCTAGAGGAAGGTTAAGTTGACTTATGGTCCTTTATTACACATATTATATTGCTTATGATCGAGTCATATTCTTAGCAGGGTTAGGTGAATTGCATTTCAATTCTGTCAATTGAAATTGAAATTAAATTCATTCATTGAAAAATGATTGAACATTATCAACATTTTCAATTACATTACATTACAGTCATTTAGCAGACGCTCTTATCCAGAGCGACGTACAGTTTTACAATCCATTTATACAGCTGGATATTTTACTGAAGCAATTCAGGTTAAGTACCTTGCAAGGGTACAACAGGGGATTGAACCAGCAACCTTAACGTTACAAACCATTATACTACTACCGCCCTATGAACTCAATTCATGAATTCATGACCCCAAACCAAGTTGGTACACATTGCTTAATGTTCTAACATTATTTAATGGTAGAGTTCTGTTAGTTCAGTGAGCAAGTAAGCAAGAAAATAAGTTCTGTTCCATTCCGTTGATAGAAAATGGAGGCAGCCTACTATGACAACATCATGGAGCAGCAGCGACTTGAGCCAGAGTTTTTCAGGGTGGGATTCTATGGCAAGAAGTTTCCCTTCTTCCTCAGGGTGAGTTAAACCTTCCCCTCTCTCTTTACCATCTTGAGCCTTCTTGTGTCGAACAACTGAAGTTAAGTGGGTTTGAGCTTATTTAGTAGACCTCTTGGGAAAATCTGTGGTTTTGATGGGCAAGTATGGGGGTACCCTGGAATGTGTAACATCCTGTTGTCCAGTGCAGGGACACTGCTGTACAAGGTAAAGTTCTTCAGATGATACATTAAAACAGGAGTTCTGAATCCTGGTCCTGGTGAGCCACAGGGTGTAGTTTTTGTTGTTACTCAGGACTTAATTGATCAATTAAAGCAGTTGATTACACAATTAGCTCACCTCACCTGGTTTCTTGGGTCTAAATTAGATGTTACTTTAAAGGGGAAAACCCCAACATTAAAATCAAGGATTTTAATCAAGAATCCAGACTTACTGTGGTTATTAAAGATCCCATGGCACTTCAAGAGTTCAACTATCAAGAGCAGGGGTGTTAACCCTAGTGTCCTGGTCGAATTCCCAAACTGGCCATCCAGTCACCCAGAAGATCCCCCACATAATGAATTGCTTGGGTGTAATCCTTGGCATTTTCTGCCCACATTTTTTCACCCTAGGGTGTCCCTTTAATATATATATATGTATGTTGTTCAGTTCTTTCGCTCATTGCTTCTTGCATCCCTTCTTCACAGAACAAAGAGTTTGTTTGCCGGGGACATGACTATGAAAGGCTTGAAGCTTTCCAGCAAAGGATGCTGGGAGAATTCCCACAAGCCATTGCCATGCAACATCCCAATCAACCAGACGAGGCCATTTTGCAGTGCGATGCTCAGTGTATCCTTCAGAGAATGTCACTCCTGTCTATCCGTGCATGTACGCGCATGTGTCTCTGTGTGTCTGTGTGTGTGTGTGTGTGTGTGTGTGTGTGTGTGTGTGTGAAGTTGTGCTGATATATATTAGCATGCACTGCTGTTTTTTCCCTTCATACGACACCCTTAGACCTGCAAATCTATGCGGTCACACCGGTACCAGAGAGCACCGACGTGCTCCAGATGGACCGTGTTTCTGACCGCATCAAGAGCTTCTACCGTGTGAACAATGTGCGCCGCTTCCGATACGACCGCCCCTTCCACAAGGGCCCCAAGGACAGAGAGAATGAGTTCAAGGTAATTTGCTACTGTTGCCCCACCCACTACATCCTGTGACCAGGACCAAAAAAAAAAAAACTACACGTTGAAAGTATTCATAAGCATTCTTCGCACCTTAGACCTTCCGTTAAGACATTTAGCTACCACTGCCACTACTATGTACCTGGGCCGGCCAGCAGAGGATGAGCTGCTCCACTAATATGGGTTCCTCCTGAGATTTCTTCCCACTAGTGTTTTTGCTTCACTTTCCGCTTTTGGGAGGCTCAGGTCTGGTATTTTCTTGTTTTCATATCTTCTGTTTTCTGTAAAGTTCTCTGTAAAAAGTGCTATAACAATAACATTTAATTGAATTGAAATAAGCATATTGCCATCTGTTTGATTTCAGAGCCTGTGGGTCGAGAGGACCACTCTGATTCTCACTCACCCTCTGCCTGGCATCTCACACTGGTTCGAGGTGGAGAAGAGAGAGCTTGTGAGTGGCAATTATGAAAACAGCAACCTAGATGGGCTGAATGGCCTGCTCCCGCCAACGGACATTTTTTTTTACAGTAATGCTTAGTAGACACCTGCATCAATTTGTACAGGTCACATTTGTACACACTATCAATTTATACAGCTGGATATTTACTGAAGTAATTCAGGTTAAGCACCTTGCGCAAGGGTACAACACCCCTTGGAATCAAACCTGCAACTTCTAAGTTACAACAGTTCCTGAGACTGCTCTGTGTGTGTGTGTGTTACAGGTGGAGGTGAGCCCCTTAGTGAATGCCATCTTTGTGGTGGAAAACAAAAATCATGAGCTGCGTAGACTCATTAGCCAGTACCAGCACAAGCAGCTGCACGGCAACATCAACCTGCTCAGCATGTGTCTGAATGGGGTCATTGACGCTGCCGTCAACGGGGGCATCGCCCGGTACCAGGAGGTGGGTACCGCTCTGAGTCTATCACCATCGCCCATCACTGCATTCAAATGGCTGATTGTCACCTTATTTTTATGCTTGTATCACTTTTCTCTCCCAATTTGAAATGCCCAATCATATTCTAAACCATGCAACCTCCGCTGTCACTTCTGGAGACACAGTTCTCCTCCGAAACACATGTCAGCCGCCACTTCTTTTCACACCGCAGTCAACAAGTTAAGCTTGCACAGACATGAGTCGGAGGAAGACACTTTGTGCGCAGCTTTATACAGGCAGTGTGTACATACACAACTGTATCATCTGCAAACATTTGGATGTCAACTCCATGGCAAACTTGTGGGAGATCATTTATATATAGGCTAAACAGTAGTGAGGCTCATAACAGATCCTTGGGGTACCCCCAATATACATTTGTCAGCTGATGGGAGATTGTTATTGATTCTGACACACTGTACCCTATCAGATAAATATGACCTCATCCATGTCATGGCATTGGAGCCTACAAAGCAAAACCTTTTTTTCTCTCACCAATACATGGCTTTCTTGAACAAGCAAAAGCATTTTCATTGAAATGTAAAATTGAAATTAAGAGAGAGAATTAAGAGAATTATTCATCCCATTTAACGCTGGGGTTCGAGGACAATCTGTGCCTGTATTCTCATGCTTGTTGTGAGAGAGAATATTGAGTTTTCCCTGCTGTAATCAATTGTGTCATCCGTAAAGGCCTTCTTTGATAAGGAGTACATCAGTGGTCACCCAGAGGATACAGAGAAGATAACTCAGCTCAAAGACCTCATGCAGGAACAGGTGAGGAGCAACACTGTCACTGAGTCAGTCATTGGTGGGCGGTTATGCCATTAAACTTCCATGACCTGGAAATTACATGACTTTCATTAAATGACACCAACGTTACAGATTGAATTGACTTATTTTAAATAAATAGTAAAGTAAACAGAAACCTGACAGATAAGCTACATCTGCACACTCATATTTGTATTCAAGCCCTTGGAGAGTCACAGGATGGCTGGTTTTTGGTTTCACCTTAAAATCAGAAAGCAATGCAGACCCAATAAATCAGTTGAGGTCAATTAATTGTGTAATGAATGCTTTAATTGATCAAAAACATTTGACACTCTACCGCACTCTCCAAGGGCAGGAGTGAATACTATTGCTCTAAGCATTCTCTAAGCATATTCGCTGTGGCCCATTGTCACAGGT
Source organism: Aldrovandia affinis (assembly GCA_029706075.1). Classification (NCBI taxonomy): domain Eukaryota; kingdom Metazoa; phylum Chordata; class Actinopteri; order Notacanthiformes; family Halosauridae; genus Aldrovandia; species Aldrovandia affinis. The sequence continues at coordinate 3,421,882 of JAINUG010000074.1, read as the reverse complement.
TCACATCCTGGGAGTTGGCCTTGCTGTGCACGAGAAACTGGTGCACCCAGAAATGCGTCCCCTGCACAAGAAGCTGATAGATCAGTTCCAGATGATGAGGAGCAGCCTGTGTCATGTGAGTGGAGTTTTATGCAGACACACCTCCTTGTCAGGCTTCCAAGCCCCAAGCCTATTGTTCTTGCCATTATTCTTTTAGGTTTTTAAGCAAAGGTTTTTCCAGCGTAGTGACACAGTGTGATATTCAGAGTAGTGTTTCTATGTGGCCCTGCAGGGGCTGCCCGGCCTGGACAAACTTAGCCCAGCCTGTTCTGGCACCAGTACCCCCCGAGGAATCCTGGCATCACGCAGCCCCATGAGCCCAGAGAGCATCAAACCGATGCACAGACACAGGTGAGTCTCTCACACACACACACACACACACACACAAAACCACACAGGTGAGTCTCTCACACACACACACAAAACCACACAGGTGAGTCTCTCACACACACACACACACACAAAACCACACAGGTGAGTCTCTCACACACACAAAACCACACAGGTGAGTCTCTCACACACACACAAACATACAGACACAGGACAGTCACACACACAAACATACAGACGCAGGACAGTCACACACACAAACATACAGACACAGGTGAGTCTCTCACACACACAAAACCACACAGGTGACTCTCTCACACACACAAACATACAGACACAGGACAGTCACACACACAAACATACAGACACAGGTGAGTCACACACAAACATACACACACACACACACACGAGAGTTGCACACAAACATACAGACAGACACAGATGCATCAGCAACATACACAGAAAACAGCGAAGTCACATAAACACAAACATACACACTGAGCCAAGTACAGGTTTAGAATGATATCTACCTGGATTAGGGTATTAGAGCGTATATAGGACAGGCCAGCACACTTCCTGTGGAGTTAGAATCTCCTCTGTGTCTGACATGCACTTTCCCTCCCCTGGCCCTCACTGCTTCTTTCTCTTTCACGGCCCTGGGTTGATGTACACTGGATTTACACCCATCTCCCCCCTCTCTATTTCCCTCCATCTCCCTTGCCCCCTCTCTCTCCTGTCCTCTCTTTCCCCCCATATTTCTTTACTCCACTTCTCTGCGCCTCTCCCCCACTATCTCTCGCTCTCTCCAGCCCACTCAACCTGCTGGGCTCTGTCCGCCACTCCTCAACCTCACTGTCCTCTCACACCTCCAGCGAGACGGGAAACCTGGTTGTCCTGACAGACAGCATGGTGATGGAGCACCCAGAGGATCTCTACCGCATGCAGGTCTGTGTCCAGGCTGCCTGCCATTGTGATAGAGACAAGCCTTGCCTCACAGGAGCCACATCACTGTGGACGACAACCCATCTCTGTTTTTATAACTCTGAATTTTTGTAGTTAAAAAAAAAAATATATATATATATGTATATAGTTATTTTGCTTGCGATGAAAGAGTACACATGTTGTGTTTTTCATTCACCGGGTTTAAAGTTTTTTCTTAACTTTTTTTTATAGCCTAGCCCCTCCTCCTCCAGCCTGAGCTCCACCCACTCTGCCCCTTCTCAGATGATGAACTCGGCTCCTTCCAGTGCCAGAGGTAAGGGACAGCAGCTCATTTCATTCAGCGGGGGCAGGGTGGGAGGGCACAGAACTTCTGTCGAAGACCCTTACATGTTGATGTTTGCATGCTTTGATAATCTCCTCCCTGTATCTCTTCTTCTGTGGTAGGTTCCCCATCTCTGCCAGACAAGTACAAACACAACCGGGAGATGCTGATGCTCCTCCCCCCTTACCTGGAGAGGCCCAGCAGCGCCATGTATCCCGCCGTGACTGAGAACGGACAGGTAGGTTGCATCTCTGAGAGCACCCCCACCCCACCCCAATACGTTGGTGCATTCAGCTAGCCTCGAGTAACTCAAATTTTTCCCGACGTTTGCAGCCCACCGCCTTCCAGCGTGCACTCTTCCAACAGGTGACTGGCCCCTGCAAGCCCTGCAGCAACCCCAATCTCTCCGTGGCAGAGAAAGGTATTTTACTGGTCACACCCATAATGCATTTTCAGATTTTTTTATAAATCATTTCATTAAATTTGAGACTGAAAACTGTTTATAAATACTTCAGCACTATACCACTAATGCACTACTTATCTACAAATTATGTCATAATAAAATAATAAGTAATTTATTATTATAACAATAATAACTATATAGCAGGTGCTCTTATCCAGAGCAAGTCCAGTATATTCCTGCATAATCAACCTCTTTGGGATCAGAGGTACGGTGCATACATGAAAGGTTGGATAAACATTTAATATTTAAAAAGCATTACAGCCAATGCAATTTCAAAATGTGAATAAGCGCAAATTAATGTATTCAACAAACCACTTTAAAAAGGCTTATTTATAACCAAAAATATTTTTGAGAATTGATTAGTCAGTTTAAACATTCATTTTTGTCTGTTGACCTTTGCAACACCTTTTGCTGGTTACACGAGCGGTTTACACCTGTAGCAATTTGTTTGATGTCATCTGCTGAGTTTGAAATGTCTTACTGTACTTTCCCTATCCCAAAGTGAGATATCTTCTCTCTTGTAACACCCTTCTCTAAAAAAGAAATTATTGCTTATTTTTTCTCAATTTCCATTTAGACTTTGATATCTAAATGATACTGAAGGTAAATCGTGGGATATCGGTTCTGCGGGAGTACAGTGTGAATGCATATAACAAGGCCTGAAGAACAGTGAAAAGTGATTCTAGACCAAGAAAAGAGATTAAGTCACAGGAAAATGTGAGACTGTGCCACCCTCAGCTGGGGCAGCGCTTGTGACTGATGGTGGTTATGTCTCTCGATCAGTTCTCAGTGCTCCCAGCAGCTGGAGTCTGGACAGTGGCACACGGGAGGCACTGCCATTCCTGTCTGCCCACATAGGAAGTGTGATGGCCCCTCCAGTCCCACCACGAAGCCTGCCTCCCGGTTAGAACCTCATCCTGCCTTCTCAAAACCCCCACAATACGGGAGTCATGTGACCTGCCATGTTTTGTGTTGTGTATGGAATGGGAGTACTATTTTGAACATTTTTGCAAAGCTTGAAGCTTATACAAGCGTTGTATCAAGCAGAATGTCAAAAACTTGTGTAAAATGCAAAATGGCGACCATTAGGGGGCATGGTCACCAGACCTTATGCCTCACCGATTATTCCTTCGCAATTATTGCAGGCCTATGTTTCCTCAAACCTATGTTTGCTTTTTTTTTTTTATACACAGAGGGACAGATTTACTAAGATAGTCGCAAAGACGGTTGCTAGTTTTTTGCGGCTATTTTGCAGTCACAAATAGCGACACATTAACAACCAATTTACGAAGACTGGTTTGCATTACGCAATCAAATAAATTACATCCTGATAGCAATTTCACTCAATGCGACCATTTCGTAAATCTGGCATAGATATTGCGACCTTGTAGCGACTGCTTTTTCCAACGCAATCCTTTAGTAAATCTGTCCCAGTGAGTTGTCAATGCCTGAAACAGCTTGCAATGCCAAGTAGTAGAGGCAGAAACACTTGGGCTATTCAAGTCCAGGGTAGGTGCAGTACGGGATACTCTTTAGATTAGGACATGACGAGCCTAGATGGGCTGAACGGCCCGTTCTCAGCATTACGTATTCTTAAGTTCTTAAGACTGTAGCTTTGTGTGAAATTTTAAGTGTTGCCCTCTCGTTTCTGTCAATTCATCGCCCCTCCACCGAATGAGCTAGGAGAAGAATCTCATGTCCTCCTCCAGATCTTGTTATTTTGTGTGTTTTTCAATCCTTGTTCTGTCCTGCTGTGTCTTTCCTTTTAGGACACTTCTCAATGCACTTTGATGCTTTCCACCAGATCAGCGACCTCCCTCCAGCTCTCCCTGCACGTTCTTTAAGAAAGGTATCCTAAACTGCTGTGCTTTCTGTCCATCCTCTGAGCTGCCATGCCCTTCCCAGTGCCGGGCTGAGCTGTACTAGCACTATGCTATCACTTCTGTGTGCCTGCTTGGTGCACAGATACACAAAATGAACTCTGTTGCAGTATGTTTTTGTGTTTGTATGTGCATGTGTCTTGTTGTGGATGATGGCTCTTGGCCCTTTGAGGGGTTCTACGTGAGTTGCAAATAAAGAGGTGGCCAAACGATTGGAGGGGTTTTGAGCCCCTTCGGATGACTCGTCTGCTGTATGACACAAGCTCTTTCCCCTCTGCTGTTTCCCCACCGCAGTCGCCTTTACACCCCATACCTGCTTCACCCACCAGCCCTCAGTCAGGCCTGGATGGCAGTAACTCCACCCTGTCGGGCAGCGCCAGCAGCGGGGTGTCCTCCCTGAGCGAGAGCAACTTCAGCCAGTCCTCTGAGCCGCCCACCCGCACCGACACCCTGGACTCTGTCCCTGGCCAGCCCTGGGCCGGCAACGAGGACGGCGAATCACCCTACCTGCCCGTCCGCTACAGCGTCTCCGAGCCCGATGTCCTAGACCCCGCGAAGGCCCCACCCTGCCTCAGCCACTCGGCTCCAGGCGGAGTCGCCCCCGCCCCGCAGGAAGGACACCTTCACCACCACGGCCACCCGCATTCCCACTACCACCACGAGCCGCCCCCAGCCTTGCCCCCCAAGCCCTACCTGAGGGAGGGGTGCATCCCCGAGGAGGACCTGAGGCCCGTGCCTAGGCCCATGCCGCGCAAGATCTCCCAGCCCCTGCTCAGCAACAAGGAGGAGCAGGCTAAGGTGGCCTGGGAGCACGGTATCAGTGAGGAGTAGAGGGGGTGGAGTGGGGACGACCTTCGGCCCAAGGGTTTTCGGGGGACGGAAGGGAAACCAATCAGCCCAAAGAAATGGGATGGAGATTCGTTTTCCTCCAGTCCTCTGGTTTTGCTGTCTGCCATCTCCTGACTGCTCACCACATTCCAAGCTTTTCTCAATGCAGCAAAAAATCTCAAATTCTTTGTGCTCTGAAAAGGTTAACGTTGACTTTGTACTCCAAATTCCAATCAGAGCTTTTTTTTGTTAGTTTGGATGTGGATGTGGCAAACAGATGGAGTGAGAAAATCTTTTGTTTATATTTGGTTAATTTCATTGATACCAAGCTTGCAGTGGATTGATGACTTTGGTTAATACCCGGCATCCGTGTTCTTCAGGGCTCTCAAACATGTCTTTAGTTGGAAGTAGCAACCTAAGCATTGAAAAATCAATATCTACGTACATAATCTAGTATGTATTTCTGTATACAGTACATACACCGCAGTATCATATTGTAAATTTGGACTTATAACTAAGGGAAAGACTTTTCTGTTTCAATGACTTTATATTTTTGAAGTGGACTTGGACAGGGCAACCTAATAACACAATGTGTGGATAACTTGTCATATCAAGTCTTCAGAGTTCATCGCTTTCCAGTTTTAGTTTGGAAGTTGCATATTCATTCTTGGTCGATGTGTTTTCTATTTTCTACTTACCTTTTAAAGTATGGAGAAAATAATGTGCCAATATTAACTCATTGATAAAAAATAATTACATGTAAAATATTGACATTTTCACATTATCACATCCACTAGCTTTGATGGATGATGGATGATAGATCTCATTATTTCCCATTTCACACCACGGAGAAATGTGAAAATATTAATGAATTAATTAAATGCATAAATATATAAATAATGAAATGTCAAAATAAATATTTTACGTTTATTTATGTTGACATTTCACTTTTAAATTGTTTAATGAGTTAATATCGGCACATTATTTCCTCCATGTTAAAGTACTGATGGTCATTGTAGTAAAAACTGAAGATCATCACCACGCACCTATGTGCACATAGTCAAATGATGCGCTGCAGGTCAAGAAGATTCCCTGGCTTCTGTTGTGAAGTGCTACATCCAAGCTCGACGGTAAGGGGCTTACAGGCTGTCGTTAAGCTTTATCATATCCCCTTTATTGCCGTGATGGAAAACACCAGATCATCCAGCCACCAAATGTCTTATCCGTTTATTTTAATAACCCAAACCTGACATTTAATAAACATTACTTGGCGGACAGTTTGTAATTCGAAGTTATTTTGAAATTGTATTATTATTAGTTGGTGGAACATAAAGGAAAGGAAATATTTTTCAAAGAGTATAGAGAATCTAGATCTCCAAGTTTATCATATGTAATGACTAAATTCCTGTATCATGAAATGCAGAGCTTGTTTGGTTTTCCATGGTTGGTTTTGGAAGGGCCCTGAAACCCCATTAGCATAGTGGGGATGTGGAAACGTGTCTGCATGTTTGTTTTTGGTACAAAAAGTGTGATACAATTCCCAATGCTTCTGAACTGGAAAGAACCTTTTTTTTTTCTTCTTTTAAAAAAAAATAAAATGTGTTGAATATTCATGAGCAGATGCTCCAGATGTGGTGTTGGTCTGGCTTTGCAAGCGAGGAAATTGTGACCGTCCACCGGATCTGCTCTGCTATATCCTGTGCTGCTTGTTGCCTGATAGCTACTTCAGTGGACTGTGGACGCAGCTGGTCATCCTGCTTCTGGTCAAGGTGGTGTTTTGTACAGTAACCGTGGCTCTGCATACTTCATAACAGCACCAAGGCCCGTGGCTGAGAGGTCGGGGACTGTCAGCAAACCATATCGCTGAAATCTCTAATCCGTGTCATTTTTTATTATTTGCAAGCTTGCCATTTTTGTAAATATATATATTTTCCTATTCTGTACTGTCATAGTCTATAACAAACCTTACCTAGTGTTTTTATTGTCATAATGGTGAATTTGCTTATTTATTGAAGACAGATGGCCAACCCTGAGTTGACACTTAAAACTAGTTACCTTTTTTGCAAGGGCATTATTCCAAATGACTCAGAAATGAAATGGTATGAATTGTAAAGATCCTCCCACCTCTGTCTCTTGATTACTGTACATTTACTGTGACTGACTTATACTATTGTTTTCAAACACCGAGAAAATATGACTGCCATTGCCTCGGTTTCTTGAGTCGCTCATTCTAAACCTCAATTCTTGAATCATCACGAGGAGGCGTTGTCAATATATACATTCTCTCCTGTATGACAGGAGGTGCATGTCTTCTTGTATGGAAGATACGGTATATTTGGTCGTTGGATGATTTCTAAGAGGTTTGCTTTTATTTTACAATACTTACATGTGTCAAAACTAATGGTGAATAAACATTATAATCATACATTTAACCATGAGTCATATTTAACCCTTAATATACTTGGAGACTGTAAAAGCAGTCTTCTGTGTTATGTAAAAATGCTCAGGAACTGTTTATGGGTGCAGATTGAGGGAATACCTTACCAGCTTTGGCTGACGACCAATCCGGTCTCCTTGGATCCTCTCCTCAGCAATCATGATAAGAGCATTCATCGGCCTCTTCTCTTATGGCAATTTTCCACCGCACAGTACGGTACGGTACGGCATGGTAACCAATCCGTGATCCCACGTGTTGTCGCTTTTTCCACCGCCAAGCGAACTGCACCGAACCAAAGTATCCGTGCTGAATTTAGTTACTGCTCTTGCCAGGGTACTAGCGAGCCGAACAGGGAGCTAAGGGTGGAGCTAGCAATGCTGCAGACCGTTGATTGGTCAAGCGCAATCGTCACACTAAATCTCAGACCGGCTCAGACACAACCGCCATTTTTAAATATCACAAAACCGGGAGAAGATTGCGTTCCAGAACAAGAAGATACATGGAAAGTTCAGTTTGGTCTGTTCTTGAGGTGCAAGCCCTCATCAGTGTTTGGTCGGAAGACCAATTTCAACGAGACCTGGAGTCCAGCATTCGCAACAATAAGGTCTACAAAGTCATATCGCAGCGTTTGCTGGATACATCACCACAGCGGTCGCATTTTTTGTCACTTCAGATAACTCCTCCCATCTTCACGGTTCTGTTGTGTGATGGGAAAACGACACAGGGACTCGATCCGGGAAAGTTACGGATTTGGATGGTTGCCATACCATACTGTACCGTATTGTGTGGTGGAAAGGCGCCATTAGTCTTCATACATCTGCAGGATTCGGTGCACTGTTCAATTTAATTTGAATATTTCTGTTTAATGATTTACTAGAGTAAGATTATTTATTGCATTGTTGTAACTGTTTGCACTCACAGTAGGGTTGAATGTAGAGATGTTTATGCAAGTAATTTCTATTAAATTCTTTTCAATATTAGTAATCGACTATATTGATTAAGAGTAATAAGCGGTCTGATATGGCATAGAACAATCAATTGAACAATTACCTGAGCCTAATTGAGACAGCTGGCACAAATTCGCTCAAGAGACCAACGTTAACAGAAAAATATAATGAATAAACAACTTTGCAGCACAAAACTATCTCCTAAGTCATGTTTCCTTCACACTGAATTTATTGCAGAATAAATGTACACGAGGCAATAAAAACAAAAATGTTAAAAAAATAAGTATTTGATTAGCTGCTCAATCAAACCCAATTAATAGAGTTGAGCTGAAATGGCAACCTGCTTGTGCTGTGTGTGCAGGAGGAAAGAAAAACATTGTCATAACTGGTCATTATTGATGGGCATTGATAAAATAATAAAAATTTTACCATGGTATGCAGCTGTAACAGTACACAATCGTTTTAAGTGATTTAGAAACGCAACTCAGTTTCCTTAAAAATGTGTTTCCCAATCAAGTACTTGCTTTTCCCCCCAAAGAGATTGTTCAGCTCATCTCCTTGTTTAATCAGTTTGATTGCTGGTTTGAAGCTTGTTCTGTGAAGATTAAAGTATTGGGTTTTGTACCACGTTTTAGCACTTGGAGACAACTTTAATAATATTTTACCTTTTTATTACTTTCCTGGATGTTGTTAATAACTACTGTCGAGTGGGAATATGACAATGAGTCTGAAGTCAACCGATTCAAAGTTCTGTACGTAAATTGAACAGATTGGAAAGAAGAGGCTGGTGTCTGTGAGTGTGATTTTGAGAGAATTTTGACCGTGAGGTAAGCTTCACGGGGATGATGTGGTAAAGTACCAGTGGTTGGTGGGGGGATTATCAGATAAGATTAATTTTCAATACCATTATAAATATGTAATTCTGCAGTATTGTGGACTGAAAAAAATACTTTGCCTTGCTTAAAAACATTTACTTTTTGTAAATGATCCTTCCGAAATCTGTATTTATAATGGTTAAGAAGGGCAAACCATGTATAGATTGTGATTGTCTACCTTGTACTTTATAATGTAAATGTGTTTTTAACACACACAAAAAAAAAATCACAAAAAGGAATCACGCGACTTTCAAACGCATAATCGCTGCTTATTTTGTGTATTTTGACCTGAGGACAAATATAGAGGACAAGCTAAGTTTGTGAATTAAGAAACATTTGTTCAAGTATTAAAAAAGCACTTTCTTGTATATATTGTGTTAGCATGAATAAACCGTGATGTGGATTTTAGATACAAATACACAATTTTTCCTACTCACTTAACCACTGTGATATGGAATTAATAATGTCTAAGATTAAAGTTAGTGTTTTATTTACTGACTTTTGCCTATTGCTTAAAAATATTCTTAACTTATTTTGAACATTTCAATATACGTCCAATTTAAAGACATGCCAATTGATTGTTTAATGATTTCATTATCGCACAGAGAACAGGGAAAAATGTCTCATCTGTAATGCTTTTCGAAATACTGGTTTACAAAAATAGCCAGTTAAACTTCAGTTACCTAAGTTCATAATTAAAAACTAAAAGCATAGCTAGCTAGCAAGCAAACTCCAATGACTATGTAGGTTTTCGACCTAGCTAGCTTTGCAAATTCCATGACTGACCAGCTAAAATACAGACAGCCTGCATGGTTACTCAGTGAAATGTATCTTTTAAATTGTAACAATTTTTAGTACATTTATATGCATAGAAACGGACAATTCTGGTCTTCCAAACTTATTTAAATTTGGCTCACCAAGTGGGAGTGGGTTCACTCTAAAACTTCAGTAATGGAGGATGGTGTTGGACTCTGGTACTGGAGGGCTGACGTGCCTGCAGATTTTTGGTGCGTTTCAGCACTCGTTTCAGTGATTAAGTGAAAGGAAAACTTTTAAACATTAAGGCCTACAGACACTACAACCCTCCGGGACTTGAGTTCAAAACCCCTATTCTGAACTGTAGGTAAATTACGAGCATAGGTGGGCTGAAAGGCCTGTTTGTGCCATTATGCATTCGTATGTTCTTATGAAAGGGGGAACTGCATTTCTCAATAGATTTTTCAATCAAGAATATAAAGCACACAAAGCAATGTAAGCTGGTCTTAGTACTACAGATTTGTTAAGTGCGATGTAGCATTAAAAAGTAAAAGTCTAGTAAGATTTCAAATTGATATTTAATTTTTTTTTTTTTTTTTCACACAGCGAAAGTGAATGAATGAGTGAGTGAGTGACTAGCCAGGCAAGCTATGGCAAGTCAATGAAATGCAAACTATCATAAAGTAGCTATGCATGTCTAATGAAGCATGGTTTCACATTTGTAGCAGAGTTTAGAGGGCCAGTGTGCATGCTGGTTTTTGTTCCAACAAATTATTCTGGCGAAATTTTCGAAACAGCTGTATACACCAATACTGGTTCACTCCTATATTGGACAACAGCAAACGGTTATCACCATGGATACATGTACAGTCTGCAGCTGTAGCTCATGTACAAGAGCAGAAGTTCGCTGTGCACCCCTGGTTTAGAGGCACAAGTGAGCCCACGTCGTCACCTGGGAGCAAGAACACGGGTGCAATCGTGGTTCCTTCGCTGGGGTACTTACCTTGGTCACTGCTCAACAAGCGAACCTCTTCAGTGTGACCAAAAACATTCACACATACCAATAAATATTACAGCAAACACGACATCACAAACCTCCTACGCTCCCCTGAGCTTAAGCTTAAAACAAAAAAAGGACTTAACTTAAGGCCTGCTATCCTGAAAATTGGATTTATTACTACAAACAGCAAGAGCAAGACGTTTATAAAGGCAAAACTTCTACTCGCTCTCTCTCTCCCAGACACTTGTCAGTCTCAACTAGCCGCTCCATATGCTAAAGGGACTTCATTTGATTACATATTCAGAAACATTTTACCGAGGCCATTGACTCTCTGGACTCCACACTGAATCACCTTGCTGCCTTTAAGAGCCGGCCTTTGCTATGGTGATAAAGGCAGAATTTCACAAAGAGGGATAACTGGTTAGTGAAAATAGACTTGCTTACTTTACGTCTAAGTTTACAGTAGGCTGCACAAGCCTGAAATCAGATCGGCTTTCCCAGCTCACCAATTCAACACTGCCCCTAGTCTGATGCTGTGCAGTCAGGAAACTAGTTAGCCATCTATTACTAATGTTAATGTTAATAACAATAACATCTATAACAATAATTAACTAGCAAGCTACTACAGTATACAACTCTCCAAAATGAAATTGTCAAAGTTGGCAGCTGGCATTATAATTCCAGTAACATCATACTGTAATTGATACGACTTAGATGGGTAGTAATATTACCTTGTGCACTGAAAATTCCTTTAGCCGTGCTATATTGTGAATGTGCACAAGGTTATGTGTATGGAATGCTTATGGACCATTCTATTGGAATGCTGACCACCAAGAAGGAGTGGAACTAAATAGATTTATTTTGTTTGAAATACAATTACTTACAAATATTATTTCCATTGAAAGCCTTATTCTGTCATTACATTAAAATCATGTCCGCATTAAAGATTTTCTTCTGCATACGCATGGTTTAGTAAACTACAATTTAAGTTCCACACCACACAGGAAGAAATAACCTGGTTAACCTGACTATTTTTGGTAAAACAGTATGCATACTATACAACGTTTTCTTTCATGTTTGTTTGTTTTTATAATCTCAAATTTTAGATCACTTTTTCAGTTTCTATAAGTATATTTACAAGTCCTTAGCTCTAAGAACTAACATTCATGTATTTAATATTCAGTAAAAGTTGGTGCATGTGAATGAAGGGGTGGGTGTATATACACGCAAATATTGGGTAATTTAATGAATGTACAGTGGGCATAAAAAGTATTCACCCCTTTGTTTTCTTACTTCATGGAATCAAAATGGATTTAATTGGGATGCCACTGATCAACACAAAATAGTCTACTCTCAAATTAAAAATTAAAAACAGAATTGATTGGACCGTTCTGGTGCAATCAATGGTCTTGAGGTCACAATTATTTGACTGGAGTCCACCCTGTGTACAATTAAGTTTAGAATTATTTCTAATTAAATACACGTCTGTGAAAGGTCCCACAGTTGGTTACTGCATCTCCAAAAAAGAACTTCATCACGAAGACCAAAGAACATTCAAAGACAATCCAAGAAAAGGTTCTTCAAAAGCACCAACAAGAAGATTCCAAAGACTCTGAATATCCCCCGGTGCACCGTTAAGTCCATCATAAAAAAATGGAGAGAATATGGCACAACTGTGAATTTGCCCAGAACAGGCGGCCCTCCAAAACTGAGCATCCATACGAGAAGGGCACTTGTTAGGGGGGCCACCAAAAGGCCCAAGGCAAATCTAACAGAGCTACAGTCTTCCATGCCAGAGATGGGAGAAACTGCCCATGGGATAACAATAGCGCAAGCACTTCACAAATCTGCACTTTATGGGAGGGTGGCAAAAAGAAAACCATTGTTGACGAAAACTCATTAAATCTCAACTAGTTTGCCAGAACACGTGGGCGAATCTCAAACCAAGTGGAGGAAGATTCTATGGTCTGATGAGACCAAGATTGAACTTTTTGGCCTCAACGTTAGGCACTATGTTTGGCCTAAGCCGAACACTACACATCATTCCAAGAACACCATCCCTACCGTGAAACATGGTGGTGGGAGCCTAATGCTATGGGGATGCTTCTCTGCTTGAGGGACTTAAAACTTGTCAAAATAGAGGGAAAAATGGATGGAGTAAGATAGACAAATCTTGTAGGAAAACCTGCTGAAGTCTACAAGAGACCTGGGACTTTGTATTCCAGCAGGACAATGACCCAAAGCTTACAGCAAAGGCCACAATGGCATGGTTTAAAAACAAAATAAATCTATGTCCTGTAGTGGCCCACAGCTCAATTCCATTAAGAATCAAAAATGTCTTTACCAGCAGTCCCCATCCAACATGATTGAGCTCAAAGCAATTATGTAAATAAGGATGGGTGAAAATTGCAGTGACCAGATGTGCAAAGCTGATAGAGACCTACCCAAATAGACTCACAGCTTTAATTGCAGCTAAAGGTGCTTCTGCCAAGTATTAAGTCAAGGAGGGGGTGAATACATATGGAATCAATTATTGTCCGTGTTTTTTTATTTGCGGTTAAAATCTTGAGTGGTTTTTTATTTGACATTAGAGTATTGAGTATTTTGTGTTGATCAGTGGCAAGAAATCCCTATTAAATCCATACTGATTCCATGAAGAAACCAAATTGTGAAAAAAGGCAATGGGGTGAACACATTTAAATGCACTGATATACAGTGGGTATAATGCTACTCATTGATACCGGATTTTTCAGGTTATCATACGGTCACAAACTCATATCTCGACATCCCCAGTGGGGACCTCTGCCCAACTCAAAGCGTAAGTGGTATGGGGGCACTGACACAGTACGGTATTCATGGGTACCAAAAAAACAAAAACAACCAAGAACAAAGCCCCCACCCCCATATGTTAAATCAGTTGCAAATGAGATGAAAAAGGGAGAAGGGGGAATCGGAGCTGCAGCTCCAGCTGACACTCCTGCAAGTTCCATAAACTTCCGCCCGCTTCATTTTCAATCCAGCCCCCAATTTGTAGACAGAAGGGCAATTACTGATGCCTGCAGTAGTGTGACACCCAAAAAGCGGGAAAAAGCTAGCTTGTGAAAAGCAATTTAAGCTTAATAAAATGTTCAAGGAATGGTATCAGTTTAATAGCACTGACGATAGCAATGTTATAGCCATGCATTTTATATAAAACAAAAACATTTGTGGAACTACGAACACACAGGATCCTCTCTGTTAATAAGGATTTTTTTTTCTTCTCCCATTTTCATGCAACATAACTCGCTAAACAGTAAAGGACTGATTGGACAAAAGTTGCATGTTTATAAAACTGTGCATTAGTGCATCGGACTCATATTCTGCCTATAGTGGTATATATTGATGTACATTGACTTTTAAACACACGTGTATATATACAGTATTGTAAAATGTTACGGGGGCATCCATTTGAAACCATGGTAACCGCTTCGAATTGTTTCACAAAAAGCTGTGGTTTTGTCTCGTCTGTCAATCAGTTAATTTTGGTAGGAGCTTAATAAATTAAAGCTGTGGAAAATGCCTCCTTGTTTCTGTGGAGGGGGGCACTGATGCAGGAGATCGAAAGCTGACCTTGAAACAACAATTGAACAATGAAAACAGAGAGAAAAAAGGATACAGGCATTACAACATACATATGTACACGTTACAGCATGTCGCCGGGACAGAGGATGCAGTCATACGCACTTGCGAGGCTGGGCGTTGGGCGAGTAGTTGGATCGGGAGAATTGATTTTAGGGGGTGGGCTAGGGAGTACAGTCCCTATAGTCAATGGCATGGTGAAAAGGGATTTCTGAATTCTTAGTTCATTCCCAGATTCCGGTCAGGAGTGTGGGTGTTCATGAACACGATCCTTAATAGATTAATAGAGGAGACAGTGAGGGGAAAGTGGTGGGGGAGGGGGGTGTATATTAGGGACCCCCACCCCCCCCCCCCCACCACCACCACCACCACCACCACCACCATCGGGCAAGTCTGAGTCTTAAAGAAGTTCCAAGAGGTGCCCTGGCACGCTCATCATCTGGAGGATGGTTGCGACTGTGGCACCATGATGACCTGTGTGGGCCCACTCCCTTCTGGCCGCTGGCTGCCCATCCCCGCCAACACGGACATGGCAACCACCTCGGCCGCGACCCGCTGGCTCAGCCCATTGGCCCGTCCCACTGGGCTGGGGGCCTGGGAGCTGTGCTGGATGACCGGGGCCGGCGAGCCCTTGGGCTCGGAGTGGTCCTTCAGGCTCTCCTCTCCTGAGGAGAACACAAATCATGGCATAAGGGAGGTTTGCACAGCACAATGGTCTGATTCCCCCGCCCCCCACAGCTACTAATGTCATCAGTGACTTACTGATCTGAATTAATCATTGTGTTTTGCTGTGGGGAATTTTTTATTTTTTTATTCCTTCAGACAAGTCAATGATTGACAGCTCCACCCGTTATGGGGTTGACTGGAAACAGGAAGTGAACAGGAAGTGCAGTGTGTGTTGGGTGTTGTCATGGGATGGGTGGGTGAAAGATGTTCCCTCAAAGGGGAAAGGGCACACTTACATTTTAAAAAGAGGTACACTGACATTTAAGCAACTGTGGAAGTGAGGAAAAACTGATGCAATGCTCCATAAAGACGACTGTGGGTGTAGGGCCACAACAATTTCAGGTGTCTGGCAGATATGCTGGCAAATGACTCCCTCTCTTCTACAGTACCTTGGGTACTTATTGATTCTGATTTGGGTTTTATCTGTATTTGAATCTGTCGAGCACAGTGGTTCTCAACCCATTAATTTGTATGCGTGAGCAGCCAAACGAATAAAGCCCATTTACATTACTGTCCACACTAAAACAAAAACAAAACATATGCTCTCTGGTGTAGTGACATCTGATTCAGACAAAACACCCCCTTCTCCATCAATGGGAACACACTCAATCCACACAATTATGCAAACTGGGCTGTGTATGCAAGCCATAGGTCATATGCTTTTTAACAGTAAATAGTGTGTAGTTGTAATCAGTGAAATTGCCTTATATATATGCCATTTAGCAGACGCTTTTATCCAAAGAGACTTATAGTAGTGAATGCATACATTTTTCAGTATATGTGGCCCCAGTGGGAATCAAAGCCACAACCTAATCGTTGTCAGCGCCATGCTCTACCTACTGAGCCACACAGAACCACTGATAGCTTGACTGACATCTCTCACCCAGGTAAGCATTCTTCTTCTGCAGGGCAGTCACAGGGCAGTCCTTGTGGGCCAACAGAAGCTGTTTCAGATGGGTCACCTCGTTCCGCAACACTGTCACCTCGTTCTGAGGGGCAAGACAACAGACAATAGATTTCCATGCTTGAAAGGAGGAAACCTACAATGGACTACTCCATCTGTGAACAAATAGTATGCATCTCATACAGTACGCCCCACGTTTTCAAGAGCTTAAAAAAATGTTTTCCATATGTTGCTGGTCATGTAAGCCTCTTGCGGCACACCTTGCAGGAACTTGAAACTATATATGCTTTGAGGAAACATATAGCGCTACAATAATTGCAAAGGAACAGTCGGTGGTTCATATGGTCTGGTGGCCATGCCCCCCTAATTTTTGAAGAGATGGAAGGAGGCAGTAATACAAACAAAATGATAATTTATTAAACAAATTCTGACAAACACAAAAAGGGTGGGGTTTTCGGGGGAATTTCAAACACAAAGTCCACAATCTTTGTCGTTATCCGTGATCCATAGTCCAAAATCCAATCCAGCTCCTCAATCCAATCCAAAAGTCGGTACACAAACGGGGTCCTCAAAACAATCCAATTCCAAAACACAATCAGCAATCCCAAAACACTCTTCACAACACTCTCCAAAACCACCAACCTACTCCCTCCCAGTGTGACACAAACAAGTCCTTTAAATAGGTCTCCAAAGGGTCTTCAGCTGTTCGTAGTCCCAATCGCTTGACTTGGTTCGGGTGTGGGACTGCAGGCTGCTGGGAAATGTAGTTCTTCTTCCTCTAGTGGCTCCCAAGAATTAAAGGGCCAGGCAGTCCTGGGGCAGCCTCTTGGGATGCCACACACCCTCCTCCTCAGCTCTGACCTCGGGAGGGCTGAGCGGCCCATGTCCAACAGCCACCAGGAGAGCCACCATCTCCAGGTCCACTCAGGCAGTGCTCCGCCTGGATCAAATGTCTGGACTCCATAGTCCTCATTCACCTCCTGCAAAAGCATCTGAAAGACATCAGGCAATGGCTCAAGTCGCTCACCTTGTCCGCCAAACCAAACAGCCACATGTGGACACTGGATCTGGGCTCCACGGATAGGACAATCACCACTCAAGTTCTGGGTTTCACTAGCTTTCCATGGTCCTGCCAGCAAACCCTGTGCAGCTTCGCAATCCTTGATCCGCTCTTTGACCTTTTCCACCCCTTCCACTCTGCTTCCAGGGGGTCAGGTTCAGTAACCGGGGAAAACATTTTCTTCACAACAAAGTTAAGAGTTTTCCTTGCATCTCTTTGTCACATTTAGGTCATCTCTCCGTTTCCTACAGTCATACCACGTCAGTCATTTTCTGTCTTTTTAACTATAGTGACGGAGATGGACTCACCACGTCAGGAGCTGGTCGGGTGTTCAACCATAGTTAAGAGGCTCTCTTCCACACTATGGTCCCACCATAGCTCATCCTCAGCATGCTGCTCCGCTAGTCCCCTTTTAAGGTCACGCAGGCTGAGTGGGATTGAGGACCATTGTCCACACTCCATCTCCAACGTCTGGTCATCGTCTCCTGCCGGGGTGCTAGGATCTAGTACAACAGGCATACACGTCTTTCACATTCCAGCTCCTCACTCACCATCTCCAGTTGATTTTGAAGATCAAGTTTCCGTTTGTATTTTTAGGGCTTCGCAAAAATAGTTCTCCGTAGCCTGGTGCTGGGCTTCTTTTTGCTCCAGCCTCTTATTTAAGCCATGCAGTTTCTCTCTCATGTCAGGGAGCTCTTCATTTTTCCCTTGTTCTATTAGCAGTGCTGCAGAGGTGGTTTGCGTAAAGGCCCCTACGTGCTCGAACACAACCAGGGCTCTGCAACATCAACGCAACCTCTGCAACCTACGCAGAGGATGTCGCGTACCTAGCACAAAAATCTAACTCGCGACCGCAGTGCAACATTTCGCGTAGATGTTGCACATCATTGACTGGTTGGTTAGCGAATGGAGGCGGAGCTGTCAGTCATAGTTCATCGAGCTAGTAGATCTTTTTTTTTTTTTACATTTTAAGCAGATGCTTTTATCCAGAGTGACTTACCAGATGTGCATGAATACATGGTAAGAACAATCATAGTTCACACAAGAGATCAGTGCAGTAATACAGCGATAGACATCGTTGTTGGCAGCTGCATACCATACCTGTATACACTACCGGTCAAAGGTTTTAGAACACCCCCATTTTCCAGTTTTTACTGAAATTCTGACAGGAAGAGGTCTGGCAGACCCAAAACCACAACAAAATCAGAAGACAAGTTTCTGAGAGTCAACATCTTGCGTGATAGGCAGCTCACAGGACAACAGCTTCAAGCACAGCGTAACACTGGTCGAAGGAAGGAAGTCTCAGTTTCAACTGTGAAGAGAAGACTTCGAGCTGCAGGTTTGACAGGTCGAGTGGCAGTAAGAAAGCCATTGCTAAGATGGCAAAATAAGAAAGAGGCTTGCCTGGGCCATGAAGCACCGCCAGTGGACTACTGAAGACTGGAAGAAGGCCTTATGGACCGATGAATCAAAATTTGAAATCTTCAGTTCATCACGCAGGGTTTTTGTATGCCGTCGAGTAGGCGAAAGGATGGTTCCTTAGTGTGTGACACCAACTGTCAAACATGGAGGAAGCGTGATGGTCTGGGGCTCTTTTGCTGGACCCAGAGTCGGCGACTTGCACAGAGTGACTGTTAACCCATTACTTGTTCCCTTTTATACAACTCTGAAATGTACATTATTTTTCAGTTTTTGGTAACCTACATTTATTTCTTTAACCTCTGGCAGTTTACCACTTACCTTTGTACCATTTCAGATTATTCACTGGACTTGAACTGCTTAAATTTCAGTAAAAACTGGAAAAAGGGGGCGTTCTAAAACTTTTGACCGGTAGTGTATATCTATCTAGCTAGCTAGCAACCTGGTATCACGGCCAAATAAAGCTTGCTAACAGTAGCTAACGATATAGACACCTAGCATCATTTGTTCGACACGGTATAAAATGAACCAGCTTCAGGAAAGATTGTCTGAAGAAGTTTGAAGGTACAAGAGTTTCCCTGCTTTCATGAAAACTTTACCAACCTTGTTCAATACATTGACGCCTACTAGTGTACAGAAGTGTAAGGACACCATGGTTGCACAGAAGTATAAATGGATGTCCAGACACTGCAGACACTCTTCCTCCAACTTATTGGTTAGGTTCCTCACCACTTCTTCCAATTCCTGGCTGTGCGCCTCCATACATCTCATCTCAGTCTCAAGAGATTTTTTCTTTCTCGAGTTGCACAGCCATGTCCCCAATCTTCCTCAGGGAGTCACTGTGTTCCTCCAGCAGTTGCCCCACGGCCAGCAGGTGGCACTCCTCTGAGGTCCCCAACTGAGCCTTCATCCTGTCCAGCTCATTCTGGGCACTCTTCAGCTCTTAGACCTCCTGAAGGGTGACTCGCCATCGGTCCTCAACAATGGCCGACCGCCTCTGGTTCTTCACCAAGTCTTCCTTCTGTTCCCGACAACATTTCTCCAGTTTTCGGATCACTTCACCTTGGCCCTTTATGAACAGTTGCGCCTCTCCCAACTCTGCCTCTAACCCAGCACACTTCTCAGCAATTCTTGCTTCACTATTATGCTGCGGTTGTGGCTTACTTGGGTTCTTGTGGCCCTTTTCTCTAAGGGGCACAACAGTGTAGGAGTGGCCATTTTTCTTTTGGACTTTTCAGTCTTGTCCTTCCAGCCATATTCTTCCCTCTCTGAACACTCGCTGGGTTGGTGACCATACTCCAGGCAGCATATACACCACGGGGCACCACTTTGTGACAATTGGGCCTACTCCTTGTCCCAAGACTCCATGTCTGTATCCACTGTCCAGTCACCTTCCATCATGGTGTATTTTCTCAAAAAAAACAAAAACAAATCCCGCTCACAGTTGCAGTACCTCCTTATGCAATCCAGTCCAAAAGTCGGTATACAAGCAGGGTCCTCAAAACAATCCAATTCCAAAACACAATCAGCAATCCCAAAACACTCTTCACAACACTCTCCAAAACCACCAACCTACTCCCTCCCAGTGTGACACAAACGAGTCCTTTAAATAGGCCTCCAAAGGGTCTTCAGCTGTTCGTAGTCCCAATCGCTTGACTTGGTTCAGGTGTGGGACTGCAGGCTGCTGGGAACTGTAGTTCTTCCTACTGTGGCTCCCAAGAATTAAAGGGCCAGGCAGCCATTTCCTGGTGCAGCCCCATGCCACAATATATACATTATTAGCATTTATTTATTGCTCCACAAATGGGGTGACAGTCAGGGTGGCAATGCTTCCTGTGTGGGTGGCGGCTGCCACCCCGTGCGACCCTAATAGCCCCGTCCCTGCACCCACTATCCCCTCCCGCTCCCAGGGTCCTGCAATAAACCAGCAATCAGGTCAAATACAGAATATGGGAAAGAACTGATGTTATTCTGAAGGTGTGCAGCTGGTCCTGTCATTTCAACAACTATTTTTAGAACAACCAGCATGTGGAGTACTGTGTAGGCTGGTCAGAGGTGTATAAAGTAAAAAAATAGCTTCCTTTGCCAAACGAATGCTCCAGGCGCTCTAGCACAATTCTTGTCTTGGGGTATGTGTTCTGTATTTTCCTTACCGTCTTTATTTTCCTATATACTATTTTGTTCCCTGTTATGGACTGTGCAAATCCTCACCCAGGAATGGTAGCATAGGTGTGTCTGTCTTGAGAAGCCTTGAGAAACGGAGCTAGTTGCTTAGCTACCGAGAGAAAAAAGGCCGTCCATTGGCACCTTTTCCAGTCGTTGAAATGCTGATGCATGGTGTCTGCATCGGCATGGCCCATAAATTGAGACCCACAGTACCGTGCAGCGGCTCTGCCATTCTCCCAGAGCCCAAGGTGAACATCCATTTTCTTGTACTGCGACTTGTGGTTTAAGCCGTCCTCAGATTAGCACATATACAATTTTCTATTTGCTGCACCAGCACGGACTTAAAATCTAAGATCTTAAGATCTATATGAATAATGCTTATCAATAACATGTAATGATCATAACATTTCAGATTTCAAACAGTCCGTTTTGGTAACGAAAGAGGCCATGCCTGCTGAGGAGGTACTGTATGTGGGGTTCATGTCTGCCGAGGAGGTACTGGGTGTGGGGTTATCCGTCGTTTCAGCCGAAGCTCTACCCACGCTGCTGCCTGGGGATGACAGAGGCCTCGACAATCCAAGGAAGCTCTTCAACTTGCCTTTTCTTTAATTTAGTTCATTCGTAATGCTTTTGTCCTTTCATACGACTTATGAGCGCAGCCTCACCCATGTCACAGAAACTTTTTCATGCCTGGAAACCCAGCTCTCCTAGTGTTAAATGATCTCTGTTGAGCCTGAGGTTTTGACAGTTTGT
This sequence comes from Aldrovandia affinis, assembly GCA_029706075.1. Taxonomy (NCBI): domain Eukaryota; kingdom Metazoa; phylum Chordata; class Actinopteri; order Notacanthiformes; family Halosauridae; genus Aldrovandia; species Aldrovandia affinis. The sequence goes on along the minus strand of JAINUG010000074.1, from coordinate 3,400,417 downwards.
CATGAATAATGCAGTAATTGGAATGAGGAGGTTGAAGCTGTAGATCTGTGGGGTTACTCACCGACAGATTGACATTCATGGATGTAAGCTCCTCTGCCTTCTTCTCCAGCGCGCCGACCCACACTTTACGCTTCTGCCGGCACCGCGAGGCTGCCGCCCGGTTCCTCTCCAGAAACCTCTGTCGCCTCTCGTCAGGGTCGTCCTCTGCTGCCCTCCGTCTTCTCCCCCCCGTGGGCTGGGCTGGAGACACCTGAATGGGACATAGCATGAGGGAGGGGGTCACATCACACATTCGATAGACTCAGCTCTGTATTCTTAACGCTGATCGCTCTGTCCCTACTGCTGATACCGATTCTCAGAATCGACCTTTTAATCTGTAGCTATGATTGAAAACGTTTGCGCATAAAACAATACCTGGGGCTGTGCGGGGGAGGGCGTGTCCGAGTGTTGTGCCAGCAGCTCGCCCTGCTCCTGTCTTTGGGGGACCATGGGGCTCGAGCCAACAGCCATACCACCACCACAACCGTCTAGACCACCAGAGGCCTGCTGAGACAGCGCTGCCTTCAGCCTCTGAGGGAGAGACACGAGTACATCATTCACAGCTCCAACAGTATTTACACCATCATACCATTCCCTCCTCCTCCAGGTAACTTACTAAATAAAGGCAACACTGGAGTAAATGAGGGACCCTTTAACCGTAACCCCCCATTTTTGCCATTCACGCCTATTTGGACATCCGCAAATATGACAGTTCATAGCCCAAGTACTGTGATGACCACATGCCTACATTTGAAGAGTGATTTTTGGAAAAACACTCTACATTTGGTATCATTTCAAAGGAAACACATTGTAGTTTCAAACAGCATGTGGACACAACACATCCTAAAGGACCGAAGATCAAACATGTTACAAAAAAACTGCAGTCAATTCAAGTTGTGGTACTATTTCACGCTGCCACTGGCAGAGGCACTTACTCATTGCCCAGACTTCTGAAGTCAGGTGGTCACCCGTTCTCCTGCGTGATTGGTTAGAAGGGAATTCGATTAAACCCATGATCTTCTACATGTTCCTACAGCTAAGCTAAGCCCGGATGTGTCTCAGAAATTATTATTTTTTTTTTTTTTTTTTGCTGAACTGAAATTGAATGCTTTTTTCTAATTAAATTGAAATAAAAATTAGCAAATGTCATGTTTGTCATCCTGAAATGTCTCACGTGAAATGAATTTGAATATTTAATATATACAAGTTGAATCTAATAATCATTAAATTAAATTACAAACCATTAGCATCAACTTCATATTGCAAAAAAAAGATTACATTTTTGCATACAATTATTAAATTCAAGCCTTACAAATTCAATACGTTCGAATTCAAATTGTGGTGGCACTAATATCACTCCGTAGTTAAATTAAACAGAAATGCTGTCAAATATTTATTTATGGACCCTAATAATAGCCTACCTGTGGATAGATAAACCGCTTGAACCCAAACTATTATTACAACAAAAAGCTGCATTTTTTTGCTGATTTAAAACAGAGAAAGTAATTGTAATTAGACCAATGTCAAGTTAATTTGGGTATGAATGGTCTATACACCCTAAGCTTTTTCTATTGGAGACATTTTTTGGAAATACCTTATAATTGTATTTTTCATAAAACACAAATCACTTTGACCTGCTTTATGTGAGTATATATATATATATATTAGTGGTGGGACTCGATTAAAAAAATTAATCTAATTAATTACAGGCTTTGTAATTAATTAATCGAAATTAATCGCATTTTAATCGCATATCAATATTTGACACGAGAAGCAACATTTTTCAATTCAAATGGATTTTGGTATACGAGTGAATCAATGAATAGACATATACATAAGTTTAAGCAGCAAAATCTTGTTTATTTTAGCTACTACACAGACCAGTGCAATTTTTAACAAAGTGCAGCAATTTTAGGAATATGATAGTGCAAAGGACCTTTGGAAGAAGCTGCTGGATTTTTTCGAAATTATCTTTCTGCATGGCAGTTCATAAATTGTGTCAGACGACGCAATCTGTAGCACCTTTTCTAGCCCCTTATCTTCGACCACCGAAAGTGGTCTACAGTCCACGGCAATCCAGTGAGCCAGTGAGTTGGTTACTTTGTTAGACGTGGTTTTTACTCATCTTGGCTCTGAACCCCGTCATCTGGTCGAGTGTGGGTTGGCGACTCTGCTTGCTCGTACTAGGACTAACGTTAGCCTGATCAGCGTTAGCTCTGGCTTCCACGCTAGCTGCAACATGTTTAGCATTGAGAAACGTTCCGTGGTGTCTGGAGTGCAAAAATATAGTGCGATTAAAATGCGTAAATTTTTTAACGCGTTATTTTTCTGTAATTAATTAATCGAAATTAACGCGTTAAAGTCCCAGCCCTAATATATATATATGTGAGTATATACCATCAATGTTTATTTCATAACTCCTACACATTAAATTCAAACAGGAGTGCTCTATTGTATATTCTAGGTCAGTTAAAGCACACAGGATGTTGTCTGACTGTTCTTGGCTGCTGATGTATGAAGTTGACGTATGAAGCGAGAAGACAAAATTATTTGATCATAGCAAAATTAGTTTAAAGTGGACGTTGTTAGCCGGCTGATTTCAAACGGAAGCGCGAAGCATATGTATTGCATGTTGACATGTTAAAAACACTTGATGATAATGATAAACAGTTAATAGCCAAAACGTCATTCCAAAGAACGAGCTGGCAAATTCACGGCTACACGTCATAGAATTTGTCAGATCAGAACGAACAATATTCTGATGAAGACCTGAGGGCAGAAACGTTAACCAACCTACACGGTTAAATAAATAATTATACTTCATTTTTGGAGCATCAGATAAGTGTGAGTCTTATTCTTTCAATTCTAAACACGGTGACACTCTCCCTTGCACACAGTGACACTCTCCCTTGCACACAGTGATAAACTCGGGTGTGGCGCGGCTCACCATCTTAGCCTCGGAGTGGACACTGTATCCGGAGGGCGAGGAGGAGCCGCTGCCACCTCCGCCCAGTGGGGGGCCGGGGATGCCAGGAATGTTGGGCACCATGCAGAGCGGCCGAGCGAGCTGTGTGGCCCAAGGGAAACGGACGTTTAACAGACTTCACCTCACAGTGAAGGACTGATCCACAGCTCACACATAAGACAGGTGGCCAACCCTGGTCCTGGAGAGCTGCTGCTCTTTGTTACTCAGCACTTACTTGATCAATTCAATAAGTTACTTACATAGTTGACTAAAGTCACCTGGCTTCTTTGGTCTAAATTATGATTGCTGATTTTAAGGTGAAAACAAAAGCCAGCAGACCCTGTGGCTCTCCAGAGATAAAAAACTGGAGAATGTATACTCCTGTTGCAAACCTGTCACCACCATTTACCTTGTTTCTTAATGCATTACTCCCTATTCCTGTGGTTCTCGACCAGTGGCCCTATCTGCATAATTGTGTGGCCTGATTTACAGACTAAAGTCCCTTTATTGTCCTGTCAATGAAAAGGAAAAAAACCAAACTATATTTCAAAGTGAGAGATAATGGTTAGCAAAAGCAAAAGCACCTCAACGATTGTCTTGACCTAGGCATCTTGACCTGTGATGTCCTTTTCATTATAGCCTCACAGTGGCAAGGTTTTATTATTGAACAGGGCTTGGAAGCCTCCAAGATTGCCTGCAGCTTCTAGTTCTTTTGGTTTTGGCATTGAAAGGAAAATGAATAGGCTTTATTAGTCTGCAAATTGGGCCACCCATTTGTGCTGACGAACTCCCTGCAAATTCACAGGTTGAGAACCACTGGCCTTTTCTGTACCCCATGTGTCAACAAATATGTTCTTTAGCAAAGTAATGGAGCGATTAAGTGCCATTGAGGTTTACTGTAACATCACTTTGGTGTGTCTCTGAATATGATCCTCTATTCGTTATTTCTAAGTTGCTCTGGATAAAATGTCTACTAAATGCAATATAAATGTAAGTTTGTGGCGAAGGCAGAGTGGGGGTTTTGACACTCACCGATATGACCGAAGCCATCTGCCCGGGGCTGGGGAGGAGGGGCACTGCCTGGCCGTTGGGAAGATGCATCATGATTGGGTACGGTCCTGTGGGGGAACTGCAGAGAGAACGGGTCAAGGGGGGGGTGTTTGTCGAGTGACTACGTCTGGGACATGCTACAATAATTTAAGCCCCGATTTAGCTTTTCTAATTTGCCTGCAGATTCTTCGTGCAAGTTGGCAGGTGCATGCTGAAATGGCACAGCAGCCAGGAGGGTAGAGTAAGTGTAAATGAAGCAGGGGGACAGTGCGTGTGTTTGTATGTGTAGTTTTAGGGTGGTGAATGAGTGTGTAATGGTAGAGGGTGGGACAAAAGTGTGTGTTCCAGAAGGAGAGTGATGGGCACAGGGAAGTGACAGGAGGAGAAAAGGACAGAGAAGAGAAGAGAGCTGTAGGGGAAGGGAAAGGTGGAACTGAGATGAGATTTCAAACAACGTGAAGAGAAAGCTAGAGGCAGAAGAAGAACAGGGCCGTGTGCACACGAGAGACGAGGAGAAGATCCCGACACGCGTTACACTCACCCGAGTTGGCGGTTGGACGGTGGGGCCTGTGTGATGACGGACGTGGGGGAAGGCAGGGTGGGGTGCATGGGATCGTAGCCCAAGTGGAGGGGCAGGGAGCCCGGCCGCATGATGGTGGGAGTGGGTGCCGAAGTCACCGACGGCGGCTGAGGGGTGTCCTGTCGAAGCAGCGAATAAATCCCTACTAAATGAATACCTCCCACTTGTAAACAGGAGGTATTGATGCAGCTCCTTACTTCATGGTAACCTCAGATAAAAACAGAACTGAAAAAAGGCTCATTAAAACAGAACCAGGTGTGAACTAACATTAAAGTGGTTCGTATTTGTGTAATCAAATCTGATGTAACCACTGTATGCAATACACGTTTTCGGCAGTCGAGACGTTGCCTCCAGAAGCCTGCAGCGTAGAATTACCTTGGGTTCCTGGTCTTCTGTGTCTGACATGCTGGAGACGGAGTCTGGGCTGTCTGGAGGGGAGGAGTCCAGATCAACTGGCTTCTCCTTCTTCACCTTCACCTCAGAGGGAGTCTGCAACCAATAAGGGACAGAGATGTACTCTCTCATCCAATCATATATTTGGCCATTCCTTCCCATTTTTTTATTTTATATTGAGTGATATTGCTTTGTGGTTTTGTGTTCTAATGTTCTATGTGTACGCTTTGGCAACACCAATGTATGTCCGAGAGAGCGAGGGCGAGTATCTCGGTTCTGCTTCAGCTCATCATTAAAAGTTCAAAAGATATCTGAACGCCCAATTCTCGACAGGCCATCAAAGCCCTTCCTCTGTCGACGGCTCCTTGGCTCACCATGTTTTTTGTAGTCTTCTTGTTGTTGTTGTTGTCGTCATCCTCCTGGGCCTTGCGGAACTCCTGCTCAAAGGAGCTGGCCAGCTCGCTGAACAGCCCCACCTCCTCACAGTTCTTCAGGAATCGGGTGGGTGTGGGCGTCTGGTCTGGGAGGAGGTACATACCGTACCAAATTCAAATTCAAATTCAAATGTGGCTTATTAGTAATGGCCACACCAGCATAGTGTTGCCAAAGTAATTGGCTTACATAACATGCACAAGACAAATTCAATCAAAATAAAGTCTAAATGTAGCCCAACACTATGAAGAAAGGTGTGCAAATATACAACCACCTAAAATAAAATTAAACAACATAGCGTGCAAAAATGTAACAAAAACTAATAAAATAGTCCAGACCAACACCCACCTGCAATAATGACGGAGTCGGTCCTGGCAGGCCCAAATTTCAGGGTCATCTCGTGTTTGTGTTTGTGGACAGCGAGGTGGTCTTCGTTGGTAAACCTCTAAGAAAACGGGAAAACAATGTCAGTGAAGAATGGATGCAAAAGAGGAAAGAGAGAAGGCACTTGAGAAGATTCATGAAACAAGATTTATTATAAAAATAAATAAAAAATGTAATACACTGCTCAAAGAAATTAAGGGAACACTTAAATCACACATCACGGATCTCGATGAACAAAATATTCAAGTTGAAAATCTTTATTGATTACATTGTGTACTTTGTCGAGAACAATATGACGCAAGAACGGTCAATGGAAACCAAAATCATTAACCCATTGAGGGCTGGATTCAAAATCACACCGAAAATCAAAGTGAAAAATTGAAATCACAGGCTGATCCAACGTTTGTGAATTTCATCACGACAACTCATAATGTGGCTCAGTAGTGTGTATGGCCCCACGTGCCTGTATGCACTGCCGACAAAGTCTGGGCATGCTCCTGATGAGACGGCGGATGGTGTCCTGGGGGATCTCCTCCCAGACCTGGATCAGGGCATCAGTGAGCTCCTGGACAGTCTGTGGCGCTACTTGGCGGCGGCGGATGCACTGATACATAACGTCCCAGACGTGCTCAATTGGATTCAGGTCTGGGGAACGTGAGGGCCAGTCAATGGCATCAATGTCTTCGTCATCCAGGAACTGCCTACACACTCTGGTCACATGAGGCCAGGCATTGTCTGCACTAGGAGGAACCCAGGGCCCACTGCACCAGCGTAAGGTCTGACAATGGGTCTGAGGATTTCATCCCGGTACCTAACAGCAGTCAGAGTACCGTTGGCTAGCACGTGGAGGTTTGTGCGGCCCTCCAAGGACATGCCTCCCCAAACCCATCACTGACCTACCGCCAAACCAGTCATGCTAGATGATGTTGCAGGCAGCATAACGTTCGCCACGGAGTCTCCAGACTCTTTCACGTCTGTCACATGTGCTCAGTGTGAACCTGCTCTCATCTGTGAAGAGAACGGGGCGTCAATGGCTAACCTGCCAATTCTGGGGTTCTCTGGCCAATGCCAATCAAGCTGCATGGTGCTGGGCTGTGAGCACAGGTCCCACTACAGGATGTTGGGCCCTCATGCCACCCTCATGGAGTCTGTTTCTCACAGTTTGGTCAGAAACATGTACACGAGTAGCCCGCTGGAGGTCATTTTGTAGGGCTCTGGCAGTGCTACTCCTGTTCCTCCTCGCACAAAGGAGCAGATACCGGTCCTGCCGCTGGGTTGTTGCCCTTCTACGGCCCGGTCCAGCTCTCCTCGTGTAATGGCCCGTCTCCCGTTATCTCCTCCACGCTCTTGAGACTGTGCTGGGAGACACAGCAAACCTTCTTGCGACGGCACATATGGATGTGCCATCCTGGAGGAGCTGGACTACCTGTGCAACCTGAATGGGCTGCAGGTACCGCCTCATGCTACCAGTAGTGACAAGGGCACTAGCAAAATGCAAAACTAGAGAAAAATCAGTCAGGAAGGATAAGGAGAGAGAAATGGTCTGTGGCCACCACCTGCAAAACCATTTACTTTTTGGGGGTTGTCTTGCTGTTGCCTCTCCTGTCCACTTGTTGTCACTGTCATTTGCACCAATTTGCACTTGCGCCACCAATTTTGGTGACCAAATACGAAATTATTTTGTGGCCAGAATATGAAATGACAACCAAAATCGGATCTTTCTTTGATGTTTCTATTTGCTGGTTCACACTTTGATTGAACCAGGAAATACAAACTGACTACTGGCTTGCTCAGAACAGACACTCCTTTTTTCTTTTGTTCCTGGTCATTGGTTCCGGGCCCATGAAGTTCAAAAACCATGACATTTCAAAAACAATCATAATAATAATAAATTCAGTGGATTCACACAGCAATATAATATGGCCTGCCTCTTAAACAATTGGTAGAAAAATCTGAAAATGTCCATTAAATGTTAATTTATCATTCATGGACTGGTCTTCATTTGAAGCGCAAAGCAATATGAAACCGTGAAGCAACATCTCTAGGTCAAACAACATAGTGTGTGTGTTTGACCGTGACATTCCCAAAAGAAGAAAATCAAATACTACAGGGCTGGAATTTAATTTGGGTTCCTGTTGGGGATTTCCCACCGATGTTAAACAAATAGGGGAATTTCAAGAAATAATTGCTTATACCTGCTTATATCAGCATACCGGTTTTGTTCACAAATTAGATGTTGCACAAAGGAGACATTGCATGCACTTCGAGACCTTATAGTTCCATAAAATTTAGGAGACACCTAAGCAGAATCATCTGGCAGAGTCTGCTGTCCCTTTCTTTTTATAGGTTTACAGCAGTGCAAACAGCTATGACGCAGACTCAAGAAACAATTGTGTACAGAATCAGTACATTGTGTGTTACCCTTATTTTCATGTGGTACACAAGCACTGCTTAAGTAGATCACAGCAGGAAATCCTGCCTGCTCCCAGTGAATGTATGGTCTATTCACACAGAAATACATAGGGTTTGTATTTCACGCTTCACCTTATTGAACTTTAGGGGTGGGCGACATCTCCACATACAGCAAATATCAGTCTAAAAGAAGATAGCCTTTCTCCAAATGGAGTGATATCATGCTTAGTATTATAACGTCATTATGCTCAATTTTCTTAGTAAACTTTTTTGTGACATGAAATATAAGCCCTGCACTTCTTGCAGTTTTTTTTCCTGACACTCTTTCCTACCACTTATTCCCCATTATGAGGAAATTATCATTTACAACCAAAAACAAGTGTAAGAAGAGCAAACAAACAAACCAAACAATATGGCACAGCTGCAGCAAAAAAAAAGTTTCACAATTATTGTTTTCAGTACTTGGTGCAGCCTCCTCTGGGCAAGGATGATGGCACTAAGCCTATTTCTATAGTGTTTAATAAGGCTGGAGAACACATTTGGCGATATCTTGGACCATTTAGAACCATGTAGAACCTTTCAAGATGCTTGATATCCTTAGGTTTGCCCTCTTCAATTCAGACCACATGTTTTCAATAGGGTCTTGTCTCAAGTCTTGAAACTGAGATGGCCATTGCAAAACAATGATTTTGTTTTCACAGAACAATTTCTGTGTTGATTTCGAGGTGTGCCTGGGGTCTTGTTAAATGCTAAAAATTAACACTAGGAGTGCTGAAACCGGTCATTTGACCGGTACTGATGTCTAGTCACATTTAGAAAATTGTTACGTTAGTTACAAACAAGTTACAGCATCCACCTTCCTTGACTTTTCCTAGATATTTATTCTTTACATAACAGTGTTACAAAAATTTCAAAATCACGTTTGGAAAGACAACCAAAGCTGAGCAGGCTATGCATTTATTTTGTTCGTATTTAGCCAGCTCGCTAGCTGTATATTTTTGCTTAATCTGACCAATTCCCTATAATTTCAGTTATGTGCTAGCCTGCTGAGCAGGCAATATGTTCGTAGCTTGACAGCACCTTTCACTACCTGGCAGAGCCAAAAGCTACCTAAAATTACACAAAGTGACACAAAATACTAGCCATCTAAGCAGGCGATCCATATATTATATTCGTAGCTAGGCAGCTAACTTAGCTGTACAGCTGAACAGACAATGCATATTATTATCTTCGTAGCTAGCTGGCTATATAATTATAATATAATTATATACCTAGTATAATTCATATATTATGTTTGTAGCTAGCCAGCTAGCTGTAGCTACATTTCAGAAATACTAGCTAGCTGCAGGCAATTTATATATTATGTTCGTAGCTAGCCAGCTAGCTAGTTGTACAGCTGAGCAAGCAATGCTTATTCATAGCTAGCCACCTAGCTGTATATTTCAGAAATACTAGCTAGCTACCCAACTAAGTACATTTCAGCAATCGGTAACTAGCTACCTGGCAGAGCCAAAAGCTACATATCGAGCGTTGATGTAATGCAGTTTAATTATTCCGACAACAGTTGTAGTTTGAATGTAGCAACTTGTTAGCAGCTTACTTTTTAAAAACACATAACAGCTTCAAAATTCACAGTTGAGATATGAACGTGCGTAATTTATGTCATAGAATAAAACGTGAAACTCTCGTAGGCTTACTTCCGGGTTTTAGGACTACAAACTGTGTAAGAAGCGCCACCTGGCGAACATTTTGCGTCAGCACCAGTGCCTCTGTCTGTAAACTCAGCGGTCTTTTGACCGGACAGGCGCGGTCATAGGTATTTCGAAGGCGTGGGAGGAGTCGGCGCTCCTAGTGTTAAGTCAAATAGAATTTCATTTAACCATTCTGTTCTTCATTTTCTGTGACAATTGTGTCCTTAGTAAAGACATTCATTGAATTGAGACAGTGGCCTCACTCGCTGTGAGGTGTTTTGGAATAGATCAATATCGACCCATTACTTTACCAAGTATCAAGATCACATCTTTATTTCCGATTGGTCAAAACTTTTTTTCCTTTCTATATGACACACCATATTTGTTTTAATAAATACAACTATATGCACACTGCTCATGTTTTATAACTTTCTTAAGTGAATGACACAAATGAGTAACAATAGGCTAATGACTTTATGGAGCCGGAGTTCAAGATTACCTGAAAGAAAATCCTTGCAGATTCTGCCATTGCGCTTGTGAAGTTGCGGTATGGCCACATAATAGGCTTTATTTGACCACAACCATAACACATTCTAATGCGTAGGCTGTGTTTTATTTAATTAACCAGGTTGGTCTCATTGGGATTTAAAATGTCTTTTGCAAAAAAATAGGCTAAAAAACAAATGATCACACATAGCTTAATGTCTTAAATTGTAGCCTAAAGCTGAACATAAAGTGGCTATAGCCTATCATTTTTACATTTTTACATTTTAAGCATTTAGCAGATGCTCTTATCCAGAGCGACTTACAAGATGTAAATGAAAATATCTTACGAGTCGGAGACCATCCGATGGCCTACTTCCCCAGTCGTTTCATGTTATGGCACAGGAACACTAGCTTGTCCACATTTTTTGGCAAAAAGCGTGTCTCATGCTACGTGGAGAATTATTATTATTATTATTTTTAATATATATTCTTTTTTTCACGCAACTGCTCGACCAAAACAAATCTCGGTCGACCAACAGCCCATCGACCAAACAATCGACCAGTCGACTAAATGGGGTCAGCCCTAAACCCAACGTTTTTATTAGTCCGGCATTCAATTTATACTACAGTAGCTTCAGTAGTAGCTGAACAGTCCATCCACTGCGAGGTGAATTCTCTCAGATGTGTGGCAGCACTTTTACTTGTCAAGTTGGATGACTAAAAAGCTGCCACTTGTCAAGTATGTGACTGCAAATTTCCATATTCAAGGAACCCAACAGATGCATGTGAACCTAAAGCAACTGAACGCACTCGCTGCTGAAAGATGCTGGCCAAGCCTCCACTGCCTCAGGCAACACCACGCAACAGTCCACTGCTATGCAGCAGTCTTAAGCTTCAAACATTCTGAAAGATTCCTTTTGGTTTCAATGTGTTTAAAACATTCTAATTATTAAGCACTGGGTGAGATACTTAAACAAAATGGAACTGGAATGTTTGCAATATTGTTGTATGGTTCACACATACTTATAGGTAGGAATTAAAAATATGGATATTTATCTATAATTTTCCATTGATATATCAATAAGCAGAAATTGGTTATCACACCAGCCTTTTAAATTATGCCTAGCAGCAAAAAAATGCCCAACTACATTGGGTTAAATGATTACATACAGTCAAGTCCATAAGTATTTGGACAGTGACAATTTTCATCATTTTGGCTCTGTACACCAGCACAATGGATTTGAAATGAAACAATCAAGATGTGCTTTAAGTGTAGACTTTCAGCTTTAATTTAAGGGTTTTGTCAAAAATATTGTATGAACCGTGTAGGAATTACAACCATTTTAATACATAGCCCCCATTTTTAAAGGCTCAAAAGTAATTGGACTAACAACTAACAATCATAAATTAAATTGTCTTTTTTAATATTTTAATATCTTTTTTAATATTTGGTTGCAAATCCTTTGCAGTCAATGACTGCCTGAAGTCTGGAACCCATAGACATCACCAGACGCTGGGTTTCTTCCCTGGTGATGCTCTGCCAGGCCTTTACTGCCGCTGTCTTCAGTTCCTGCTTGTTCTTGGGGGGTTTTGCCTTCAGCAAGTGAAATGCATGCTCAATTGGATTCAGGTCCGGTGATTGACTTGGCCATTGCAGAACATTCCACTTCTTTGCCTTAAAAAAGTATTGGGTTGCTTTCGCAGTATGCTTCGGGCCATTGGTACAAGTTGATCTTTGTCTCATCTGTCCATAGGATGTTGTTCCAGAACTGTACAGGCTTTTTTAGATGTTTTTTTGGCAAACTCTAATCTGGTCTTCATGTTTTTGAGGCTTATCAATGGTTTACATCTTGTGGTAAACCCTCTATTTACTCTGGTGAAGTCTTCTCTTGATTGTTGACTTTGACACAGATACGCCTACCTCCTGGAGGGTGTTCTTGATCTGGCCAACTGTTATGAAGAGGTTTTTCTTCACAAGGGAAATAATTATTCTGTCATCCACCACAGTTGTTTTCCGTGGTCTTCCGTGGGGTACCAAATAGTTTGGCCACACCTCATGTTTTTGCCATCTCTCTGATGGGTTTGTTTTGCTTTTTCAGCCTAATGATGGCTTGCTTCACTGGCAGTGACAGCTCTTTGGACTTATTGGGAGTTAACAGCAACAGATTCCAAATGCAAATACCACACTTGAAATCAACTCTAGACCTTCTATCTCCTTACTTGTAAATTAAATGATGGAATAACACACACCTGGCCATGGAACAGCTGAGCAGCCAATTGTCCAATTACTTTTGGTCCCTTAAAAAGGGGGGGGGGCACATATAAAAAGTGCTGCAATTCCTACACCATTCACCCGATTTGGATGTAAATACCCTCAAATTAAAGCTGAAAGTCTGCACTTTGAGCTCATATTCATTATTTTAACTCCAATATGCTGTGGTAGACAGCTAACATAGCAATAACTTTGTCAATGTTCAAATATTTAAGGACCTGACTGTATACTTAAAGCTGAGAAGTTCCTCTATTGACTCAGATATCGGACTGATTCCCAGTACATTTACAATTGGGAAATTGCAAAATAATGTTCCGATCTCAAGAAAAATAATTTCCTGGTCGAATCTAGACCGGAATCAATGGAGACCAAAGTGTCTAGTTTGTGTTAAGCTATAAATTAGAAAGCTGTTTACGGTGTAAATAGTTGGGAAAATGTAAACGTATTAAAGTTGCGAGGCCAGTTGTCAGCATCAATGGCGCTCATAGTTGGTCCAATAGAATGTTGGAGCAAAGAGAGCAAACTAGCCAGCAAGCCTCTTGGCTTTTTTAATATGGACAACTTGGAAAACTATGCAAAAAATGGCTCAACTCATTGCATTGGATAAAAAAGATTTCCCATCCCATTCAGAGTGGAGACGTTCAGAATCCTGGTAGTCTTACCATTAAAGTGCTGTAAATTATCCTGACCTCAGAAAAAATCACTTCCCGGTCAAATTTCGACTGCAATCACACAAGATTATGGGAGGAAAAGATGTCTAGTGTGTTAAACCTGAAATAGGATTGTAATCTTGAGCATCGGTACATAATATTACGTATTCGAGAGAAACATCTTCAAAAATACTTGATGTGAGCATTTCAGTTCCACAGCCTACATGCTATCCAGATGGTCAGTCCTGTACCTTTAGCACTGAGGCAGCAGTTTTGGGAAGATCTAAGTGCTCATATTTACTGTCTCCGTATGAATATTCATGTAGATGTGAGGCTGAAGGCAGAGCATCCACAGAAAGTGCAGCAATGCAGAACATCATCTGAAGCTCCTATTATCAAACCGGAACCTGCAACAATAAGTATGTCGAAAGGACAGAGAGAACGCTGGAGGTGACCATCTGCTTTCTATAGAGAAGATTTGAGACAAAATTGAAGTACTGGGGTCTAACATTTTTACTTCTGTGGTACTTGGCAATCATACGCACATGGAATGCTTCTGGAACCCAAAAGATAGGAAGTGAATGAGAGTACTTACCTGCCCGCAACCTGGGGCATTGCACACGAAAGGCCGGTCATCTCCCATGTTTTTTCAGCGTACTTACAGTGTAACTGATGAAAAAGGCAGAAGAATATACTAAGTAGGCAGGCCAACCCTTGCACCCTTAGCCAGTGAAGACTGCACAATGCTTATAAAAATAAACAAGGCAAGGGGGGAAAAACAGGCAGCCAGAGCCTATATTGTGATAAATATCTCATGCTGTATTTTTGGGGCAGTTGGTTTATTTCAGAAGAAGCCAGCTAGCATTCACAAAGCCAAGTCAACCAATATTAAGTCTTAATAACAAGTCTTAATTTAGCCAAACATGGTTTATCAAGCTTGTTTTTGTTTTTGAATTATTTAAACATGCATCATATGTTCTTCGTCTATTTAAATGCTAGATTTGACTCAGTATCGTATTCGTAATGTTTTCAGTCATTCGACTTGTTTATGGGCGTCTGCTTCATGACAAATGTATCGAATTAATAGTAAAGTAATAAAACGTTGCACAAGGCATGGAAGTAGTCTGCAAATCAATCAATCAAATGCAACGTGGGGCTAAGCTTACTTTAATAGCAAAAAGGAAGACTAAACGCTTGGCGTTTCATAAAACGGACAACTATGATAGTGATGAATAAACGTGTCGTTAGAACTTTGCGTCGATTTTACAACTTAAAGAGACAACGATAACTTCGCCAATATTAATTGTAGTTACGTTAGCTAACTGGCTTGCTAATCAACTATAGATAGAACCTAACGAGTTAACTAACCAGCTAATATACGGGACCTAGCGGCTAGTCTAGCTAGATAGCAGTCAGCTAGAATGTGTCAAGACCACCATAAACCCTTACCCACTCAACACCATCCGCCTATTTTGAACATTGGTTGGTCCCAAAAACAGAAGTGAGAGTCTCTCTCCTCGTTGGACATGTACCTGTCAATAGTGACTCGAAGTCGGTTATAATTGGTTTCTCGAGGTGCCCATCATCAATTGTTGGAATTACCCCTGCCAAGCGTCTCAATCCAGCAGGCCCGTGTAATGGCAAATGTGCAACAACAAACCCGATAGTCACTCACAATGCATAAACAACCGCTGCCCAAGTCATAAATCGACAGAACTACCCTACAAGTCATATTACAAAACAAATCCCCACATCTCAAATAATTACAGAATGTAGAGCGAAACCAAAAGAGCGGCGTACAAATTGAGAGTAACAACATAACAAGCGAGCCAGCTAACTAGCTAGCTAACGTTGGCTTGTCAATTAGCTTGCAACGCGATAGAGAAACATCGTGGCCATGTCACAGCAGGCGCAAGGCCCACATCATATTGCTGGTTCTTGTGGGGCGCGTCTGGTTAGTGGTTAGTTGATTTACAGCCAAATGTTTGAACACTAGTCCATAAAGTATTTACAAACTCACCCAAGCGCCCCTCGCTCACCCTCGTCCCTCCTGTATCCACCAGGAATTGGACTCTCGTTATTTGTGAAACCTCGCGAGATTCAAAATCCAGATGGCCCCGGTTCATTCCAAATTAATATTCTCCCTTTGCTTCTTCCCTCCAATCGAGCGCGGCGTCGAATGACGTTATACGCGAGCTAGACCTTATCGGGCGACGGCGAGTGATCGAGGGGAGGGATCGGGTCTGTTTGAATCGGAATAGCCTCGCGCTCGACTCAAAGCGAAAAGGAATTTATCAATGACCATAAATATTTCTGAATTAGTTGCGTGCACAGGTGCTTTATGTTTTTATTCTGTGACACTGTATGAATTGCATCAACCCAGACGTTTAAACAGGCAATTATGCAATATTCAGAAACATTATTGCATTACTGTGGAACTTCTACTCCTACATTGAAAACAATGGCAGTATACACTGTTGTTACCAGATAGACAGGCCAGAGCTGGGATTTTATGCAGACTTCTTGAAATTCCAAATGACTAATATTACTGTAATCTAGGATTATACTGTTTTTTAAAAATAGGTTGTAAAATCACTGGTATATTGCTAGAAAGCATAATGTGACTGCCTGACCAGGGGCTGGCAGTGTAGTGTAACGGTTAGGGAGCTGGGCTTGTAATTTGGAGGTTGCAGGTTCAATTCCCAGGTGGAGCACTGCTGTTGTAAAGAAATGTAAAAGCTGTAAGTCGCTCTGGATAAGAGCGTCTGCTAAATGCCTAAAATGTAAATGTAAATGTGACCGGTAGCTACAGCATCAATATTGTACTAAAAAATCTGTATGACACCTCCCATCCATTATTCCTAACACACACACTCTTACCACTAGGGCAGATAGCAGAGGCCATGAGTAGGGACAAAGAGAGCTCTCACCTCCTTCATACCAAGGAGTACATAGCTACTAAATGAGTAATACTCATGCACAAATGTACTTTGACTAGTGAGCTGATGTTTAATGTTTACTGTTTTTCTGTTTTGTATATTTATGTATATTTCTGCTATTGTTAATACTTAGTTGTTGCTTGCCATGTCCCAAGAATTTCATTGTTCAGAATGACCTTGTTATACTGACAAAGTTATACTGTGCACTTGATAAATAAAACACTTTGACTTTGATAATTTTTCCAAACGTGATGTTGGCTCTGCAATTGCGCACATTTAGAGGTTCTCTGTTTTTTAGCTTTTCTTTCATACTGGAATGTTGTAATGTCTTGCTGTCTGTGATTATTGCTATGGCCCATTATTGTGCAAGACAAGGTTGCACTGTTGTGCAAGACAAGGTTGCAATAACAAGGTTTCATTCATACCTAGCTAGAAAGCCACAATAAACTCAAGCATATCCATTCTTAGCTCTGTTCTTATTCCCTGAGAAAGCAGGTTAATTTTCAGCTTAATCAGATTTGAAGTCCCTCCATCGGACCCTCAAAATAAATGCATACCTGTTGACCTATGATTTGGTGGTATTAACAGGTTTTCCAGTATTTTGGAGGAATACAGCTATATGTGTGAAAATCACAACCTGAAATGGTCAAGTACTTACAACAAATGAAATCACATCTAAAACAATTTGAGGGAATACATTAATCCAATACTTGTTTGTTATCTATCCAGTTGGTTGGCAGCAGAAGCGTTGCTTGACTTTAAGCACTACTGGGGCCTGAGTGCACCAAGACCAAATTATAAGTGCCTGTATTATAATTTTTTTAAATGTACTTCAGATTTCTCCCCAGTTTTTCTCCCAACTTTGTGGCCAATTGTACCCTCCATTTCTTCAATTCACCCTCCCCCACGAGCCCACTGTCTGCACCAACGGGACAAGCTGAACTGCTTCCTCCGAGATGGAACTTGCCTATTCATTTTTCCCCACAGGGAGGCTTTCTGTGCTCTCGGTGAGCTCATGCCAGCTTCCCTCCCCACTCCCCCCAGGGCGGACAGCCAATTGCCACCCCCTAGCGGTACTCCCAGCCAGAGTACTGGCGCAGCTGGGGAATCTAACCCCAGCCACAGTGGGCAACTTGCACTCCAGGCCAGTGCCTTTAGCGTTACACCACCCGGGGGCCCAGTGCCTGTATTATTACTCCCATTCTCACCACCACAGACCACACATCCACTAATGTCAAGAAGCCCCACAATAGATCACACAGCAATCAGTTCACAATGTTTTAAAAAACATTTATTTAAAAAAATCCCCATTGACCCATTTTTATTTTACTTTGCCCCGCAAGATTTCTTTTACAATTATTTGTAACAGGCTACAAATAAACATAAATATCCACATACAGATAAGGCACCATATTTATGTATTACCATTAAATGTCACATCAATGAAATACAAACACTAAGTAAAAAACACATTCATACAAATTTTATGGAAAAGTCTGAAAGGACGCTTTCGGTATGTGCAAGGTCAGAGCTTTGAGGACTGGCATTTTGAGGGGTAAATCGAAATGCTGTATTCACTGTGCAATCTGTGGGGTAGATAAAATACTGCAGCCAATATTCACTCATATATAGCATCATTGTATTGAACCAAGACACAGAGAAAGTCTAGTCAAAGCCAGTGATTTCATGTTTCACTGACTTTGTTCTCTCTCTTGAAATTTAATTTTAGTTTTAGCTCTCTTGCTTCTCACTCATTAAAAAAAAATCCATCACCACTCACAAACACACTAATAAGCTCGCAAGACGTTTCAGAAAAAGTGGAAACCCTTTGAGACGTTTAAAAAAATATATCTCAGTTCTCTAATGGTCATGAGGACACCTTGTGAAATCATTTGGGGAGGAGTTAAGTTCTAAGATTATAGGAAGTTGGATAAGAAAACTCTTACAGGCAATTGCTTGATTTAGATCAGGGGTGTCAAACTCATTCCACCGAGGGCCGAGCGTGTGCAGGTTTCTGTTGTAACCATTGCATTACACCAGGTGATTTCAATTAGGTTCCCTCCTTAGTTGAAGAAGTGAGCTAATTAGTTAAATCACCTGGTGTAGTGCATTGGTTGCAACAAAAACCTGCACACGCTCGGCCCTCGGCGGAATGAGTTTGACACCTGTGATTTAGATGATAAAACCTTTAATTTTTGCTGCTTTACCACGTGAAGCCAGTGTCGACACCAGGAGCCATTGTTCAAAAGGACCTGAGGTTTGTGCCATTCTCCCTGATGAACCATGCCTTTGGTCTACATTTCCTCCTTAAAAAATTCAACTTGTGTGTTTTCCATAGAGTGTGTGCTTCAAAGGTTCTTTACTGCAAGCTTGGACCACAGAGGACAGACAGGAAGAGGACACACACAGTTAGGAAGATCAGGGAGGGATGCATTTGTTGCTGTGCTGAAGATCGTGATTGACGGGTCTTCAGCTCCACCTCAACGGGATAGTGGTCACTCACATCTAATGCCTGAAATTGAGAACCCAGAAATCCATCTTGTGCTCACATGAACATGAAGGGTACAATCATAGCAGCATAGCATCACCAACATTCTGAATACTGCTTTGAACAGGGATATTCCCAGGAAAACACGCTACTGTGATAAGTGGCATTTCAGAGGACAGAAACTGGGATTAGTGTACAGGGGAAGGGAGACATGGAGAGCACTTACGACTTCCTCTGTGAGCCTGAATGTCTTGTCGAATTTGAAGGCTTTGGCAGAATAGGGCTCAATTCCCCTTAAGAAAGACTCCCCGTGCACCACAATCCTGAAGAGAGGATTTAGAAGTTCAGAGAACAGTTCACAAACTGCTTGCCAAAGGTTCAAGTGGTATATTTGACATGTAACCAACAAACTAAATCGATTTCAAACCAATTAAATACATTTACATTTTAAGCATTTAGCAGATGCTCTTATCCAGAGCGACTTACAAGATGTGCATAAATACATGGTAGGAACAATCATAGTTTGCACAATCAGTGCGGTAATACAGCGATAGACATCATTGCAGGCAGCTGCGTACCATACCTGTAAGACTGGGAAGGAAAAGGTTCGTAATTTTTTTATTGAGTAAGCAGGGATACACAGTGTTGAGCAAGTAGGCAGTGGTGATGACAATTAGCTAGATGTACAGAATTCAGTGGTAGTGGAGTCTGAAAAGGTGGGTTTTGAGTCTCTTGCGGAAGACTGCAAGTGATTCCGCAAGAGGCGGAGAGAAGAGGTGAGACCACGAGGAGCGGCTGCCGGGCGCCCGGAGGGATGGGACAGTCAGTTTGCCAGAGGAGGCGGAGCGGGGGGGGTCTGGCTGGGGTGTAGGGAGTGATGAGTGACTGGAGGGAATGGGGAAGCAGTACCTCTAGCTGCTTGAAAAGCAAGCACCAGTGACTTGAATCTGATGCGTGCTGCGATGGGGAGCCAGTGCATTTTCAACCTTACTAGCCGACGAGCCAGGTAAACCAATATCCAACTTTATGAGCTAGCTGACTAGCTTGGTAGTTAACTTGTTCAATCCACTGTCTACATTACTAGTTATTTAATCTAGCTAAACCTAGTTACATTTCCAACCTTATAGTTAGCCACCTTAAAATAATCAAAAATAGTAGGGATGTCTCCCTGTCACTTTCTTGAAAATTCAATTTTGTCCCGACCAATTTCAGGTTAAATTAAGTCAGCCGAGAGAAACAAACACCACTAGGAGAATAATACGGAATCTGTGGCCACATGTCAGAACTGTGGCCATGTCCTACTCTCTGTAGAATTAGGGTTACTAGTAGAGATTCGACAATGGGGGCTATGCAAAGCGAGTAGGCATCTACCTGATTCGAAAGCTAGAGCGGGCTGTCTTTCACACAGCTGGCGGTATAAAGTATTTCACTCAGCAGTTAAAAATCTTGAAAGACATTCGGGCATATTTTCAAGTCATATTGCTGGGCTACGGTTTGGCATTAGCCCGTGCCATCATGCCGTAGCCCATGCCGTAGCCCATGCCGTAGCCCATGCCGTAGCCCATGCCGTAGCCCATGCCGTACACACTTACTCTCCCAAACAGCTGCTAGTGTTTTACGTACAACAGCATATTTTACTATTAATTTACAATGCCCTTTCACAGAAATGATCTCATCTTTCTTGACAGTCAGACACATCAAGTACAGCACTCATACTCAAGATTGATTCTTTCTAGAAGTTCCATTCTCCTCTACAGATTTTAGCAAGAAAGCTTTCCATTTTAAAGCACCACATATCTGGAATAACTAATACAATTTGTAAAGTGTATTTGATTGATGTGTTGTATGATCTCTTATTATTATTATTATATTTGATATATATATAATGTTTTTACTTGTGCCTTGTAGCAGGGCCCCACTGCAAATGAGGCTTCTCAGTTGGGCTTCCCTGCATAAATAAAGGTTGATTTGATTCGGAGTCTAAAACAATATCTGTGGATGGATCAGTTTTATAAAAGTGACATGGGACTTGAACCCATTTTATATCACAAATATGAAACATGAATATGACTGCACTCCACAAACACTCCCTAGCTGTGTGTTCCATGATATAACACAGATTCTCTTTAGATATCGCTTTAGAAAATGGAGAACGTTTTTCAAAGCTTTATAGTTTAAAAAGCACAAATACTATAGCCTAACAAAATGCAAGCAATGCAAGTTTGGTACGTCTAGATTAAAGACTGTATGAGTTGGGTCCGGAAGAACTGTAATAATAATAATAAAGTAAATATTCTGTATGAGAAAAGGAGTTTCAGCAGGCAAACTAATAAATAATGAAAAATCTGGCATACCATAGAATACATAAATACATAAAAGATCCCAGTGCATCCCTGCACAATATGTCAGTCCCAGCCTTGTTTAGCATGCCTTCTCACCGGTCATAGGCACAGTTGGTGCTCTCTCTCACAGTAGTGTCCTCTTCGTCACCAATCAACCAGTAAAGATGGGGCTCCGTTATCAGCCTGATGTTCTTCCTGTTCTTCTTTGCCACATATCCACAGGCCGCATTGAAGTCACCCAGGAACATCACATCCTGTAGAAATGGGACAGGTAAGCATCTATGACAACCCTGCAGTTCATTACAGACACATACAACACATCAGAGCGAGCTGTGGGTATTTCGCCTTGCTTTAGCCAAGAAGAATGAGTTGCTATCTTTCACCGTGATCCCATAAGACATCTTTATTCCATCCCCCTCTTTCATCTCTCCCCCTTTCTAGAACTTTCACCCGTTACCTTCTTACCTCCACCTGCCACCTTTCTTTCACCTCCAAGAAGACATCATAGAGCTCGTCAATCTCTTTGGTGGCATTATCAGGACTGGTGTGCTGAGGGATTAAGACAAACTCTCCCATCACTGCACAAGAGAGAGGAGTATTATTTTCACCTTCGTCGTGAGCGGTAAATTGGCAATTCCCTCCTGTTGCTTTCGATTTTGTTTCTCAGCTATTGTTTGGTCACTAACCTGTGTTCGGTGCTTGAAGTCTCACCACAAAAGGTTCCCTGGAGAACGCATCCACGTCTCCTTTCTGCGTGTCAGGATACTGGTACTGTTCCAGCACCTTCACAGAGTCTGTTCTGTAGGGACACACACCAGAGTATAACCGTAGGAGATATGACCAACAGTTAGTCACTTTGGTCCAGCAGACAAAGAGAACAAGGGAAGAGAGGAAAAAGGGGAAAGATAGGAAACAGGGAAACTGAGGGGCTGAGGGAATTAGGGCAGACACAGAACAGGGAAGAGCGGGAATGGGGAAGGAGGGAGGGGAATGGGGGGAAGAACACAGGGCGGCAGTGTTAGCATAATGGTTAGGGAACTGGGCTTGTAACTGAGAAGTTGCTGGTTCAATTCCCAGGTGGAGCACTGCCATTGCACCCTTGAGCAAGGTACTTAACCACTTAACCGGAGTTGCTTCAGTTAATATCCAGCTGTATAAATGGATTGTATGTAAAGAAATGTAAACTGTGTAAGTCGCTCTGGATAAGAACGTCTGCTAAATGCCTAAAAAATGTAAAAATTTAAAAATGGAAGAAGAGAAGGAAGATACAGGGAAGAGAGGGAACAGGGGAAGCGGTCATGGATACGTATGGCTATTCAAGGCTTCTCTCACCTGTACACAAAGACATATTGCTCTTGGTAAGATGATCTGCCTAAACGCTCACTGGTCACATAGTCATAATGATATTTTTCATCATACCTTGAAGAAAAAGAGGGAGGGATACATACATTTTGAACAGTTATCTAAAACAATGCTGTTTTTCACAATTGTAACATGATTGCAATCTACAACACTATTTGGCATATTAATCCAAATATACTATTCCATGTTAATTATGTCATATCACAGTGCCCTCCAGAATAATTGGCACCCTTGGTAAAGCTGAGGAAAAAAGGCTATGATAGGATCAGGTTGATCCTACTCAAAATATGAGAGAAATCAAACCTTTAATTGAAGTAAAATAATAAAAAATAAAAACTTATCAAAAAATAAACAAATTTCTCAAAAACACATTTCACAATTATTGGCACCCTTAGAAATTCTTATGAACAAAATCTAAATGAAGTATATTCCCATTTATATATATAAGTTAGGAACTCTTAAGTGGTCATCTATGACTTCCTGATTCACTGTGGTATAAATATGAGGTGACACACAGGCCAAACTCCCTTAGTCATCCATCAACATGGGGAAGATCAGAGAATGCACAAATGAAATGAGACAAAAGGTTGTTGACCTTCATAAATCAGGCAACGGCTATAAAAAAATTGCTACACACCTGAAAATAGCAATCTCCACTATTAGGGCAATAATTAAGAAGTTTAAAACAACTGGAGCTGTGATTAACCTGCCTGGAATAGGATGCAAGTGATTTCTAGATGAAAATCTGTCTGCCTCTGTCAGGAGGCCAAAACTGGGTCGTGGTTGGATCTTCCAGCAGGACAATGACCCAAAGCATATCTCAAATTCCACACAAAAATGGTTCACTGACCACAGAATCAAGATTTTGCACTGGCCATCCGAGCCCCCTGACCATTGAAAACCTGTGGGGTGAGTCCACAAGCAAGGACCTTCCGGCCTGCGCCATCAAGCCACTGCAACTAGTCCAGAATGCTGCCGCTCGCCTGGTGTTCAACCAGCCGAAGTTCACCCACGTCACCCCTCTACTCTCCTCTCTGCACTGGCTCCCCATCGCAGCACGCATCAGATTCAAGTCACTGGTGCTTGCTTTCCAAGCGGCCAGAGGTACTGCTCCCCCATACCTCCAGTCACTCATCACTCCCTACACCCCGCCCAGACCCCTCCGCTCCGCCTCCTCTGGCAAACTGACTGCCCCATCCCTCCGGGCGCCTGGAAGCCGCTCCTCGCGGCCTCGCCTCTTCTCTGTCCTGATCCCTCGCTGGTGGAACGACCTTCCGCAATCGGTCAGGACAGCGGAATCACTTGCAATCTTCCGCAAGAGACTCAAAACCCACCTCTTCAGACTCCACTACGACTGAACACTGTCCATCTAGCCAATCGGTCATCACCACTGTTTACTTGTTCTACACTATTTAAAAAAACAAAACAAAACAAAAAACAAAAACACACTAATCTTTTCTTTCCCAGTGTTACAGGTATGATATCCAGACGCCTGCAATGATGTCTATTGCTGTATTACTGCACTGATCTTGTGCGCTAACTATGATTGTTCTTACCATGTATTAATGCACATCTTGTAAGTCGCTCTGGATAAGAGCGTCTGCTAAATGCTTAAAATGTAAAATGTAAATGTAAATGTAAGGACCAAGGACTCTGAAGGATCTGGAGAGATTCTGTATGGAGGAATGGTTTCAGATCCCTTGCTATGCGTTTTCCCACCTCATCAAGTATTATAGGAGAAAACGCAGTACTGGCAAGGGGAGGGTGCACAAAGTACTAAATGCAGGGGTGCCAATAATTGTGACACACATTTTTTTTGTGTGAATAATTTTACTTAAAGGTTAGATTTCTCTCATATTTTGAGTGTAAGATCAAGCTGACGAACAACACACATTTTTTTCATAGCCTTTTTTGCTCATCATTCAAGGGTGCCAATAATTCTGGAGGGCACTGTACATTAATTAAATCCTGCAAAATAACATTGAACATTCACCAAAACCATTTTAAAGAGTTTAATTAAAATAAAAATGTGCAAGATGAGTATAAAGCACAAGATAAGTGTAAAAAGATAAGCATCGTCTTGTATATAAAAATATCAATATGTAACCCCGAAAGACAGGATTTTTTAACCCCCAGAAAAAAGAAAATGTTCCCCTTCAGTTAATGATTTTTTAAAATTATTAATCATCAGGGTCCATAGAAATTCATGACCACGTGACTTGAGGCATTTGACAAGTGTTTCAACCCTGATCCTCAAGACAACACCATAGGCACTCAATCTCACACTTGTGTTGTGTTTGGAAACGCATACTATCCATACAAAATTTTACCTAAAGAGAGTCTGTAGTACGCAGTATGTGCACAATATGTGCACCACCAGTACGCAAAAGATACATAGATGACGTACTAAATTCACCAAATTTGAGTACACAACCAGAGGTACCTTCCTGGGGTACAATAAAAAAATTTTCATTGAAATGTAAATTAATAATGAATAAATAAAAGTTGAACACAACACTATTATACTTAAGCCGCGTTTCCACCACAGGGACTTTCCCCAGGAACTAGGAACCTTTAGAGGAACTCTAAGGGGTAGTACTTTGGAGGAACTTTGGAGTTGGGGCTTGCAGTGCTGAACATTTCTGATTGGTTGAGTATGGTAAAAGACTTGCAGAGTTGTGTTTCAACCGCCATTTTTAAAAATCATTTAATAAATCACATAACGTTACGGCCCACATGATGCATGTTAAATGGTATAACGCCAACTGATGTCATGCCATTTCTTTGTTTAGATCCATGGAGAGAAAGAGCTAGCTAGCCAGGCTAACTTTTGTTATGCTAGCCAAAAGCTAACGTTAGCTAGCGTACAACCCCCCTTAGCCAGACGAGATTTTATTCTTAAAATGAATTAGAAACGTCTAATATTTGATATTATATGTTTTTTGACATCAGTGACAAGTTAGCTAGCTAGCTAGCAACAAAAACACGGTCACGAAATGTCGTTATTTTAAACAACCGGACCTTTCATCTTCGCGATTCTTTAGACTACAATGGACTGAAGGAACCTTTTAGTTCCTTGTAAATAATCCCTGGGACTAAAAGTTCCAGGGACTTTTTGGTGGAAACGCAGCTATACATTTATAATCACTAATGCTGTTGCCACCATCGAACTTCCGCCAATGTTTTAAAAATAAAATAGAATGTGGAAGGCATTATCGGATACAATACCCAGGGAAGGTACCTCTGGTTGTGTACTCAAAAATCTGTCAGATTCATAATTCAAAATGATGGCTAAGATGGCTCTTCTCCATCCAGCAGTTTCCCTTTGCCTTATTGTTTGCTTGCACCACCGATTTCTTAGAAAAAGGTTGTAAAAAAAAGTCAATATTATTAGGAAGGGGAAGTGAATCATGAAACCACCAACAACAGTGGAATTCAAATGATGAACATTTAATTCATCATTTGAAAACACCAAAAAGGCAACAATAGACCAGCATTTCAAATTTCAAAAACATCAAAAGCAAAAAGTGGAGAGAGTGAAAAGGGAAAGCTTTGAGAGCTAGCATTATTCACTTAGGATTTGACAAAGGCATGTATCAATGCTAAGATTTCCTTGGCACAATGAATAAAAAAACTTTTTTTGTTGGCCTTTTATTAACATAAAAAAGGCATTGTTGTCTCTACTTGCAAAACATTTCATTTTGGTTCACTTGGTTCTAGGTCTTGTATTTTTACTATAATATATTGGGCCAGTAAAACTGAATAGAAAATCTGAAGGCAAATGTCTCCAGTTTCCTCTGAATAGCATCATGGGTAAGCCCACAAACTATTTTCAGGCTCAACTTAATTCTTCAGAATGCCATATGCCTGCAACCGTTTTGTCAACTCCAATGTCGTTGGCAGCCATCCAGAGATCCAACCTTTTCAGGTAAGAATCAAATTCCTCTTTCGATTCATTATATTCAGCTATTTGACAATAAAAAACATTACCGCTTGTGAGCTAGTTCATTAGCAGCACTGAATACTGGCTACACAAACGGTCAACTTTTACACATATTACCACTTGTGTTCAGTATTCAAAGTGCTGAAACAGTTTTGACTATTAACTTGAATTATTCAAATAGAATTGTGATTCAATTCTCACTTGCCCGACATTCTCCAGGGGTTACATGTCTGACGTCACAGCAGCTAGCTCATTAAGAGTCAGTTACATTCAGAAATGCAGAAACGTTACAAACCGTGAAAGTGAATTCCTTTAACTGAATACTCAATAACGTGACCACGACATGCATACAACATTAAGTCCTCCACATTTTAGATTCTTTATAATTCAGCTAAGGGGACACAATATTTAATGTTTTGTTGAGTTTAATCATTGCCTGACAATTTGCAATTTCATCTGCCATGGACTGTCATAGCGGTGTAAAAACCTGTCCATACGAGGAAACAATCCTCTACGTCAACAGAATTGACAAGTGATACATATCGTTTTGCCATTCGTATCAGATTGGGAAGTAATTGGCCTATTTCAGAACTGTACCAGAATTCAAGTAAAGAAACTGTTGCTCTTTGTGTGTGTATTCTTCCAGCTGTGATTTGCAATAATCAGCAAATCCAGGAATAGATTCCAAGGGGAGTAATCTCCATATGCAGGATGCACACTTGCGAAGGGTAAAAAAGCCTCACAGCCTTAAGAAATTCTTGAGCCGGTAGCACAAATCAGCACAGATCAGTACACCGTTTTCATTTCAACGTCACTTTATAGACTTGGGCCCGTGCACCAACACTCATACTGGGCCCTTATTTGTAATTTGGTCATGTTCATTTGAATAATTGCCACTAATTACTGAAATTAGAGTGCCTACAGACTTGAGGATGAGGATGGAACTGCAGGTTAATAAGAGAACCAAGGAATTTTGGAATGGCCTATAGATATTGACTATGATACAGTAGACTTTTCAGTTGATATTATATTTATGTCGTCTTCTAGCCCATATTATACTTGGCAGACCCATGTGGAGCGTATCAGTGGTGTACCTGTTTAGGACAGCCAGCAGTTTTGGGATGGCTTTATTCTTCGAGTCTCTCACCTCTTGAAGCAGACACACATCATAGCGAGACAAAATCTGAAAAGAATGCAAGCAGCGTCATACACAGGCAATACAACACCTACTCATTTTCAACAGAAGATGACTGCACTCATTTTAGATTAAATACAACAGTGTTGATTCAAATCATTTTTGTGCTGACATTTTAAAATGAAGGAATAGTGCAATACACTTCTACTGAAAACGCTCTTTACTGACCTTGAAAATAGAGGCACTGAATGGCAATTTCTCAACTTATAAATGAGCACATCCCTGATGAGGATTTACTATTAGGTGTGTAAAGGTTGCCAACAGAATAACAACGCTGTTTAATGGATGATGCCAAATTGTCAAAAATATTTTAGCCTCATTATGAAGAAAAACAAAACGAAGATTGGATGCAGATCTCCTTTGAATATACAGTAACCTATGAAGTATTGATACTGGAGAACTGAATGAAGTAAAACCTCTTGATTAACTGTTGAGTGCACAGCCCTCCACCACACCACTTGTGGTGTCCCTTGTGGTGGTGTGTAATTTGTCACAAAATGGCCCAGAGAGGCTTTCGCTTGTCGGATTAGGCGTCTCACCCGCACTAAAGTGTGCATGATCTTCGGGTTGGATGATTTTGTTTCACTAAAGCTCTGGATGTTGAAGGCACAAACTTTGAACCCCAAACTGTGCCTTGGTCCACTAAGGCAGAGAAGGAAGAGGAGGAGAGGAACGCTATATCTCATGCTTCAGCTGCTGAGGAAAGAAAAGAGAGAAACAGTCACATGACCACATCTTGACTGACGGCTCAAAATGCAAAAGCCCTCGAATGTTAGAGTTGAGACTTGGCTGTAACTGTTGCTGAATATTCAAAGGAACTGGAACTGGTCCTATTCATGTTTGATGAATCATCTGTCAGTTCCGCTGTAAAAACAAAAACCCCTATATTGTGCAATGGACAATCCCAGCCCTCAGGCATTAGGTACAGGTATTGTTCCAATTACTCTGCTGCTTGTCTGGTTAATGTAAACACTGTTCATATAAATACCTTAACTTTTAGAATTTCTATCACTTGGACCAACAATTTATGCACCACTCTGTGGGAGAACAGTTCCAATAACAGTCAGTCAGAAAACTACCTAGACACACTGAAAGGACTGACAACATCTGTATTGTTAACTTCATTGTTAAACCTCACACAGCCCCAATTGCTACAATATCATGCCACTACTCTTCAGAACATGATTGTGCAAAAGTTGTTTTGTAATAAATGAAAATTCAACACTCATCTACAGTGACTTGGAGTCAAATACAAATTCAGAACAAAGCGGTTCGGAATAAACAGTTAGACATATGAAGTAGACGAAGCTTTCCATTTGGATAAATCTATATAGTGTTGCACACTTTTTGACTTGGGTGTAAAGACACAGGGCCCTATTTTCATGCTGGTGCTAAGCAGCGTTATGCCCTAGCGCAGGCGAATTGCCAGTTTCGTCTGTCGCAAACTGAAGTTTGGCAATTTCGTGGTGCGCAATGAAGGCGTTTGCGCGACTATGGGCTGGGCAGCGCAATAGGGGGTGTGACTATGAAAACAGTCAGCGCAATGCAAGTTTGGTGTCAAATAATGCGTTTGCGTTAACGTCCAACTAGACCACCTCTTAGCGCAAACGCTGGCGCTCTGTGCAATTTGGTGACTTTATTGATGCGCACATATGAACATAAGGCTATCTGAAATCACATGAGAATGTTTTGTGAATATTGTGAATTTCCCCCCACGTTGAGGCAAATCGTCCAATCCATGGGTAACTTGCAAGCGTAATCAATTAAGCTAAAAACTATTTCACCACAGCTTGTGGTTATTCAATGCACGGACATGAAAGACTGAAGCCAGCAGGCCATCCATCGCTACCGTTCAGTAAGATACACCTGTTAAATAAATATATGTTTGTATGCACATTGTTTTTCTTATGTGAAAGGGTTTTATTCTTTCCATTTGCACTACAGAAAATGCGTAGGCGATATGCGAAGGCGATACCGTGAGCAATACCCTGGGTTTGGTAGCCGGTGTTTGCCAGACGGCTATCAGTTCGGCTGTACATGCAGTTTCTTCCAGTCTTGTCCAACCTTCAAATTAGTTTATTACTTTTCCTACACCCGACAGCCAGCAGAGAACTAAACAGGATTTTTATACGCAATGTGGATTCCCTGGGGTCTTGGGTGCCATTGACTGCACACATGTGCAGTTGCGCACACCATCTGATCACGGTATCATTTATGTCAGGGGTGTCAAACTCATTCCATCGAAACCAGGTGATTTCAATTAGGTCCCCTGAAGAAGGGAGCTAATTGGTGAAATCACCTGGTGTAGTGCATTGGTTGCAACAAAAACTTGCATACACTCGGCCCTCGATGGAATGAGTTTGACACCTGTGATTTATGTGAATAGGAAGGGGGTCCACTCCATTAATATCCAGGTGGTTTGTGATGCACACTCCAGGGTGACACATGTAGGCCTACTGCATGACGAACATAAATGAAACAGGCCTAGTTGCAGTTGTGAGTTTGTTATTTATTGCTTTCCATTTAACAATTACATTAAGTTAGAAGAAAAGAAACGTTGTTTTTTTAAGTTGGAAAGCCTACAAATAAGGAAAAAAAGAGATGGTAAAATAAAACACTTTCTTTTAACAATGTAGGTCTCAAAATATAAACTCAAATAATGAAAATAACAAATTAATGTGCACCTTGTTTTCCCCCTCTGATTCGCGCGCCAACTTTTCCGCACCTCCTCGCTCTTCTCTTTTGAGAAGCGCTCCTGGCACAGCCGCGCAAAACTGTCATCCATGTCAGGAAATTGCCAATTTGCTATAGTGTTAGCGCACTAGTATTTAAAGGGATAGAAAATAGGTGATTGGCCATTATGAAACCAAACCCCCACCACACCCACATGTATTTTTTAAAAGTGAATCCAACCTCTTTTACAACTGCGCCGGCCGGAGGTGCGCTATCATCCTAAATCACGAAATTACCGAAATTGCATTAGACATGCCCTAAAGCGCCACCGTCTTCTCTTTGCGTCTCCGACACCATCCTAATTCAACAAAATAGGGCCCATAGTGTTGGTAATGTACTTTCTATATTCGTATAGTTTATAGGCAGAGTGCTGTGGAACAGGACTATCTTTAATGTATGGTGAAGACATTGGCCATAAAGATACATAGAGTTAAAAACTCGTTAAGACTCTGTAATAGTGTTGCATAGCATTGTGTTTGCCTCCTCCTGTCCCAGTTATTCCTGCTGTCTTGCGCTTTTGCTGTATGTTGTGCATGTATGCATGTAACTCTTTGTTATTGTCTGACCCGTCCCTCCACACTGAATGTTCTGCTTGTCTAATTCAGTGTTGAATGTTCTGTCGGTCTAATTTAAAAAATATATATATATATATTTTTTTTATCCCCTCCCCTTTCCCCTCAAGAGGCTAATTACCTCTTGCCAGCCCATCCTTGTAAATAAGAATCTGTTCTTAAGTGACCTGCCTGGTTAAATAAAGGTGAAATAAATAAAATAAAAGATATAAAAATATAGATTTGCTGCCAATATAACAGGTTCCTAGGAATGTTTGAATTACCCATGCCTCTGTCACATGAGTCAGAGTGCCTGCACCCAGCTTTTTCAAAGACATCAGCTTGTATCAGGAGCTGACCAGCTGCACTAATAATTTAATGATCCGTGTCTGTCAGCTGATTCAGGTGAGATCAGCGGTTCTGCACAGGAACACCTGTCAGGAACTACCGCCTCTGAACAAACCATAAACAGCCAAAAAATACACTACCGGTAAAAAGTTTTAGAACACCCCCATTTTCCGTTTTTTACAGAAATTTAAACAGTTCAAGTCCAGTGAATAACCTAAAATGGTACAAAGGTAAGCGGTAAACTGCCAGAGGTTTAAAAAAAAAAAAGCTACAGCTTGATAGGCAGCTCACAGGACAACAAGGTATTCAAGGTATTCTGCCTCCTGCAGTCCTAGTCGACATTTTGCTGGATTCGCTGTGACCCCTGCCCCCCGCAATGCCTGTAACACGGCCTGTATCTGTTCGAGGTGTGTCTTCCATTCATCTCCATGTATGATTATATCGTCCAAATAAGCCGCTGCACACTCCCTTCGTGGACGAAGGATCCGGTCCATTAACTGCTGGAATGTGGCCGGGGCTCCAGGCAGTCCGAATGGTAGTTTCCTGTATTGGAATAATTCCTCGGGTGTGGAAAAAAAGCTGTTTTCTAGCCTCAGGAGCTAATGGCACCTGCTAATACCCTTTTGTCAAATCCAACGTGCTAATAAATCTGGCGGTTCTTAGCCTGTCAATCAATTAATCAATCCTGGGCATAGGATACTTATCAAATTTGGAGAGTTAATTTAATTTTCTGAAATCGTTACAGAACCGGATGGTGCCATCTGGTTTTGGGACTAAAACGATTGGACTACACCATTCGATATGTGACTCTTCAATGATTCATGTATTCAGCATAATCTGTACCTCCGTTCTGATTGCTTCTCTCCTTGCTTCTGGGATTCGATAGGGTCGCAACTTCACCTTTTCGCCTGGCGCAGAAATTATGTGGTGTTGTATGAGAGTGGTGTGTCCCAGTTCCCAGGAAAACACGTCCTGGTTTCTGCCAACTAGCTCCAGCATGTCTTGTCTCTGTGCCTGGCTCAGTTGATCCCCCAGTGGTACCTCCACAGGCGTGGTTTTGGCAACAGATTTCTGAGGAGAAAGAGTACAAGACCTCTCGAGAGTTCCATCGTTTTAACAAATTGACATGATATAATTGAGAGACGTTACGCCATCCCAGCTGTCGGACCTGACAATTAACTTCCCCGACCTTTACAATTATTTCATATGGTCCATGCCATCTGACCAAAAATGTACATTCAGATGTAGGAATTAACACCAACACTTTATCCCCCATCTGAAACTATCCCCAGCTGTGCCCCTCTATTATACACCCTGACTTGTGCATTCTGTGCTTCCTGCATGTGTTTATGGACAATGGGCCAGAGTGGCCATCATATCTCGCATTTCTCCAATGTGTTCCACCAGAGTGCGATGAGGTGACATTTGCTATTCCCAGGCTTCTTTGGCCACATCCAGCAGTCCTCGGAGTCATCTCCCGTACAACAGCTGGAAGGGTGAAAATCCGGTGGTGGCTTGGGGTACTTCTCTGATTGAAAACATTAGAAATGGCAGCAGCTGTTCCCAATTCTTTCCGTCTGCTTCAATCACTTTCTTTAGCGACTGCTTTAAAGTGTCGAATGTGGACGGGGATTGTCTGTGCAAATTTCAGTCTTATTAATGTCACCATACTGCCGGAGTCCAGGAGAGCGGTGGGGTCTTTCCCGTTGGCCTTCACTGGGGTGACAGGGGAGGGGTTACTCTCATGAGTCCAGCATGATGTCAGTAAGCCACAGGGACGCCCTGTAGCTACTTAACTGGCGGATGCCGTAGGCATCGGGACGACGCGATTAGGGAAATGTGACCTTGCTAACCGCAATCAAAACACTTCCGGCTGTCGGTGTTCTTAAAGGGTCTTCTCCTCTGGAAGTTGGAGTATGAGGTCCCTTCTTCCTTGGCCGGGGTCCAGGTCGTCTCCTCCGGCTTTCTTTTCTCTTTCAGGCGTGTGGCGTTTTCTGCCTTCAGCTGTCGTCCACTGCGCAAGACTTCTATCGGTGTCCAACTATTTCCACTAGTTCATCTGCACTTTGTGGGTTAGCTTGACTACCTAGTTTTTTAGGCTTCAAAAGGAAGCGAGCGCATAAATGTATCTAATACAATTTTTTCTATGGGATTCATAGATTGGATTCGGCAGTTAAAAAGGTTTTTGCCAATCTGAACAGATTTGACATCTGTGACCTGGAGGATCCCGTTGAATCAAAACTCCATTCATGGAATCTCTGTGCCCAGTGTATTTAGGTGTATGCATATCACCTTAGGATTTCCTTTTTAGTACTTCATAATGTACGGCTTGTTCTGGGGCCAGGTCCTGATACGCATTTTGTGCGGTCCCAACTAGAAATGGTGTGATCAGGCTGCCCCACTGTTCTGGTGGCCAATTTTCCCAGACTGCTGTTCTCTCGAAGGCTTGTAGGTACACCTTGTTGTCATCAGACTCAGTCAGTTTCAGCAGAAACAAACTGGGTTTGGGATGGGATGTTGTGTCGGCCCTGGCTCCGGTTGCGTTGGCTGCTGTCAGCTGGGTGTTGATTTTATATATACATGCATTTTGTTTTCTCTATCACACACTACATTTTGTATTTTTGATATATTTTTTAAAGATTAATCAATTAATTGTTTGTTAACGCGGGCGACAATCAATCAAGGAAATTTCTTAAAATTAGCATCCCTAGTTTTAATTGACAAACCAAATTGCCATGCACAATTACGCAACATCAAGCTGTTCTTTGAGAATCAAAGGCGAACAGGCAGAGCCTGAACCAGTGCAACACTGACAGACGGGCGTTTGATTTTCATTGGCGAGCTGGGAGGCCCTGTTTGTGACATTTCTATATTCTAGTGTCGAGAAACATACTAGAATAGTGCACCTTGCTTGAGCTTTGTGACATAAGCACAGAAACTGTGATGTCTCATGACTTGACTACATTTCCCACAGTGTCAATGGATACTTTCCATGGTGATGGAGCATCTAAAATAAAAATGTAGTGTGCAATATATTTAGACAAACTTAGCATGATGTGTTTAGTCTGGCACCCAATCCGACCCGGAGGTCCAGGCCTACAGAATGGCCACCGTGAGCCTGCAGTTGGCCGATGTCCCTTTCAACGGCACCGGCACCTCGCTCTTGTGCGACATCTCCACTGGGTAGCCACGCCCTGTCATTCCTGAGACACTGACACTGGGTGAACACGTGTGTGGAATTCCAGCGTGCGAAGGTCCACCGCCACATTAAGGCGCCGTTGCAGACGTTCGAGGTGCCGGAGAAGCGATTCGACCATATCAACGTGGACCTGATAGGCCCCTGGTAACCCACCTCCCGCGGGTTCACTTACCTCCTCACCATGGTGGACAGGACCACCAGGTGGCCGGAGGCTGTTCCCACTGGTGTCGACGACAACTGCTGACGTGGCACGGGCGTTCATCGGCACCTGGGTCGCTTGGTTCAGCGCTTCTGACCACGGCCCCCAGTTTACCTCTGAGCTCTGGAGGGAGGTAGCCTGGAGCCTCGGCATGACACTCCACCGCACAACCGCATACCACCCGCAGGATAACGACCTGTGTTAGTGTTTGCACCGCTCCATGAAGGCCGCCCTCAGAGCCAGCCTCAAGGATGACAGCTGGTGCGATCGGCTACCGTGGGTGCTGCTGGGGATCAGCATGACCCCAAAAGAAGACCTTCAGTCTTCATCTGCGGAGCTGGTGTACGGACAGCCGCTCCGGGTGCCCAGAGACTTCGTCCCCAATGCCTCCGTGCCCTGGTCTGCATCCCTCCAGCACTCCACCCACCTGAGCAGAGCAGAGGCTTTCGTGCCAGTGCCCACGTCCTGGCATGGCCTACCGCAGTCCTGGGTCCGAGGCAACCTTCGCACAGCGGAGTTCATTTTCGTCAGGCACGATGCACACCGAAGCCCACTACAACCGCTATACAATGGTCCTTTCCGCGTCCTGAAGCCAGGCAATAAAACTTTCGTCGTCGTCATTGAGGGTAAACCTGGCCACATCTCTGTGGACTGGCTCAAGCCCTCCCACTAAGACCTGAGTTGCCCCGATGGGCTTGCCCAGCCCCCACGGCGGGGCCACCCCCGACTGCCAGGCCTCCGTCCCGGCCAGGATCACCAGCTGGGGTCTGGCGCCCGCACCTGTTCCTACCCAGGATCCCCGGAACCGGTTCGGACGTGCGATCTGGGTTCCTAGCCGCTTTGCAATGCCGGTTTTTGTGTGTGGCGAGTAGGCACACAAAGAATCATAATTCAACAAACCGTATTGCCTTCTCACAGTGACCACAGTCTTACGTTCCCTTTAAGGCTGCGAGGAGTGATGACATAGAGGGCGGTGACCCTCGTGTGGTTATTCAGTGTTCCCAGCGCAATGAGAGAGAATAAAGCAGCTTCGGCTTTCTCTGTACCAAAAAAGAAATAAAACGTTTGCATTGGTGTTGCAAGCGCTTCATGTCCATATTTTCGGTACATTTAATCATGATATTTAAAGGAGAACGTGCTATCTGATGTAGACGACCCGGCAGCGTGCCAATGACAGTTATGGGGTTAACTCAAATGCTGGCGTTATGTGCCACTTATAACAGATAAGGGAGACAAGCGAGAAATACCCCATCACACAAGACTGTTTACCTAAATCTGAGGCGAATTGTTCAAGCAAAGACTACTTGAAATACAACTTGTATTCAATCAGTGGCGGAGCCAGAGGGGTGTCCGGGGTCACGTTTTTCAAATCGAGGATGAGGAAGAGAGAATATTTCCACAGCTCACGAGTCAAGCGAGCGACTGACACAACTACGGCAGACCTGCGGCAAAAGCGCCATATGTTGAAGTACGTTTTAAATAAAACTTGCATCGGGTTTAGGTTTCCTGAAGAACTTTTACGAAAGTTGAGTCGCTGTGCAGATGCATATTAACAATTTGGTTCCATAACAAACAGTTAATCAGATAAGAGAGATCGGTTCCCAATTTAGCCTAACATTATGTTTACATCTGTGCTAGTAATACATACAATACGTGTGCACGCATATACAGTGCAGTGTCGTAAGTTACAGTATATACACAAGTGTTTAGCTAATGTGGGGTAACTAGTACAGATGTCAGTGTTAAGCAAGCTAAAATTTAGCAATTTTAAATCCATTAACTTAATTGTCGTACTTGAACTCAAAACGAACAATTGTTATTATCAATCTGCTAAATGGCATATATTAATCTGTTAATGTTACTCAAAAGATTACCACAATTTGCAGATAGCCTGCTTGCCATCTTAAAGGTGTAAGAAATTATAGCTACCTACTGCAGAGTAGGGCTAGCCATGATCTAGCTAGTAACTTAGGCTGGTAGTTGATTTTAAGGTACAGTTATGATAATGGGGATTTGTAATTAAGATTGAGATTGGACTAAAATGTGGGTAATTGGATGCTTAGATATAACCATAGACTGTCTTATTTTTGCATAGGGTCAATTAAAACAATCATGAAAAGAAAGGGAGAGATAGACTTATTTTTAAAGAAGAACAAACAGGCAGATCCGGTGCAAACAGAAACCCAGTACTTGCATCACCACCAGACCCCAGAGCAGCTCCCTACCTGAGACTAGACAGAGTCAGTGTAGTAATAAGAGAAGTAGAAGAAAGTGAGGTTTTTAGTGTAATTGCAAAGATTTAAAGAAAAAAGAACAAATGTCTTTAGTTGTGAGGTACTATTGATAATATTTTGTGCAGGCATATCTTGTGTTTTCAATCAGACAGGGAAAAAAACATATTGTTTGACTTGGGTCAGACTTGTCTGTACAAGGTGGTCATACATGGCATGTCAAATTTCTGTGTTTTATTTTGTTGTAAATTTACTTCCATAAATGAACTATGCAAATGATGTCACACACAAATGCCATCTTATCTCATTGGTGCTTGAGCTTTATTTTCTGAAAATATTTAGGATGTTCAACACTTATAGACCCAGATTATATATTCATGAAAACAGAGTGACCCAAGTCTCTCCAGTGTGTGTGTGTGCGTGCGTGCGTGTGTGTGTGAGAAAGAAATAGAGCTGCAGTTCCCAGGTGGAGACACTGGCTATTCATAGTATGTTAAAGCAGGGGTGTCCAATCTTATCCGAGAAGGGCCAGTGTGGGTGCAGGCTTTCGTTCTAGCCCTGCACCAAAACACCTGATTCAACTAATTCACCAATCACGGTCTACAATCAAGACCTTGATTAGTTTAATCAGGTGTTTAGTGCTGGGCTAGAACAAAAGCCTGCACCCACACTGGCCCTTCTCGGATAAGATTGGACACCCCTGTGTTAAAGCATTCTAGTGAAGTAACCCTAGTGAACTACACTATCTGCCACATTGAAGAACTCCGGGTTAAGTGAATTATCACTTCTACCTCTAATCAGCAATCATATAATTCATTTATGCTCCTTAGATTCCAGGTTAGCATTACACACTAATTTTCTGTCATGGTCTATGGACCCCTTGAAGTAGCCTTGGCCGCCATTGTATTCAATTAAGCACTTCAAAGCATTTAAGCTTTGCACTTGTAATGAATGTGTTCACACAAGGTATGCGTCAAAAACGCAGTTCTGACATTGTTTTCAACTTGAATCCCAATGCAAGTTATAACACGCTGTAGTCCGTTAAAAAAAAGTTTACAAGCCTCCGACGTACTAATGCGTCAACCAATAGGAGCGCGAGCTGGATTTCAGTGTTGGAGATGGAGGAAAAACGAATTTGAGTTCACCCGGTCCTATTCGATACAATCAGGAAAACATACAAAGACGGCTCACAGCGAGCGTTCGCCTGACACTCAGTGCACAAGTCTGTCGAGTTAGCATGAAATATGTGCATTTATTTACGTTACAAAGCCTACTAAGCTAACACGATATAGCAGTACATGATATGAGAGATTAGCGAAAATGCTAATTTACCCCAGACGAGGCTAGTTAACGTATCATCACTATGACACTATAGTGAAAAGGATCCATATTGATTTAGGCTAATCATGACTGACCATACCTATCTTCTGGAATTATGTTTGTCTTAATTATTAATTAAATGTATTTTTACATTTCACTAAAGTATCATTGTCTTGCTTTCCATAGCCTAAAAAGTAGCTACCTGGTAACTAACGAAAAACTGAAAAACAACGTCAACAATCACTTACTCTGCCCACGCTCTCTGCCACCACCAATGCACATCTGTCAGTCTGGCGTATACCCTATTGCCCGTGTTGGGTAACTTTGAAACTTCGCAACTGACGCAAGACTGCAGTCCTACACCGCACCGGATTAATCAAGAAAGGGTTTATTAATTGGAAAGCATTTCGATTAAAACGGCCTTGGCAATCAAAAACTCATGCATGTTTCTTTAGAATGGGTCCACTGAGAAACCGCGCAAGCGGTCTATAAACGGTCTATAGTTAGTAGCCTACTATCTGAACAGACAGAGACGATGAGATTACCGACTACAGAACGACCACAAGGTTTCGACAGTCATTCACCTTTGAACAGTAGGCGAAGCTAGCGAATCAGCTGTTATTTTGAGAAGAGCCTGTAATCCATACAGACACGCCGAGACTAGTGCTGACGTTAGACTAAGAGGCAAGAAATATATATTTCAGGGACAATATGATCGCAGCTACTGATCTATATAGCCTACAACGTGGGTGACTCGTCGCATTCACTCATCCCACTTAATCAGATCCATATACTACAACGACCGGCTGACCTGCGCGGTATTGATCCAAACAAATCTATAGAACATTATTTGACTGGCAGGAAAAACATTATGAAAAAACTTCAGACCGAAACAAATGGACTAAACTGACCGTAATTATTCGAACGTTCTGCCATTTAATTCAAATTTGATCTTAACCCACTTCAAACACAAAAAGCATAACTTGCTCGGAGAAAAAGAGGAAGCCAGAAAGTAACATTACAGAAACCAGGATCTGTTTTAAACTTGGCTGTAGTGCACATTCCACCGAACTAGGACGATGATCAAAATTAAGAGTAAATCAATAGGCAACATATACATTGAAACATTTGCTAGGAAAATTGTATTACCGCGTAGCGTTAACCGTAGTTTAGTCCAGTTCAGATCCCAATGTTTGACTTCACAGCGCAGGAGTGCCTTTTGAGGATCAGTTCCTGTCCCTCCCTCTTTTTGGGGTTTGGCTTTTGGACGCACTGTCAATAACAAGGAGCGTCGCCAGATAAACGCGGAAGGCTCATCTGAGGGAGAAAGATAGTTGCCTCCCAAAAGCCTACTTTCCTTAGTTCCGTAGTTTCGTCTACTTTTATTAGTCTGCTTCACAATACGTCAGAGGTAGACGAGGAGAAGAGGCCTTTAGTTTTAGATTAATGCTCCATGGTCATGGGACACAACACAAAAACACGTTTGATATGTAAAATAGTAAAATGGGTGGAGTAAAAGGTGGAATTAGACAGGGAAACTAATGCGCAATTTGATAGTGCATGTTACAATTCCCGTGCGCAGGGGCGGTCTAGATGTGCCTGTGTCCCTGTGCGAGCGATTGCGAGAGACTATGGCCGTACCCCAAAGATGCAGGCTTTCCAAGGGCTGTCTGTTTTTTTTTCCACTATATGTCTGCGATATAACGTAGTTGAAAACTCGATCCTCCATCTTGTTTCCGAAATTTGATTAAACATTGCTCGGTTTGGTCATACGCTACACTTCAGAGTCAGACTCGTGTTTAGTGCTTTCAAAATGATATATCGCAAGTTCAGGACTAAATAAATGGTATCCAGGACGTTAATTTAACATTGTATCTTGTTTCTGGTGAAATTTCATTGAAATCTGTCGATGCGAAATGCGATATTTTTGACCCGGAATGTGAGATATCTTTGTCCAAATGCTCACTGCCTGCCGTGGTTTTTGCCGTGTGCGCAACATGTAATTATGTGATTAATTGATTATGTAATGTAATTTCGGATCATTCAAATTAAGATATATCATCTTTTTTAGAATGCTTCAATTTGTAATTACTGAAAATGTAATGCAATTATCTTTATTTTTAAGAAAGTTATGGGCATTTATGTTATTGAATCACAGCTTTTGTTTCAAGATCATTGGAAAACAATAGGGGTCAATATTCAAATATTCAGGCTAGATTTATAACATCTCAAAATTTTGTAACATACCTACAATTTGTAGGATTGCTCAGCGTGGTAGCAATGACAATTGGTTAATCAAGGACTTAATAATCAAGGATGCATAATAATGCCCTTATATATGACTTGACTATTAATTATTAATTATTAATTATCACGTGAAAGAAACATGAAGACCACATTTATCTCAGAACAAACACAAAACATGAAACATACAATTGTATTTATTTATGTATTCATTTATTGTGTTGCATTGCATTGCAAACCTAATAACATGGTTGAAGACAAGTATTACGTGTTTAAAACAAAACTCTCTTTCCGTGAATCCTGAAATGTTTAAAAATAGACATAACTTCAAAAAATGTTTTACGTGGGTCAATATCAGTATAAGGTGCCTTTGGTGTCCTCAATATAATCACTCAAATTTCATGAAAATATTGCAAAACAAATAATTTCTCAAGTTGTATTCTAAATGGGTAAACATTTATGAATATATCAGTATAATGACATGTGCCTTAAGATGCATTTTATACATTTTGTACCATGTTCTTTGATTGGATGTAGGGGATTTTGACATGTCCCAGCGCCTACCCAGTCAACTTCAATGACTGTAATAAGTGATTAAATATCAAAAAATGTAAAGACCTTCCATATTTTCTTATAGTCATAAAGAAGTTCTTTCCCAATTCAAGTCTTTTGATCATTTATGTTGCATTTTTCATAATGATATTAAACACTTTGCCTATGTCTGTGAAATCACTGTCCACCCTGTCATGATGGGGTAAACTCCCCCTTTAAGAGCCCTCCCTTTAATCCAGTGACATCACAGCCACCAAATTGTATTTCTTCAGTGGAGGGAAAACAACTTTCCCAAGTGCAGCAAGTATCGACACTTATATTTCGTAATTTTCAACATATTGTGTTTATAGTTGGATGTGGTCAAGCTTAACTTGTCCACCCTGTCAGGGTGAAAATGTCAGTTAATTAATACAATTTCAGAATATTCAAATATGTTTGTGAAACAGTTCAAGGTCAACTTCAACAATTCAAATCTTTGCTAACTAAAGGTCAACCATAGATGCAAATTTGAGCTAACTTTAGCTAAAAAGGTCCACCCTGTCATTGTCCACCCTGTCAGACATCCTTGCTTCACAGGGTGGACATGGTACAAGACATATGTATAGTTTCTTAAAAATATAATGTTTTAAAATATATTATATACATAATAAAAAATGTCACCGCCTGATAAATATGGTTATTGATATCAATGTGTAATGTTTTGACACCGTCTGTCTGATAAATATGGTTATTATTATAATGTTTTGATAACATTTCGTCAAGGTCCTGTAGCTGTGGGCCTGTACACATCCATGCATTTGTTTACAGCTACATACATTAATTGTCATGAAACTATTATTATATTTAAAAACTAAAATGTATTTTTCAAGGAATGACTCCTGCTGAGATAGCAAGGAGGTATAGGGTGGCGACCCCGAAAGAAGAAGAGAGTACCTTGACAAAGAGAGAGAGACACCACCCACAACTCCTGAAAATTAGCCTGAGCCAGGGCACTCCAGGTTACAACATGGTAGCTTGGATATGGAAAGTATTTATTAAGATTTAGAGATTTATTTGAAGTACATTTTTCAGTGCTGTGGGCAGTGGTGTCCCGCAGGGATCGGTGCCGGGACCTCTGCTCTTCCTTATTTACATAAATGATCTTGATATGGATGTTAGTAGCAAAATAGTTAAATTTGCAGATGATACTAAACTTGGGGTTTTGGCAAACAGTTTGGAATCGACTAAAGTAATCCAAGATGATTTAAAGAAAATCCATAAATGGGCAGATACATGGCAGATGACATTCAATATTGTCAATCTTTATTTGTCAATCTTTATTTTTGTATAGCGCCATTTACAAACAGGTTGTCACCCAGTGCTTCACAATTGGCATTTTCCAGAGGGAATCAAAAAAACCATAAAACCATTGGGACCAGTGTGGGAGACTGGAAAATTATTCCCTGACCCCTTAAAAAAGGCGGTCGAGATTAACTCCTGGAAAATTGTGGGTTACAGAGAAAACAAAACAAATAGTCCTTGAGGCTCATGAGGCTTAACAGACCACCGGAAGGGCATTCTAAGTGTAGGGGTGGGGTGGACCTCATCCCTCCAGATACCAGGGCAGGGGCGGGGGATGGAACCAGCAGCTAGGGTCTGGGCCAGCGGCATCCGGCTAACACATGGCAGGGGTGGGGGTTGACTCTGGGGCAAGTGAGCTCCGGGCAGGTTCCACGAAGCCAGGGAGAAAAGAGGAAAGGTGCAATTATGACTATGATAAACACCGGATCAGGGGAAAGAGTAGTGATAACACTTTTGCACCAGCAGAAGTAATCTAGGGCAGCATAACTAATTAGGTGAGTGGCACAGGGAGCACGCAGCCATGAGGGCACTCAGAGACCATCCCACCACATCATCAGCAGTCCTGATAGGGGCGGATCATCACTTATGATTGGTGACAGTAAGGATAGCTCATTGCACCAGAAGGCTCTATTGCTACGCCCCCTCCACATCTGCACCTAATGACTATAAGAGAGACTAAAGAGATGTGTTTTTAATCTAGACTTGAAGATTGAGACCGTGTCTGACTCCTTCACAGAGACGGGTAGATTGTTCCACAGTAAAGGAGCTCTATAGGAGAAAGCTCTGCCACCTGCTGTATTTTTGATATTCTAGGGACTACCAAGTTGCCTGCATCTTGTGAGCGAAGCGAACATGGGGATTGTACGGATGAAGTAGATCCGTCAAGTAAGAGGGTGCAAGTCCATGCAACACCTTATAAATTAAGAGGAGTACCTTATAGTCTACACGATAGTTTATAGGAAGCCAGTGGGTGACGCTAACACAGGACTAATGTGCTCATATTTCTTTGTTCTAGTCAGGATCCTTGCAGCAGCATTCTGTACAAGTTGTAGGCTCCTGAGTGAGGTATTGGAACAGCCAGACAGTAATGCATTGCAATAATCTAATCTAGATGTAACAAAGGCATGTACCAATTTTTCTGCATCTATTAATGACAGGAAGCCCCTAATTTTGGCAATATTCCTCAGGTGAAAAAAGGCAATTCTGGAAATGTTTTTGATGTGACTATCAAATGAGAGACCAGGATCTATAGTAACACCAAGGTCTTTTACCACCAAACTTGCAGCAACAGAGCAACCATCCAGGTTAAGAGATAAATCAGATAACCCTCTTCTGAGGTTTTTGGGCCCCAAGACCAACATCTCTGTTTTATCAGTATTCAACAATAGACAATTCTGACATCCAGTCTTTTATGTCTTTAAAACAGGCCTCCAACTGTTCGTTGTCCTTCGCCAGGTTTCATTGATAGGTATAATTGTGTGTCATCTGCGTAGCAGTGAAAATGTACGCCATGTTTACTTAATGACATCACCAAGTGGCAACATGTAAAGGGAGAACAATAATGGCCCCAAAACAGAACCTTGAGGGACACCATATTCCACCTTGATGAGAGCAGAGCTCATCATTTAACTGCACAAATTGATACCTATTTGACAGGTAGGACTTAAACCAGGAGTGTGCCTGTCCATGCAGTCCAACTAGGTTTTCAAGTCTGCTCAGAAGAGTTTGGTGGTCTATTGTGTCTTTGAGAGAAAAGAAAGATTAGAAATTGTCCTGTAGTTACTGAGATTTTCTGGGTCGAGGTTTGGTTTCTTTAAAAGTGGCTTAATTACTGCCACTTTTTGAGAATTTGGCATATAGCCTGATGATAGAGACAGATTAATAATGTCTAGCATGGACTGCCCCATAACAGGAAGAAGTTCTTTAACAAGTTTTGTTGGGATTGGGTCTAATTGGCAAGTAGATGGTTTGGAGGACATAACCAATTTGAAAATTCAGTCCACTCCAGAGCACTAAAAAACTCAAGAGTAGCCATAGGACCCCTGTCCTGGTAAGCCTGTGCTTTCTGAACAGTCTCCGCTACAGCAGAAGGTGCCATTTGAGTAATTTAATCTCTAATTTTCTCAATCTTCTCAGAGAAAAAGTTCATGAAATCGTTACTATTATAGGCTGCCGGAGGCTTAGCATTGGTTTCAGTCTGGTTCTTTGTCAGTTTGGCCACTGTATCAAAAAGAAATTTTGGATTATTCTTATTATGCTCAATCAGATCAGACAAATAGGTTGACCTTGCAGGGGAGAGAGCATATTTGTACTGTACCAGACTGTCTTTCCAGGCAGAATAAAATACTTCTAATTTAGTCAATCGCCACTTACGTTCCAACTTGCGAGAAGCCTGTTTAAGAGCACGTGTGTGGTCAGTATACCATGGTGCAAGCTTCTTTTGGCTAGTTTTTTTCTTTTTGAGAGGCGCAACAACATCAAGAGTGTTGCGCAGGGTGTAATTTAGATTGTCCGTCAGCTGATCAATAGATTGTAGGCTAGTGGGATCCTGATTAACAGTAA
This sequence comes from Aldrovandia affinis, assembly GCA_029706075.1. Taxonomy (NCBI): domain Eukaryota; kingdom Metazoa; phylum Chordata; class Actinopteri; order Notacanthiformes; family Halosauridae; genus Aldrovandia; species Aldrovandia affinis. The sequence goes on along the minus strand of JAINUG010000074.1, from coordinate 3,355,514 downwards.
ATGATTCTTGGACCAGGCTGACAAAGTTAGGTATCGTAGAGGAATTTAGGGAGCGACTAAAGTAAAACACTGGTTTTGATCTAATAGCAGTGGTAGCGTGAATTTCAAACGTAATAAGGAAATGGTCAGAGAGCACAGGATTATGAGGAGAGACAATTAGATTGCTAATGCTAATACCATAGGATAAAGCTAAGTCCAGTGTATGTTGATGGCAATGAGTCGGCCCAGACACATTTTGGACAAAACCAACGGAGTCAAGAATAGAAGCAAAAGCCTTCACTAGAGAATCATTTCCATTATCAACATGAATATTAAAGTCGCCTATGATCACAACTTTATCTGCCATAACTGCTAGGTTTGATAAAAAGTCAGAAAACTCTGAGAGGAAAGCAGCATAGGGTCCAGGGGTCTGTAGATTGTAACTAGTATAAAAGATGAAGTAAATATAGATTTATTATCTACATTAGTCTGTATGGAGCCCAGGAAAGCACTTCAAATGAAGAGAATATGTTTATAGATTTCTTAGTAAGGCGTAGTCTAGTGTCAAAAATAACAGCCACGCCACCACCTCTGCCTGACTGTCGAGGATTGTGACAACCAGAGTATCCAACCGGGGTGGATGCATTTAATGCCATGTATCATCAGGTCTAAGCCAAGTCTCCGTCAAACTTAAAATGTCAAGTTTATAATCAGTGATCAGTTCGTTCACAAGGGCAGCTTTAGGAGCTAGTGATCTTATATTTAGCAACCCAATTTTAAGGGGTTCTATCGAAATTAGGTTTAGCATTTGCATTACGATGGTTCATGTTGATCCTTATCAGATTATTCGAAAAAATCCCACGAGAGGGTTTGAGTTTCAATAGACTACGGTTTTCTCTACGTGGAACAGACACAGTCTCAATTATGTGGGAACTCGGGTGGAAACTAGTCACGAGCTCAGGGAAACTTGCAGACAATTGTTTAAGACCGTCTGTCTGCTGCCTGGCTGTAGCTTTTGAATGTCAATTTCGCCGATTCAGACTATGGCCTATGTTATTAGATAAAAGAAGAGCACCCCTCCAGCTCGGGTGGAGTCCGTCTCTCTTCAGTAAACCAGGCTCTCCCCAAAACGTAGGCCAATTATTAACAAACCCTATGCTATTTGATGTACACCACTCAGTCAGCCAGCGATTTAGCGACGTTAATCTACTGTAGATTTTGTCACTTCTACGAGCTGGGAGGGGACCAGAGACTATTACTTCCCGACACATCTTGTTTGCCAATTTACACAACGAGACAAAATTTGTTTTAGTGATCTCCGATCATCATTAGCGCCGACGTGGATAACAATTTTGGAAAATTTACGTTTACTTTTAGCCAGCACTTTTAAATTTGATTCAATGTCGGTAGCTCTGGCCCCCGGAATACAATTGACTATGGTCGCTGGAGACGCTATTCTCACGTTTCGAAGTATGGAATCACCAATGATAAGAGCTTTCTCTTTTTCCTCAATAGGTGCGAGTGGGGAGAATCTATTTGAAACGTGAGTTGGGTGGTGTACGGCCGGCTTAGGCCGACAACTATGTCCCCGCCAAACCGTGACAAATTGGCCGTGCTGTGTCGGCTCTTCTGCTGGTGCGATGGGAGAAGCGCTCACAGGTGCATCCGGCGTAGCTACACACAACTGAATAAAACTCTCATGATCTTTAATCTCTCTGAGAGTCCGGATGCGGGCCTCTTTTTATTTTGTAAAATGTAAAATGTTTTTAAAAAAAATTATTTTATTTTTTATTCACACTTGGGCTATTCAAGTCCAGGCTAGATGCAGTACTAGATACTCTTTAGATTAGGACATGACGAGCCTAGATGGGCCGAATGGCCCGTTCTCGTCATTATGTATTCTTATGTTCTTATGTAACTGTTTATTTCCCCACATAATGATATTCTGACAATTAACTCCCACTAAACTATAACTCTTACTAAAAACCCTAATATAAATACTTTGTGTTTTAGGCAACGGCGCCAAGCAGAACGCAGTCAAAGGAGAGCAAAGAAAATAAATAAATAAATGAGATATAAAAATTGAGGGCACAGCTAGCAAAAGAGAAAAGGAAAACTGAAAAATACAGGTCCAAGAAAGAAACTGCATCCAAATCTCCACATTCAAAAGTCAATGCTTATGACCAGATTAAATGAGTGTTCTTAATTATTTTCTCATTTGTTCATTTAATTGATAGTAAAATGTTTTCATTAAATACCGTTCATCATAATGCTAAAGTGTTTCCTCATGTTTCACAAATGATGTGTCCTCTTCTACAGCACCAAGTCATGCTTTTGTCCACCCTGTCATGCCCTTGTCCACCCTGTCATCTTCATGTTTTATCAAAATAAGCAAATCATTCTCATAAGTTATCAAAAACTTTTGAGTGATTTGTTTATAAACAGGAGGGGGCAAATAGTATTATTTGAAAATGTTAGCAAATATTGATAAAATATCAAATTTATTGATTAAAGAAAGTGTAACTGTCGTGGATTTGATTGAAAAAACACCTATTTTGCAGTAAATTCATTCATTCAAAAATACTTTTGACATGAACTAAGGCTTATTAGTCAGAAAGGGACACTATCTATATTTACAATAAAATGTTAATTATATCACCACAATGCAATGAAAATATAATTAATCTCTTTTGTATTTGTCCATGACAGGATTGACATATCTTGTGGTTGATTCACAAATTGTCTGCTTGTGGTTACTTGATAAAAAGTGCTTAAACTTGACATAAATACTTTTTGGGTAGTCTACAGTCCACTTAATATAATGAACATTCAAAGAAATTGAAAATATAAACAAATATTTTTGGAAGCTATGAAGTACCAAAGGCACCCCATACTGATATTGACCCATGTGCTGTTCGTCGCTAGTGGAGTATATGTACTAAAATACAAGAAATATCATTAATTTGAGGAGGAATTTAATAGTCTATATAATATGGCCAGAGGTTGCATTTTATGTTTTCTTGTTATGATTGCTGTTGCATATACGTCTTGTTCAATTATTTTGTGATACATCCTATTAAAATGGATTGTATACTGAAAGATTGTGTTTATTCACTATTGCGAAGAAATAATGGAGTATACAGGTGTGTAAAAAAATCAGCAGGAAAGCTACTTTTGCAATGTAATAGAACACAAACAATTACTGGAAGGTTACAAAATGGCCGAAATACACTCAAATAATAGAACACTTCCAACAGGCTTGGCTTAAGCACTGGTGTAGCCTATGCTGTTTTTAGCTTATTCAATTTCATATACAGTATGTTACCTTTTCACCAGAATTTGAATGAAAAATGTATCTTTCATATTTGAAATGTTATCCTAGTTTTCTCCAGAACATGGTTTCCAACAAGGTTTTGTTCATCTGGTCCTTGTCATTTGTATTGGGTAGTCTACTTGAAACATTTTGAGGACTCTCATTTCAAAGGGAAAATAAGCATGGAAACCATGTTCTTGCATACAGCGCCCCTAGAGGGAACAGGTTTTGGGCAAAGGAACAGATTTGGGCACCACACCGTAACATCCTAGTTGATTCTAATTGATGACATCATACAGGGCTGCTAATGGCATCCTCCGAGAACTGTAAAATTCCAGAATAGAACACTGAATTAGAAATAGAACAAAAAAAACTCAGTCCTAAAAGGGTTAATTGAAAAATATTTATAACACAGTGCCGCCATCGTACAATAACCTGCAAGCGTTTAGCCTACAATACAATTGAAAGCACTGCTTTCTTCTCTTTTTTTCTTTTAGAAACCACAATTTGGCTTTTGAAAAAGTGATAAACTGTTTTGTGGTCTTTCATCATTTCCTGTTTCACTGGGTATAAAATGTAGTAACAGACATGTAAAATCCATTTGTCATCCATCACCATGGGGAAAGCCAAAGAACTGTCAAATCAAAAGAGACGGATGGTTCATAAACGGTTAAACATACCACTAACCACTGTTAGGGCAACAATCAAAAAGTTTCAAACATCTAGAACAGTTGCAAACTTGCCAGGAAGAGGACGCAAGTACATGTTGTGTCCACATACAGTGAGAAAAATGGTGAGGGAGGCAAAGAAGCACACAAGGACCACAATTCAAGAACTGTGTCTTGGGGTCACAAAGTCTAAAATTCAACCATAAGATGCCACCTCTATGCCAACAGGGTTGGCTTGCACAAAGAAAGTCCTCTCTGAGAGTAGCGAATAAATTCAAGCATCTGGAGTTTCACAAACATCATTGGAACTATGACTGGAACTGGATGCTGTGGTCAGATGAGACCACAATTCAACTTTTTGGCAATGTACACCATCAGCATGTTTGGCTTCAAAAGAGGGACAAGTTTCTGAGAATCAACAGCAGTTCAAGTCCAGGGAATAACCTGAAATGGTACAAAGGTAAGTGGTAAACTGCCAGAAGTGTAAAAAAAAAAGTTTAGGTTACCAAAAACTGAAAAATAATGTACATTTCAGAGTTATTTAAAAAAAAAGGCCATTTTAAGGGAATAAGTAATGGGTTAACGTGGGTTAACAGTCACTCTGTGCAAGTCGCCGACTCTGGATCCAGCAAAACAGCCCCAGACCATCAACCTTCCTCCTCCATGTTTGACAGTTGGTGTCACACACTGAGGAACCATCCTTTCGCCTACTCAACAGCCTACAAAAACCTTTAAAAATGTCCAGATTTCAAATTTTGATTCATAAGACCTTCTTCCAGTCTTCAGTAGTCCACTGGCGGTGCTTCATGGCCCAGGCAAGCCTCTTTTTCTTATTTTGCCATCTTAGCAATGGCTTTCTTACTGGCACTTGACCTGTCAAACTTGCAGCTCGAAGTCTTCTCTTCACAGTTGAAACTGAGACTTCCTTACTTCGACCAGTGTTAAGCTGTGCTTGAAGCTGTTGTCCTGTGAGCCGCCTATCACGCAAACTGTTGACTCTCAGAAACTTGTCTTCTGATTTTGTTGTGGCTTTGGGTCTGCCAGACCTCTTCCTGTCAGAGTTTCCTCCAGTTTCCAAATGGCTTTTTATGGTGTAGGAAACTACTCACTGCCCAAAAATCTCCATTATTTTTCAGTTTTTGGTAAACCTCTGGCAGTTTACCGCTTACCTTTGTACCATTTCAGGTTATTCACTGGACTTGAACTGCTTAAATTTCAGTCAAAACTGGAAAATGGGGGTGTTCTAGAACCTTTGACCGGTAGTGTATGTCAGCACAGTAATAGTATTATTTGCTTTCTACAGTCTTTTGCTCATTTTCATCAAGGGTGCCAATAATTGTGGACCTGACTATAGGTGGCAGAGGGAGGGGGAGACATCTGTTCTCTGTTCAGTGTTCTGTTCCCTTTAGGCACGCCTTTTCTGGGGGTAATAGGAGAAAAGCTGAGCAGACTGAGGTTGGCGCACTGTAAGTTGGGGGCAGGTTTTCTGTTGGTGGGGAAACATGCTGATGGGCTGTGTGATCTGTGTAAGGTGCCTGAAACAGTTTTGCATGTCCTACTACAGTCCAGGAAATGTGTGGAACAGAGACAGGAGCTGTGCTGTAGACTGCCAGACATTGTTTTGCCAATTTACTCACTACTGACCCATTTGGGGCTGAGTGGTAATGACAGAGATCTAATTCTTGGGTTAGTTCTGTTTACAGAATTGAGTAACTTCAGTCTGCCATAAAACCCCACAATTAGAAGAAAATGTTCTGGGTGTCTGGTCTGATGGGCAAGCGTGCAGGTTGCTTTTGTCAGCAGGGTCTGGGAGACATAGCAATGACATAAAATGTAAATGTAAATGTACATAGCCTGTGATAGCATTGCCAGCCTAAAAAGGCAATTTTGTTTTGCTTTGTCGGGCCTTGTTAGTACTTGGATGAGAGACTGCCTGGGAATACCAGGGGTCTGTCTCACGAAGCAGGATTAGTGGGTTAGCGAGCTAACTTGGGGTCACTTTCAACCGGGTTGCATCGCCATGGTAACTTGCTGCTCCGGAGTAGGTTAAGTTCAGGCTAACGGATCCAATCCGGAGCCCCCCCCCCAACAATCAGCTCTCTGGAAAATGGCCCAACCATTCCTCGAGAATTGCGTAATCATATTTTTTTTAAATATCAGAGATACAGATTCTCCGCAGAGCGAATATTGTATCTTTGCAAGCTTCTAGAGCCGCATGTCACAAATGCCACTCGTAAAAGCCATGCGATCACTGTGTAGCAATATGTATGTATTGCTCTACGTTTTCTAGCCACAGGTACATATACATATTCCATTGGTGATGCGGAGAACCTGAGCAAACATACCGTTTATATAGTTAGCACGCTAACCCACCAATCCTGCTTCGTGCAACAGTGCTCTGGATCTGTCCATGTTGCATGCGATTGGCTGTGTTAAAAACACCGCCCCTTTTGTGTGCATGCGCTCAGAGCTCGATTGAAAAAGCCTGCGTTGACAGAGCAAGTTGATAAGTTGATAGGCTTTGTGTAGCCAGCTAACGCAAAGATATCCTGACTATGTTGAACTTCCTTTGTGAGACAGGCCCCAGGTGGTTGTAAGCTTTATTTTTCTCTTTGGCCTGAAGGGTGTGCCAGATCCTTGTCTCCAAAAAATGCTCTATTTCAATGCAGTTATTACAATTTTTCTAGTATGGCACAAGGCATTGTAGCTTTCAGTTGTCAACAGTTCCAACATGCCATCTAGTATTTTGTTACCAACATTGAAATATTAAATAATACCAGGAGATGGTGCTATTTTACTGCACCATGCAGTATTTTTCAGATTCTTCAAAGAGTATGAGGTCATATCTTTAAACTTTGGATAATGAAGAACAAATGTTTTATGGAAGGGGGTGTTTTGGAATTTGAGGAATTGCGAAACTTGACAGTGATATCACCTATATTGGATTTCACTATGAGTCTGTTTATATTTATTAAGGACATGATATGACCACCACATCAGGTAGAAAAAAGAATGTCTTCTCATTGTATTCAAAAACAATGTTCTGCTACATTGACAAAGTAGGGCAGAGAGAGTTTCAAAGGGGGAAGAAGAGGGGGATGGGGGGGCTTAATACAGAATTAATAATCTTCCCTCTCTTGTCGTTTCCTCCCCCTTCACCCCCATGATCTTGAGGCATGCTGCCAAAATAACTCAGAAAGAACAACATGATTCAGCTCTCTGACTGTGGTCTGCTATTCTCCCCTACATTGAACAACTGTAACCGATGTGTTCACACACTTTATTTCAAACAGTATAATTGATCAATTTGCCCTTCCCTGAAAGTATTGAACATTGATTCTGCCTGGAAAATGTGACAGATTAATTTGAGATATCAGGAAAGAGCATACCGAAGACCAATCCCATGGTTTCTAGTGCACTATAATAGCATTCAGCAAGTGTCAGAGCAAATGTGCTTTATTCAAGTGTTTACTCCACAGTGGAGTGAATGGATGTGCTGTTCCTATTAGGTGGGTACAAGCCTTTAACATGGTAATGCGAGTTATCGAAAGTGCTGTTTATGCCATATATACCAAGATTATACCTTCAGACTCTGAATATGTATAGTGGGTATAAAAAGTATTCACTCCCTTTAATTTATTTTTTCATGTTTTATGTTCTTACGTTATGGAATCAAAATGGATTTAATTTCTTGCCAGTGATCAATGTCTCTTTTTTATTCATAATTAATTAAGAAGAAGCTTTACAGTGGTTGTTTTTTATTTTACACTATAGAGTATTTTGTGTTGATCAGTGGCAAGAAATCCCAATTAAATCCATTTTAATTCCATGAAGTAAGAAAATAAAATGTGAAAAATGCCAAAGGCGGTGAATAGTTTTTATACCCACTGTACATGTCTTCCCTCATTCCCATTTGTATTTTTTACATTGTTTCTTTCTCATCACGAATGTTTAGCTACCGACTGCATTCTTTGATGAATCTCTCAGTTCTCCAAGCTACTTTCTCAAAGCAAGACATATTTTTGATTAAGCCTGTCTGAGCACAGCATTTGATCAAGTATACTCTTGCTTCTCACTCCATCTCCTAACAGCCAATCACAGGCCCATTGCGATTGAGAAATAAAGTAGGTGTATGTGAGTTTCATTTCCTGTCTTACACCACAGAATGGGTGTTAGTACACATAGCTAGATAGGCGTTGGCAGCAGTGCATTATGAATAAATACTAGATTAAAATGTCTCTAGTTTAGTGTGGTGTACATTGTGAGAATTTCAGTAACACAGCATGTGCATGTGTGGTTATTGTTTTTGTATGCAGCAGTAAAGCAGTTGTTGCCGTAGGGTGGAATTAGCTATGTGTAAAAAGCTACTTCCGTAGTCTACAAACTCAATTTTCAACATTGTTTAACTTTATGAAATGATTGGTCACTGAAATTAAATGTACTCTTTGCATTTAAAAATTGTGGCAAACCCTGGGGAGTGTGGAGTTGCCACGAAACCAGGCCAGATAATAAACGAGATTCACAACCAAAGGAACAAAATATTAACTGGAATTGTATTGAATTTCCAGGGGAAAAGGGAAGGGGGAATGAGTCAATGTTAGTTTGCAGTGAATCTGTAATCCTTGAGAATCGTCATGAGCCGATGGGTGGGGTCGGTACACGGAAGCAGATTCTTGTACGGTCCAGGGCGGGTATTCCAGCGGGGTAGTCAGACGGTTGAGGTTTGGTACACAAAGCGGGTTCTCCTATCCAAACAATGGTCACAACGGTAATGGCACACAGCACTGTAATTCACTTTTCTCACTACTCACTACTCACTACTCACTACTCACTACTCACTACTCACTACTCACTACTCACTACTCACTACTCACTACTCACTACTCACTACTCACTACTCACTACTCACTACTCACTACTCACTACTCACTACTCACTACTCACTACTCACTACTCACTACTCACTACTCACTACTCACTCCCTCCGGTTGATTTAGGCTGAGTGCCTAAATGATTCAGCCCCATGATTACTCTCAGGTACGTTGTGATCCTCCTCAGGTGCAGCTCGTTGAGCAGGAAGCCCTAAAATGGGCATGGGGTGGAGCCAGTGCGCTGCCACATATCGGCCTTCTATTACCCTTCCCCTCACTACTCCCTTCCGGCTGCCACAAAATGTATTTCCATCCATATTTGAGATAGCTACATAAAACTCCAGTAAGATTAACCATGTTAGAAGCCCATTTTGAGTTAAACCCATATTTCTCAGGAAGTATATACTGTATATGTACAAAGAAATGTAATCCTTTCATTCTCAAAATTTCCTATCAATTCATCAAACATGAAAAGCTAACCTCAGCCATATGTGTCTTTATACCACACCACATACAGTCAGGTCCAGAATTATTGGCACCCTTGATGAAAATGAGCAAAAAAAGGCTGTATAAAAGAAACAATACAGGTTATTGTATGCTCATGGTATGAAATGGTTAAATTATATCATTTTTTTACTAATACAATTGTTCAGAGAGAACAATTTTAGTGATTTTAAATATATATATATTTTTTTTAAGATACGTGTGACAATTATTATGTTAAATAAAATCCAACAAAAATAAATCTGTAAAAGATGTTGAGACCCAGTTTTGTGACCAGTACACTGGGGTATATACCCCTACTCTGTCGAAAAGTGCCATGGGATTTAACAACTGCAGTCTATCTGGACCCTGATTTAACCTCTTATCCAAAGGAGGGAGAACAATACAGTAGGATTGTTGAGGATCCACATTTGTGGTACCATCCGCTGTGTTTCTTGCAAGTAGACCAGTTTAGCGGTACCACTGCAACGGCATAGGCTGCAAGACAACGTGGATGGAGATAACCATTCGTGATTTTTAATGGTTCAATAACTGCGCAATGCTAGAGACAAGTTTATTACCCTCACACCGCACCGCACCGCACATTCATGCACGGTAATGCACGGCTGCACATTTCACGTATCTGTCAAATCATCCTGACGAGAAGAAACGTGCGTCACGGTGTGGCCATCATATTCACCTGAAATGAAACCAGTAGAGCCGCTGTATGATACACTTCCATTTAAATGTTTGTTTGGATCTGCCTTATTCTGAATCGAGTTTTTGTAAAAATCTTATTTTGATGCTACATGTCTCTTTACACTATCACCAGTTCTAGTGTGGAGACGTTCCTGGTAACACACAGCAATTATTTTTTTATTCTTGACCTTGTCCCAGTTTTTAAAGCTCGTTCATATCAAGCTCCACAATGACATCAAGTGGGCCGTCAATAATCACCAGGCACCTCTCTGTCAGTGTGGAGTGCGACGGTCTCTGTAGGATCGTGCGGGCCATATCGCTCGTCACATATTGTTGCTTGTCGACATCTACAGGTATGTCTCTCTTCAAGCAAGCGACTACTGTACTGGACTACATGGCCCCCACAATCCTACCAGAGAGCATCGCACTCCACACTGACAGAGGGGTGCCTGGTGATTATTAGCCGCCAGGAGAGCATACTAAAAAGAGGCAACAAAATCATAGTAAATAATAGACACAATGAGTATGTTTAATATAATAATATATTATGCCATTTAGCAGACGCTTTTATCCAAAGCGACTTACAGTAGTGAATGCATACATCTTTCAGTATACGTATATGTTCAGTATATGAAGGTGTTAGCTTCTTCCGAAGAGACGACCAGGAGACTCAGCAGTCTGACTTGAAATGCAAGTTTATTACACACAGCGGCCCACAGCGAGTTGGTAAAGAGTCTAAAATGAATGAGTCTCTCACCTGAATATATGCATAGGGACAGATGATCAGTTTGAGCCTTTGTGTTGCTAACAAAGCACCAGCAAGGAAGTCAGCAAGTGATAGCGTCTGATTAGCTCATTGAGTAGAAGAGACACTGTTTGCTGACAAAGCATCGGTAATCAAAGACAGGAACTTACTGTCTAATCAACTCACTCATTCCTATACAGGTGACCTCGTCAAAATGGCATGGTTAATGTATTTCACAACAGACAGCATACACAATTCTTCAAAGGGCTGGCTGTGTATCATGCACATGGAATTTCAATCAACGGGTTAACCTTTTAAACCCAGTGTAAGGGCCTTTATAAGTCTTTATAAGTCTACAGTTGGAGGCTGCCTTACTGTGCCTTCTGACTCTCTTCAAGGAGGAGGATGCTTTGCTTCTCTTCTCAGTTGAAGAAGTCAGTAATTATTTATTGACGAATGGTTCACTGGTCTACAAAAAAAATGTTTTTCTTTCTTGCATGGACTTTGGAAACTGGTGTTGGCTAATTTTGGGCTGCTGAATCCAAATCTGAGTTCAGATTTGCTCTATCACATCAAGTTTTTGTGCTATCTATGCTCCATATTCATGGATTTGACAAAAGTTGACCATCCAGTCTGGCAATTTTGGTGGGGATAAAACAGCAAAAGCTTGATTATTCTCACCAAAACTACTTCATTTAGGGCCTTAAAATATTTTTTTACATGTTTTACATAAGTTTATGTTTTTTTGTGATTTGCAGCTGTGAAGACTCTACCTAATCTGCTGTTAAGACTACCTAATCTAAGTTTTACAATTAAATATTGTAATTGAAGTAGGTACCTTTCATTGTAAACATTTTTGCATCTGTCGATCTTCTAATGCAACAGTGTTTTTCAACTTTGAGTGTAAAATTGCTGTTGTCTAGTTCTAAAATGTTGTGATAGGCAAAAACTAATGCCAGATTTGGATTCAGCACCCAAAAGTTAGCTAGAATCCGTTGAAAAACCCCATGCAAGAAAAATCGTGTTGACCAGTGATCGATTATTATAAACATGTTCAAAAAGGTAACAATCCTTATGTCTACATAGTGGGATATAGAGCAATTCATACTACATACTGTATATAGAACAGGAGCCCATTGCCTAATTCTCACCACAACAATAGGTAGCCCTGCCTGAGGCTGGTGCCCCCATGTCGCCCCCTGACCAGGGGGATATCTGCTTTGATCTAGTGGTTAGATAATGACTTTCTGTGTGGGAGACCTTGGATCAAGTCCCCTTTATGACACTAAAACTAGATTTGTTTTTCTAGACAGAGACACCAGAGACCGTCACACCACGCATCGTTCTTGGCGGCTGCAAGGAGGGGGCTGCCTTTGCAGTACATGCAGTCAAAATCACCATGGACACAGACATTGTCATTGAAGACTGTGCAGACATCTCCTTGGCTCGTAATCTTCTTTATAGCACATACTTTGTGTTTGGGATTGAGCACCCCAAGGGACTAAAAATAACTCCTATTTGCATGAAGGCTTTGTACACAAGATGCAGGAAGAAAGGTGTCTGTCGATTACACTCAAAGGAGTGTACCACTCCCTGGGCCAGGAGGCTAAGCAGCTGAATCATTGAGAAGGGTTTTCACACCATGATAAACCATGAACTTTTCAGTGCTGGCTCAGTTTTCTGACTGCTCATTCAGATTTATTCTGATTTGATTATAAAAAAGGGGAATGCTTACCTTGGGCAACTTCAAAACTAAGAGACTGCCGGGCAAGTGAGAATTTAATGAAAATGTCCTTAATCCAGTAGCCTTAACAGTCAAATGCCCTTGTTTAAGGTTCAGTATTATATGTTAAAACCCCTCACTTATCCTATATGTAAAATATATTTATTTGATTTAATATAATAATTACTACACAGGATACCAATTATAAATTAAATCACCACAGGCAGAGCAATCTGGTGGATCAACCTTAAAGCTCACAATTCAATTAAAATTAAGAACTGGGTTATTGTTACAACACTGAGACAAAGACAAAATGTTCAATATCCAATCTACAGATGTAGGTGTTAACCCTCTGGGTCACGTGGACCAAACTGGAACTGATAACCCGCATACCTAGGTGCTCTGGTGTTCATTCAGAGGAGTAATAAAACCTGTCTGTGATAATTTATGTATATTGGGGCAATCAGGAGTTTCATTTGATGTTTGGGTTGTAGAGAGAGAAAGAACAGACACCAGTATAATATTTAGCCTAGAGAGAACAGGTCACTTGGCTACAATGACATATTGTAGGACCCCAAACTGATAACCCAATATCAACATACTGTCTCTCTCTCATTTACCATATTCTGTAACTAGGTACCCAACGGGACTAACTCACAGTAAAAAGGAGAGATGGAGTACACAGAGCTAGGTGCCACATTTGAAACAGGAAACAGATGACTGTCCAAGACACTTCCCTTAAGTCAAAACTTACAGGTGAAAAACATTGTTCTTAAACATTGGCCCATACTCGATGCGACGCCCTTCTTAATAGTTCACCTCAGAAAATCCCTTGGTGTGCATCAGAAGGTCTCGTAATATTAAAGACAAGTCCTACGGCACAAAGCCTTTGCTACCAGCGCCTCCTAGAGGCTTTTAGAAACTTCCTCTAAAAACTAAAAATAAATTCTTACCTTTTCCTTCCCGGTGTGACAGGTATGGTATGCAGCTGCCAACAACGATGTCTATTGCTGTATTACTGCACTGATCTCTTGAGCGACCAATGATTGATCATACCATGTATCAATGCACATCTTGTAAGTCGCTCAGGGTAAGAGCGTCTGCTAAATGATTAAAATGTTAAATGTAAAATGTTTTATCACTGTGGTCACTAGAACTGCAGCGATTCTAAAGTCTTTCACCATCCACGCTCTGGCAAGGAGGATGAAATAAATGGCTTTATCAATTGTAATACATGACAGTGAAGAGTATAGAGAATCTTATTGTATTTATTCTCAAATCTGTGTTTGCAACCACAACTCGTGATACAAATTGACAACGCTTGTTTTGCAAGCGTACATACTTTAGGTAGTGTTTTAGCTCCATAACCATAGCCTTCATGGCTTGCTTGAAAAGCCTATTTCCTGTTGACTAGTGGAAAAGTACTTGCTTAGAATTAGACCAATGAAGGTCTTAATGAAGAATTTGACATTAGACCCACATCTTGCCTGTGAATTTTCACCTTTAATATTTGATTCCTTCATATTGTTATGCATATTATTCTATTTTTGCCACATGATTTGGCATCAGTTAAACGCATTGCTCTTGTTTAAATCTTTGCATTCATGCAGCCTCTTATGAGAACAATGTGTAATTATTAGTTTCTCTGTATAATTGCTTACTTTTTCATGCATACCTACTGTCAGGTCTTTGTCTATCCACCTGATATTCTGACTTATTCGGTCTAAAAGGTCTGATACAGTGCTGCTGTTACATGATGATGATGTCACCAAGATGGCCGTGTTTGTTGAAATGTTGTTTAACATTTTGAACTTTTACCCTGCGCATAACTGGATGTGCTTATGTTTGACGTTTCCTTTTATTGTTCTCTTTTCAATCCACAGGTGGTCCCTTCAATAGGGAACACATGGGGAAATAAAATCACTCCTAACACTTACCCCCTAGGCTAACCAAACCCTAAACACCCAATCCTAACCCTAATCCTAGACCCTAGACCCTAACCTTCTCAAGAGAGCAACTGAAAATGATCTGCTGAAAACCTAAAATAATCACTTATTTCACTGTCTTCCCATTTAGTCAAACATCTTTTTTCTTGCATTTTTTTATTTGAGGCTGAACGAAACTGTACAGCACGTGACATAACAGAGACAGAGAGAGGCAGGGGTATTACAAGGTATTTTAAATGTATTGCTCTATGCTTTGACAATATTAATTAAATGTTTTTCCTGCCAATAAGGCATCTTGAATTTGAATTAGACAGTAAGAGAGGCAGGAAGGCAGGGGAGGCAGAGAAACAGGCTGGGGGAAGGAGAGGGAGGTGGGAGAGGGAGAGAGACAGTGGCTGGAGAGAGAGAGAGTGTCAGGGGAGAGAGACAGAGGCGGGGGAGAGGAGAGAGAATGGTCGAGTGAGACAAGGGCTCCAGTGGTTTTGTCCTTATTTGGGGTGAGGAATGTGAAGGGGTCGAGAGTGAGGCAGCTATGAATGACTGATCTCGCAACACCCCCTCCCCCGTCTCTCTCCAACTCCTCCGGCACTGAGGAACACTCTCCTGGAGGCACATGTGCACAAGGACATGCTCACAGCCTATTGCACAGACACCAAGAGATTTTCAACGTGCCAAGTACACAGGCATGATAAGCATGTACTAACTTGCAAGTTTACAGGCAGGTTAATGCCAGAGCAAGGCAGCATAGCATAGCAGCATTATGTGTCTATCAGGGTAACGCCATCTGGAGGCATATGGTTGCGTTGTGCATGATGCTCAGAGGCTGAGAATGACTGCATGATGCACAAAGAATACAAAAAATGTAACATGGCATTCATAAAGAACTTACAAAGGGTCAAAGTCACTGTGAATGGCCATTAATGGTTTCTCACTGGTAGCAGTCAGCCTACTTGTACTCTTATTTAGTTGTATGTCATTGATGGGACCTCTTGTTAAAATAAATCTTCCAAGGTCAAAGTGTTCACCCAAATTGATCAATTTTTACACTAGCCCACAATAGTTCCGGTCCAGAAAGCGAATTGGTCGACCAGCTTTCCAAGCAGTGCCGCTATTCATGATACAGCACGGCTATAGAATGTTTGTACATCATTTTAAAGAGGAGATATATGGTTATTGGATGTATTCTCGCAGAAAAAGTACAGTTCATAAGTTAATGAATGAAACCCACAATGATGGAAATTATTTCAAGTACTTCCCCGGAGCACCCCACATAACCCCATTTGGTAGCCTCTGGCCTGCAGTAGCATATAAGAAATGAATGCAAGTCATGACATTGACTATGGCAGCTGTAATTGTTGCAGGACCAAGAAATCATCAACAAATGAGACCACATGAAGTGATCTGCTGCCTATTTGCGATGCTTGCAAGGCATATCGACGTTGGACAATCTTTTATTATGTGCATTTTTCTCATCTCGGCCTCTTACCATCTTTCCTTGCCATGTCCTGTTGATAATCTTATTACAATTCTTCATTCCAGCATGGATTCCTTTCCCCAGATGAGATTTAACTTGGACCCAATTAACTTAATACATGCAGTGTCTTCATGTCTTCACCATGAAGTCATGAAGTCCTCTTAATTGCGGCCGTCTAAACTGCGGAATGCATGCTTTGGTTAAAACAACCTTTTATGTTGAGTTGTGTCATTAATTGTCACCGGCGCATATTAACTTGGACCACAGCCATATTTGACACGCATAAAGTAGTCAGTTTGCTATTGCAGTTCTCAGTGGATGTGCCCTCTGGTATCTTAGTTGTCATCCAGTTGGTCATGCGGCTGCTTTTAGCTGTCATGCATTCCTTTATGATGCCGTGTGAAGCAACGTCTGCTAGCCAGGACATGGTGTTTTAGCATGAGAGCCACCGCATGCCATCACCACCCTTTCTTTCAATCACACCTCTCGATGAGGATGTTTGAAAAGCACTTCAGGGTTTAACAGTTCTTTTAACTTTGTACAAATGTCACACAGATACCAGCAGCGGGGAGGAAAGCCCTCGCTCGCGTTGAATCCCTTAGACTTCATTTGTCAGTCATATTAAATAGCAGATGCTCTTTGTGATTAATGTGGATGAACTTGTTCAGACCTAGTACTTGTGTAAGCACCATTGCAATGAGCACCCACACCCTAGTGTAGGCCCATATATTCACGATGTTCCTGCCTCAACCATGATGATGTCAGAGACGACTCAGCCAATCAAACAGTTTGACCCTGTGTGTGTGGCAATCCAGCTGGCACTTCCAGTGCCTCAGTGCACATTCAGATTTTTTTTAGGTTGGTTGTTTGGAAATTCTTCAGTGTTCATCCAGGCTTACCTTAAATGGCTGTGTTTGTGCACGAGGGAGTCTGTGTTTGTGCACGAGGGGGACTGTGTTCTCAGGCCGAATATTCATGTTGGGATTTTGAAGGAGAGCACTTGTAGAGTCTCTATACTGTATTAAACTGTAAGAAAGGGAAGTGAGAATTTGATAGTGAGGGCAGGCAGCTGACCTCCAAGGTCGAGGGTAGGAGCAGGCAGGTAGCTGATCTCCAGGGTGGAGGGTAGGAGCAGGCTGGTAGGTGGGCTCCTGGTTGGAGAGTAGGGGCAGGTCGCTGGGTCTGGTGGGGGTTAGGGGCAGGTCGCTGGGCTCCAGTGTGGGGGTTAGAGGCAGGGGCAGGGTCAGGGCTTTGTAAACTGCAGTACTCGCATAACCCTGTTCACATCACCCTCTCTGTTCATATCGCTATGTCCTATGTGTGGCATGTACTTCAGAGATAGAAGCTGCACCAGTGGTTTCTCATTGTACTGTCACAGCATATACGTATATAATGATAAATCAATATATGATAAAATCCCTGTTCAATTTCAAATATTTTTAGAATACTTCCTCTTAGCTGTGTTAACAACACACTTATTTGTCCCTCAGATCATGTAATTATTCCTCATTGGAAATTCTTTCCCCAGAAGTTCAGACTCAAAATCAGACTCACATTTATTGATCTGTAATACCTTTTGTTAAATCATTTTAACATTGTCTAAATGAGTTAAGTCTGAGACTAACTGTGGAATGTGTAAATCAGCTGGAGATGTGTGTATGGTGCTGTCTATTCACAGCTGTCTATTTTGCTGTGTATTTTGCAGGACTGCAAAAAGCTACAAAGGACTGTAAAGACAGCAGCAAAAATCATTGGCACGTAACTGTTCTCGCTCCTTCCATCTAAAAAATACTACCGGAGCATCAAATCACACATCACCCGTCTCAGTAACAGTTTCTTTCCACAGGCAGTCAGGTTGCTGAACAGCTGACGCTCCATATGCACTTCACTATATTGTTGTATAATATGTAATGTTATTGCGTACTGTATGCTGTATTTTGTGTATTGTGTACTGTATGTTGTGTACATGGTATAGTATATGTAGGCCTGTAGTGTCTATTGTTTTTTGGAATGGTGTGTACTTTGTGTGTTCAAGGCAGAAAGAGCCAGAGCACAATAATTTCATTGCATTTAATACATATGACAATAAACTTGAACTTGAACTTGTCTGAGGACCATGTGCTCCATTACTGCATGTGGCCGCACATTATTTAATAGTTGTATAGGAGCAATACTCTTGCTCTTTGATTGCCTTTTCATGGAGAAGTGCCCATGAGAGTGAGAAATTCTTGGACTGTGATTCACTTACTCTCCACAGCTGACTTACCTTTTAAAGCCTTCATGAATCCAACACTCATACATACTCTCTCTCACATACACTCACACACATTATTTGTGGGGTTTGTTTTGCTTTGTCCCGGATACAGGTGACTGAAATGAGGTTCCTCCGCAGGGTTACTGGGCTCAGCCTTAGAGATAGGTTGAGGAGCTCAGTGATCCATGAGGATCTCAGAATAGAGCCGTTGTTCCTCCGCATTGTCCAGACTGTGCCAGTGCTGTCTGTGGCCAGCAGCTCCACGGGGCTACACATAATTGGCGGTAGCGTTGCCCAGGGAGGGAGGGAGGGATGTAGTCAGCCGGGTTGTCCATGTCTCGTCACACACCAGCGACGAGCCCTAATTTGGGGAGGGAGAAATCTTGGGGAGGCATGTTGACTGCTAATATTGTTATCCAACTGTTACTGTAACATATTTTTATTTTAAACTATTATTTTTTTGCTATTTGGGAGCACTTGCGTGAGTCACAGAAATGGCAAAATTATTTAATGTGTCAAGGGAAACAGTGTGGATAATCATGACGACATACGCCAAACAAAGAAAAACTGCATCAGGAAAGAAGAACAGTGGTTGCAAGTTGAAGCTTACTGACAAGGACAGAGGGATAGTTGTTAAAGACCACAAAACATAGCCTCAAAAATTACCATAGAACTGAATCTATACCTCCATGATTCAGTCTCAACAGAAACTACATTGTGAGCTCCACAAATGTATCTGCCATTTGGAAACTGTTGTAACCAAGGTCAACGTGCAACAATGCATAACCTGAACTTCTGAGCAGTGGAATAAAGTAATACAATGAGTCGTCATTTACTCTTTTTCCTACATCTGGACAGGTTTACGTTTGGAGAAAGCCAAAGGAAGCCTTCAACCCACACTGCTTGTTCTCAACTGTTAAACGTAGTGGTGGATCTTTTATGGTATGGGCAGCCATCTTGTGGGAGTCACTGGGTCCAATTATGTAGCAGTCCCTGTCTTCCCTCTGTTTGCACTGGCTATGCAGCTCTTCATAGTTAGACCCAGGAGGTATGCAGCGTTATGGACGTAGTTATGTTTTTATTTGTGTTCGACACAAAGTAGAACCATCTAGCAGAGTCTGCTGTTCCTTTCTTTTTATAGTTGTACTGCAGTTCAAACAGCTATGGTGCAGATTAAAAACCTATTGTACTTCACACATCACTTTATTGAAATATAGTGGTGGGAGATGTCTGAGGTATATCACAGGTTATATGGCCTGACATGAAATAGTAATGGGGGGGCCTTAAGTAAAATTGAAGAAGAAGAAACTGATCCTGATTGGCACGTGCAAGGTTCATCACACCTTCATCTCATTTCAAGGGTATTGTCCTGGATGAATGTTGCACTGTGTGCATTTGGGTTTGTGAGTGTGTGTGTCCATTCATGGATGTGTCTGTGTCTGTGTGTGTGTGTCTGTGTGTGCGTGTGTGTGTGAGTCAGCAGTCTGCTGCATTGAAGTCATGGTCGAGTCACAGAGAGGAAGTGAGGGGTGGGAACCGCCCTGTACTGCCTTAGGTGTCTGATAGAAACCCACATAACTATGAGAAATGTCTTTTGTGGTTTTATCGCAAATGGCTTCAAAACACAGTCATTATAGTATACCATGATATATTTCTCTCTGAACTTATTTTGCTGTTTTTACTTTTTAATCAACAACACCAGCTCTCCCCATGCTCTGTATCATTTTATGAAACACTGTCTTTAATACAGGCCAATCCTCTGTCCTTGTAACCTGTGAACCTTTGAACCTTTGAACCTGTGAACCGGCTCTCCAAAGATCCCAGAATTGAGTTTCAATAGGTTTATATATCTCTTTCAATAAAGAATGAGCTGTAATGAGTTATTCTTAAAATAGCCAACTGAGAAAAATGTTGCATTATTATTGAGTGTAGTTGTCTGTTGTACCTCCAGAAAATACCCACTTTTAAGCACTGTGGCAAATTCAAAATATGGTAAATACATACTATGGTAAATACAAAAAAGATAGATTGATCTTGTAAGAAATGTTACTGGTACTGGGGCTTGGATCCAAACACAATTAAAAAAAAAAATCTGCTGCCACATTGGTACCATTGGGTTAATACAGCGCGGACTGTTACTACCAGCATAGGATCACTGAGTTTCTACACAGAGTCTGCCTTGAACCCTCCCCATCCCACATCATGCATATTACTCAACAGGAACTGCGCAAAGTATCTGGGAACACATCCAAAACATGCACACATACACACACACTCCCTTTGGGAGAGTTTCCTTAAAGATATACATTGAATTAAGAGGTAGAGGAGAGGAAGAGATAGGGACATCCTCCAGGTAGACAAGGCTCTGTAACATACACCCCACCCAATGAACTACACATATAAGGTACATAACTCAAACAACACAGGAAATATGTCACTTATCTGTCTGCCACACACCCATTTCTAATATTTGCAAAATAGGTGTCTGGCAATATGATGTCAGAAGCGTTTGAAATAAATGACAAAAAAGAAACAGTGTTAGCCTGTGAAGAATAGGGTGGATTTCACCACAGTACTAAAGCGAGTCTGCTTTGGGACACAAAGGAGTTACCTTCTGAGTGGTATGCAGTCCTTGGGGCAGGGATGGATTCACATCATTATGAAAAGCACAGAATATGAATAAGAAGACTGTAATTAAGTAAATAGTGTATACATACAGGTAATGGCCAAAATAATGGTTATCTCTAATACAAAAACAAGCATTATCTGTGTGTTCTCAGACCAAATGCCATGTTGCTTATACATGCTAAAAATTACACTCTCATAGCAGCACAACTTCAAACGTTAGCGCTTGCACAATATTATAGAGGGATGACACCTTACAAGCAACAATGCACAATATCATGGCTGTTTCATCAGACAGGATGAATCAGGTCCTGCAAAGCAGACTCTGATTCTTTAGAGCTCCTCAACAAATGTGCACACACATGCAGACATACACACAGATTCTGCAAACCAAATTCGATAACACAGACCTACCAAATAGAATTACCTCTGATATTTCAGCTCCATAGTTGTAAAAGCACAGAGGACAACCACTGCATTCAACTCTTAAAAAATCACGTTACTTTGAATTGGCTGTTTATTCATGACATTCCTGACTCTTGTTTTGACCTAATGCACTACAGTAGACAAACACCATTTCTGATTTGACCACTCTCAGGGTCAGGGATGCAGGGAAGGCTTTGGTTATTTTAGATACAATCAGCTGCATGTAATTCGATTGTTGTTATTGGAAAGATGCTATCACTGCTGTCATAAAAAGAAGGGCTTCCAAGACAACTTACACAAGACTTTCCCAAGCCTCCATTTTCCCTGTTGCATTACTGTTATGGTTCGTGTGGTAAATGCACATCTGATATCATTTTTAGTAAACTCCCACACAGGCTTTCTGAGCAATGGTCTGGACATTCATTTCCATAACTTGACAGATCTGCAGATGAGCTGCCATGTCCGTATAAATTTGGAATCCTGATCATACAAATGAGAAGTTCCGATGCTGAACTAACATTGATTCCTGTTTATGTAGCATGTGTCTTTGGGCGAATTAATACGGAACTCGTTTTAGAAGTGAGAAGGATTTAGCATGCGTATACATGATATATACGCACGGCAGTTAGCCAATAAGAATCAAGTATTTATCCACGGCGTGGTATAAATGTATATATACACATATATAATATGGTCACACGCCATGTAACAAATCCCCGGATGCGAAAGAGCAGGAGATGGTAAGTGGCGGCATAGGAGTGGGGTTTGCTGGTCTCCTTTACAGCGGGAGAGCAGGTTAAAATAAAACAAACACAAAACACAAAATGTTCACCCTACTCGCCGCGAAGACAACAATTAACTAAAATAACTAAAATAAACAAACTAAATGAACAAAACTAAATTAAAGCCTGCCTCCTCCAAGGTGGGAATCCCCTTCCGGGGAACACACACAACGAACACGGACAATCAGCGGCTTTCCACCCCGCTTCCACATATAACAGGACACCAGCCTTCTTCGTCCGGACTTCCTCTTTAACTCAAACAGGCACACACATATGCAGTGACTTTTCAAGTGCTTTCCAAACCCATGCACACAGAATCACTCAAACTTTTCAGTCCAAGTCTCTTTCAACACAAACACACAGAGACCCTCGCCACTCGTCCAGTGAGAGTTCTCGGGCCATTGCCCAGAGCCACTCTCCACTGCCTTAGAGCAAGCCCTCTTCCACAAACACAAAGATAGAGAGAGAGACTCCCCACTCTTCCATGTGAGCCCTCTCTCTCTTCACAATCACACAGAGAGAGAGAGGCACACGAACACTCAACACTATATCAGACCTCACACCAAACTAACACTCTATGCGCGCACATGAACAACAAGACTAACAATTACTGATTCCCCACTTGCCCCACCTGCTCTTAAATCTTATCTACAAATGTGCAATTTAAATTAATAATTGTTTATAGCTAATAGTTAATACCAAATTAATAATATTGATGACCTAACTAAGGGGTTGAAGGCATCAGGGAGTTCTAATCAGCAGAGGTTGTCTCAATTCAATACAAGTGCAACATTAAGACAGACAACCATGTGAAGATAATATAATGACATTTATTGAACACAAAGCATCAAACTGGCAAAGCACAATTCAATACATAAATGTACAACAACTATCTATACTGTACATGTGAATGAGTGTCTGTGTGGGGCCCATTCTGACAACAGGTGACACTAAGGGGAATTCCTTTGTTATCATTTCCTGCGGGTCATGTTTCAAGTCTTTTCGAAAAAGAGTTTATGGATGTGTTTTGACAAAAAACTTAAAGCACACAAAATTATCCAATTAAATTGCTTAATTTTTCCTGTGGAATGTGCATTTTCTACAAATGTAATCCATTTAGGTTTAATCACGAGAAGGACACAGGACCTTGTGCTTATTCAATTGATAGTGTGTGTGTGTTAGATGATAATAAAGTCTCTCGGAACCTCAGGCATTACCCAAAATGACAGTGGAATGTCTGCTCCCTCTCTGACAAAGAGCTGAAGCAGATGAGAGTAAGAACTTAAGATGGCATTGGCCCTGGGAAACTTGGACATTAAAGTGTGATTCAGTCATCACCCATCTGTTTCAGGAGAGCTTTTTAGGCTGGTTGGAGCACAGCCCCGACTGAATGCGGGTCAAAGGTCTGATCTGATCTCCAGAGGCTGTGGTTTCAGGTGAATTACACTAGCACATTACGTAAGCAGAGACAGACTGAGATAACTGATGAGTCAGACTTAAATTATGTCACAGCAGTAGACTCAAAGCCTGTCTGGGCAAAGCTATAGGTAGGATACGTCCCACAGTCTCTGAGGCAGTTCTAACAACTCAAACTGCTAACATGTCAATATTTACACCTGGAACAGTAATGTTATTGGTGATTTTATGATGGCATATTTTTTTTTACATCACAAAATTGTGCAGAATTTCTTTATATCCACAGATTTATTCGAACTTATGGATAGAGGTAGGCAGCTCTTCCGTCTCTGTGCTGAAATTCAAGGAATATTGATGACGCAAAGATGAATTAATCCAATCTGCGCATCCTGAAAAAGCACTGAGTTGACTACTCCTATGTATAATACATTTAACACTGTGTCCTCAAAATTAATTTGTTACATTGTCTGGACAGGGGAATGGGGGCGATTAGCAGCTGGCAGGGCAGCCAGCGCCCACACCTGTCTTGCATTGTCTAATTGTACCTGTGTGCATAAAACTGCTCTGCTCTCTTAGTAGGTGGCTGGAACACGGGAGACAAATGCTGGTGAGAGCGAGAATGGGAACTGACCCAGGAGAAAGCAGCTGAAAAGTGTCTGTGTTTGTGTTTAATGTTTTGCCGAATGGCAGTTTTGATTTAATTTATCATTTGTGTCCGGAACTCGTGAGGGGGACGGCTGAAGACCATTTTGTTGTTTATATTTCATTGCCCGTGCTCATTCCCTCTCTCTCTCTCTCTCTGCCTCTCTCTCCCCATGTCCGGGAGGGAGAATAATAAAAATCTGCTTCCCAGACTGTCAAGTCCATTCCTTGTGTCCTGCTGTTATGTTCCACTCCGGGTTGTGTGACACGGTGAGTGACAATTTTGTTGTAGGTTTATGCAATGACTAGAGCCCAGATAAAATCTTGGGTTGTTATCTCCTATGTATTTCAGTCCCCCAGCACCAAGGGGTCGATGGAACCTCTATTTCAAGCGATGTGTCAAACAATTACTCAATTAATTGTGATAATCATCTCAGCTAGTTAATGAATTACCACTTAGTCAAGCCGCTGCCGGGTGGTATATCAGGGAATATGATGATCATGGCTGGAACGCAATCTGACCAATAGGAACAATGGCCCTGAACATACCGCCACATCTATGTAATGTTATGTCTGTGCTGTTGTGCCAAAGTTCAATATGCATTCATCAGCTGCCCTCCCTAACTCTCAAATCACTGGATGAGGTCAGAGATCAGACTCTTGCCATGTAGCACAACGAGAGACAGCGTTTCTCCAGGGCCTCCCCGAAATAACTAAATAATGTCGGCTCTTTTCCCTTATGCTTTTTTCACAGCTGTTTCCTCCTCGCCTGTGTTCGTTTCGGACTTCAGTTTTTGTGTCTTTAAAGTGATAGTTCACCATAATTCCATGCAAGTATCATTTTCTTTCATTTCAATACGATGTACAACACATCTGAAAAAGAGTGAATTCACTGTCTACAGAAATAGCAAATTCACCGGATAGCGTGTTTGCACTAATAGCTTGTTAGCATCTGAAAACAATGGGAGTTTATGCACCCACAATTAGCATGCTCAAGGTTGCATGCCAACATTACCTTGCAGCAAATGATAACTCTGGAATTTTTGAATTCAGAAAAGATTACTTTTTTAAAATCGGAATTTTATGATATCAGGAAGCATTTTTTTGTTGAGAATGCATGGAACAGGTCATGTAGTGGAGACAGAAACACTTGGGGTATTCAAGTCCAGGCTTGATGCAGTGCTGGATTCTCTGACGTGTCTAGATGGCCCGAACGGTCTGTTCTCGCATGTATTCCTATGTTCTTATATAGCTTGTCATTCTAGTTTGTTGATACAATTAGGCTCGTATTTATTTCTATACAGCTGATTCAGGCCTCATATGGTCGTTACATGAAAATTGGATATTTGAGCTTGTTGATTCCAAATGAGTGGAATGTGATGTCCATGGAAACATGTCCATGGGGAGAGCTTGTGGTATGTTATTTTCACTTCAGCATTTGGGAGTCTGATCAAACATGAGTTTTTGTGTTGAACAACAGAGCTCGCCAAAGAGGAAGGGTGGGGTATCTCACTGTATTTCCTCACATACAAACAAGCGCATGCAAACACAATCACATGGTCACATTTATGCACCCTCCCATACACATAAACATGCACTCTTATATATGCACCCAATCAACAATGAACACATCCACTTTTTGAATTATTATAAATACATGTGCTGTGTCTCAGCCTTCCCCTGGTCTGTGAGGTTAGGGGCATTCCTCTCAGCCTTCAGAACAACCTAGGGTCCCAGCCATAAGGTCTCTGCACCTAGCTGCATGTTAGTCTCCATGCTTTACAGCCATGCAGAAAAAGTGATTGCACAATGAAGAACCCCACCTTCAAGTCATGTGGCACATTTCCAGGCGAAATGCTTCTCACCATATTGTGAACTTTCCACAGTTCTCAACCTCACATCTCCCTGTTCCTCTGATCCTGTGTGCCCAAACGTGGTGGTGTGCCTGCCAGACCTATCTCCTAAACAAAAATGAAAAGGAAATCCTACGCCCTGGCAGGCTGGCACATATGGGGAAGGGCTGACCTCATACATGGTGCACACCCTGTCCCCGAGTCATCCCACAAGTGTGTCAAAGGCACAGAGTGGACAGGAGGTTGAACATTTCAGTCCAGAAAATATTAACCTCCTGGCAACAGTGTCAAAAAGCTGTGGGTAGTTTCTATTTAAGAGAGGGTATGCCTGGCTTCAATAGGCAAAAAAGTGTGAAGACTCACACAGGATAAACAGGGAAAAGTCCTGTTTCCATTTTTTTTGCTGTCTTGTATAGTTTAGCTTTTGACTGGAGGACATTAAAGAAGGACCTCATATCACCCTTAATCACTAAACACTAAAATATACATGACTTTCATCCAGATTGAGTTGAAACAGATTTCTTTCCTTTCTTATAATATAATATATATGCCATTTAGCAGACGCTTTTATCCAAAGCGACTTACAGTAGTGAATGCATACATTTTTCAGTATATGTGGCCCCAGAGGGGCCAGCTAATTAACACATCTGGATGAGGGAAGAAAGGTGCCTGACCCCCCCCATGCAGGTCAAGCCCCTCCTCCACACAAGCCAGGCCCCTCTTCCATGCAGGTCAGGCCCCTCCTCCACACAAGCCAGGCCCCTCCTCCATGCAGGTCAGGCCCCTCTTCCACACAAGCCAGGCCCCTCCTCCACACAAGTCAGACCCCTCCTCCATGCAGGTCAGGCACTTCCTCCAAACAAGCCAGGCCCCTCCTCCACACAAGCCAGGCCCCTCCTCCACACAAGCCAGGCCCCTCCTCCATGCAGGTCAGGTCCCTCCTCCATGCAGATCAGGCCCCTCCTCCACACAAGTCAGACCCCTCCTCCATGCAGGTCAGGCACTTCCTCCAAACAAGCCAGGCCCCTCCTCCACACAAGCCAGGCCCCTCCTCCACACAAGCCAGGTCCCTCCTCCACACAAGCCAGGTCCCTCCTCCATGCAGGTCAGGCCCCTCCTCCACATAAGCCAGGCCCCTCCTCCATGCAGGTCAGTCACTTTAGCTGCACATTGCCATAAAAGGCCTCCTCACCATTAGCATTCAGTTTATGTTGGTTAGTGTAAAGTTACGTAAGTGTAAGAAAAGAAACACTGACATGTTATGTGATTCAGAATGAACATTTGGCATCCCCACAGCAGCCTTCACACTGTTGGGGCTGGGTTAATATTCCAATGGATATTCCTCCACTACAGTCTCGTATTCTAACATTCCACCAAGTGCCAAATGAAAATAAAAATGTGTGTTCTGTGAGTGAAAGTATCTTAGACTAACGGAATTGTATCAGTCGGTATCAGTGGCATGCGGCCATATTAGTGTACACTCATATTTTTTGTGTGTTTGTAAAGATTTACAGGCTCCTAAGAGGGCTGCAGGTGGAGAATGGAGCTGGGCCAAATTAGAATTTAAGTACATATAGCATTAACGTTTCCTGATTGTAGTTCCCCACTGACACTTGAACTGAAGAAACTGGGAAAATACTTGGTGAAACAAGTGAGTGTTTGCTCATCATCTTAACTTTAATTTTCTTTGTCTAGTGGGCACACCACCTAAGTCATGCTTGAATGAGTTTATAAGTAAGAAGAGGGGTAGTTACACTGACTATGTTGACAGTGTTCAACATAAAACCGAGGAAACCAGGAAGATACATGAGTGGTGTGATTAAAAGGCTTTACGTTCTAAATACATTTAATTCGAGAGGTAAAAAACATAAAACTGTCGACATGAGTTTACAACGCGAGCTGAAAGGGGTGACATCATACCTTTAAAATCTGAAGGCGCGGTCACCGGTGTAACGTCAGCCCCTTTTGCTAAAACGTACTAACACCATAAGAAAAAGTACCCCCCCTTGACATTTTACCAATTAAGGCTTTTGCTATAGGGAAGGCAAAAGTGAAGGAGAGAGAAAAATACGAAGGGGTGTCACTCTTCTTCTTTCTCGAGTTCACCGAAGACGCATTTCCCCAAGAGAGACGCGTCGGGGAGGGAGCTAGTGTGATAGTACATTTTTCTGACTTAGCTTCACGCGCACCCGAGTGGGAAACAGAGGGAGAGGCAGAAGCATAATTTAAAAGCATAAGCCAAAACAGGCATTTCATAAAAACGAAAAGTAAGTTTGGAAAGTAAGTGTGTCTCATTTGTAATCAACTTGCTTGTTACTATTTTGAACAGTTATCTTAAACGTATAAGTGTTCTTTCGGTTACTACTTTCTTTAAACCATATCAGGGATATTTCGTTTAATTATCAACCGATATGTGTCCTTCCAACCCAATTGCATTATTTTTTTATTTTAAGTTTTGTATACCTGATATAACAAGGGCATGCAAGCGAGTGTTCGAATATGATTTTTTTAGCTTTACGTAGGTTGATGTATAGGCTAATGTTTTTACTGCCGGTAATCTGGAAGACGTTTGTTGTGTCATGAGCTATAGTAGCCTAAGCTTTAGTTTTGTGTCCACTATAGGTTTAACAGGTAGTCAATCAAATGCGCAGTGTGTTGGTAGTTTTGGTGGTACATGGTCCACTGTACATAGACAGAAATATGTGCACTCTGTAAAAAAAAGTGTCGGTGAACATGTTTGATGCTTGTAACTGTTATTGTGACGGAATGCCGAAGAACATGCTGTTATGTTTTAAGAGACTAGACACAAACTCACAGATAACTATAGCATGTACATGACGTCTGAATACTGGACGTACATGCTTAGTGTGCTAATTTGTGTATTGTGTTAATATTCTTTTCTTTTAATGTTCTCTTTTAACCTCTGAATTTAAATGTATATTTTGTTTCATTTATTCGGTGTCAGTTATAAATGTTACATGGTTACATTTTTTATCAAGACAGGGGAAACTACATCATCGACAGGATTATAAACTCACTCGTGTAATCTAATTAAGGTCTCCTCACCAAATAAGGCAACATATTGTAAAGCCCAGCTTTGTGTCTGGACTCGAACGTAAGAGTTGCTTGCGCCCCCGTATGCCCGTACCCGTCCTTGCGTCTACAGGCATACATTTGCCCGTTATGAATATCTAGTCAATTATGACCCCATATGTCATAAAACTGGTTCCTCGGATTAATAGTGTCTATAAAATTGTATTTTCAATTCGCTTCTACGCTATTATTAACCATCAGAAAATAAATAATCAAAATAAATATCTTGATAACTTCGCATTGAAACTGGCAGGCTGTGTCTGCAGGAACAGGTAACTAACCCGTGGGCAGCATGCAAGCGAAACAATGTAGACAAATGCGTAACTGCAATCTAAGCGACTCACTCAGGCGAGTGCATTTGCATAGCTATATTTGCTTGCGGTTTAAAGCCGCAGGAGTTGACGGTTACTTTTTTTAGTATACTTCAAGGCGTGGCTAATGTGATAACATTGAGGTTTCAATGATAAATACACAAACCATTTTAAAGTAAAGCCTTGGCACATTGACAACCCGTCCTTTTTCAGTAATAATGACATGAGCAGTCTTTATGGGAAACCTGTCATAGTAAAATTGTTCAAGACAGGGTCAAATTAGTATAGGGTTGCTTGAAATGTATGAAATACAAAAGGCTACGGGCGAGTGCTTGTCCCACAGTGGCTGGAGGAGGGATATTGACGTTTTCCTATCCAACGATGGCTTGGATAAGGTGAACAGAATTCACCTATCCAGTGATACAGGGTTAATGGTGTCCATGGTAACCTCTTGGTTGCTGGGGCTGGGCTACAGGTGTACTTGTTGCTCGGGTGGCAAGTGGGAGGGAGCGAGAGAGTCGAAGAGAGAAATGAGAGGTATATGTACAGTAGATGGGTATGTAATGGGCAGTGTGATACTGTAGCTTCTGCAGGGGTAGACTATGCCAGATAGACTTAACTAGGCAGTTCCATTACTACTACTACTAATAAAAAAAAAATCAAATAATGCAAGTGTTTGGAACAACTGTATATAATACTCTCTCAAACCCATTTGATATGTCAAATGTCAGCTGAAACCACTGCCTCTGTACAGAATACAGGGACTAGAGGGCACCACACTCTACACTTTAGCTTTGATTGCAAGGTTATTTGAGTTTGCCTGTTAGGGAAGGGTGGGGGGAGTACATAACAACCATTTGAAAAGAGGAGCAAGGGGGGCCCCTGCAGCACCTCAATGTATTGTATTTATCCTCAAGGATGATAACTCTTGCACACTGCCATCTTAGTTTATTTTTTTCAAGTGAATTTAAATATGTCACGATAACTCAGAAAACAACAAATACATTTAATATATTTTTGTGTGTATACTGGGTAAAGGTAGCCTCTAACAGAAGACAGGAAGATATAAAAAATGAAAATGTGCTGCAGATGTAACTGACTTCCTCACTATATGTACAAGAACAACAGAACAGACAGTTAGATTTGTTATTTCGTGATGCGTCAGGACAAATCTAGGCAAATAATGATCAAGGTGCTTCATTAAGGATGCACTAAAACAGCCCCTACCCCCACCTCCACCCACCCCCCTCCCATCTTTAAGGTCAGTGGTGCATTGGTTCCTCATTAGACATCAGCATTCTTTAAATTCTCTTGGAGTAACAGAAGGAAAGGGGAAACATTCTTCATGGATCACGTCCCTACAAGAGGGGTTGGCAGGGTTACCTTATTTAGTAAAAGACTGTGGCACAAATCTACTTTCTCTAGCCAAATGATTTGACATTTTTTAATTCCCCCTATTCCATTAAGTGAAGTGTATGGGGATGACAAGATACCACAATAGCTCCTGAAATAGTTTTATTTGTCTTTTTATTGCATGATGAAATGAATAGACAAATGTAATGTTTTGACCCACGAGGTCTAATTCATGAGAAGTATTGTGTTTATCTGTCCATTGAAGAATGCAATAAGCTTTGGGAGCTAAGACAGTGTGCAGGTACTGTATAATTGAATGATTTTCTCTATAATCCAGCACCGGATTACTGTACATGTACCTATGAATCTTGTGTGGTTCTAATATATGATACATTTCATTTTATTTACCACTAACATTGGTTTAATCTTATGACATATCAAACAGACCCTCAACACTATATTGTCATGTTTTAATCATTTTATATTTCAGTCACTATCTGTTCTTTTAAATTGTAAACACTTTCATGCTGGTACACACTCCAAGATGGGACATGGATATTTACCTCAAAACAAGCTTTTGCTATTGGTCAAAATGAGCCCCTCTGATGGACAACACATTACTCATGAGAACGAGAGCAAAGGATACTATCTAAGGTGGATAAGTAGACCGAGCCAAGAAGCTTGTCTTCACAGACTACCCAACAACTGTGATATAAGTGACCAAAAACTCTCCTTGCAAGACAACTTAAATAAAAACGTAAATGAAATAATACAATAACCAGACATCCATTTCTCAGTTGTCTGAACCATGGATATGTGTATACTGCTGTTGAGCTCTCCTCCTCTTTTAGCAAATACAAATGGAAGGTACAGTTAACCCACTGGCAGAAGTGTGTAATGTGTACAGAGCTTTACACTGACAACAAAACTAGGGATTTAGAACACCAACAGCCATCTGCATTTTTCTCTAACTGTATAGCTTTAGTTTATTAGGCTTATCTAAACGAATAGTTCCAGTTTAGTTTTGTTCCTAACTGTATAGCTCTAGTTTAGTGTGGTATATCGCATTTGCACATCAAATAGGCAGATTTATTCATGATTTAATCTAG
Source organism: Aldrovandia affinis (assembly GCA_029706075.1). Taxonomy (NCBI): domain Eukaryota; kingdom Metazoa; phylum Chordata; class Actinopteri; order Notacanthiformes; family Halosauridae; genus Aldrovandia; species Aldrovandia affinis. The sequence continues at coordinate 3,323,749 of JAINUG010000074.1, read as the reverse complement.
TTTTATTGTATTCATATTGTTAATATGAATGAATATTGTACTAGAATTCATATTTAATATATCTTCAATTAAACACTGTTTTGAGAAGCACTCTTTTCATTGAGAAGGAGGTTTGCGCAGAATTTGCGCTTTGGCTCTTGAGAATGCAGTGTTTCCACACCGATACTGGACAGGGCAACCTTCATTTCAAAAGACCCACGTGTATTTATTTCAATTAACAATTATGTATGTCCTGTACACAAACATTGAATTACTGGTTAAAATATTTTAGTTTTTGTTTTAAGATTGAAAAAAATATGTAAATTCTGTCATCTGGCCAATTAGATTTGTTCTGAATCTCGGTATTGACCCAAATCTCACGTCATAGAAACGTTTAATGATCTGTTATCAGCCCGAACAACCGAGGTCTGCTTCTTCGCACTGTAATATGTTTTTTGTTATTATAATTAACGTTAGTCTTTCTCTTTTTCTCACCTTCAGAATAAAACGCTACAATCAGGAAGAAGCGACTGCGAGGATTTGTGAAATTCTACTGACCCCACCCAAAAAGCTAGACAGCGAACGAGTGAGAGAGCAGAGTCAATAAAAATGAGTAGTCCACACCCACGCCTCCACCAGTCGAGCGCCGCCGCTACTACTCCTGTTTCCAACGCTGCCCTAGCTTCGGATAAGGACGCAGACATGCCCGCTACGGAGAAGGATCTAGCGGAGGACGCTCCGTGGAAGAAGATCCAGCAGAACACCTTCACCCGCTGGTGCAACGAACACCTGAAATGCGTCAATAAGCGCATTGCCAACCTGCAAACCGACCTGGGTGACGGGCTCCGGCTTATCGGGCTTCTGGAAGTCCTCAGCCAGAAGAAGATGTTCCGAAAGTACAACCAGCGCCCTACGTTCCGGCAGATGCAGCTGGAGAATGTTTCGGTTGCGCTTGAATTCCTGGATAAGGAAAATATCAAACTTGTATCCATAGGTTAGTGCCTTTTGTGTTTGTAACTTGTATTTAAAGCGCAGGCTGGTACGCTAAACTCGGTAATTGGGCTACTCATGAATCAAACATTAATTTAATTAACAAAGAAAATGGGGGGTTTAACTTTGGAATGCGCTTATTCGGGGTTGTATCAAATGATATATAAAAGTGTAATGACTGTTTAAATGCCCGTGTCTCACAAGTAAGGAAACTAGAAGTGTAGGCTATGTGAATGCAATGTCTCGAGCAGTTTAAAGAACGTGAGTAATATGGTAAACTTGCATACCTCGGCATATGCCTAAGAGGAGTTTGCCTGTGGGCAAGTCTTCAACCAACACGCACTAACAGGGAAAAAAAGAGTCAAGTGAATTCGTGATTTTACGGCCTTGTGCAGAAACTCTCATCGTTCTTTTTTTGTAGTCAAAACTCATTTGAATAGCCGTATACGGGGAAATGTAGTAAATATAATCGTATAGTTGGTTTTTCACATGTGGTGGGAATTGTGTAATTAAACAACATTTACGACTAGACCACATTTCTTCTGAAAAACTTTACCAGTAATTAGTTTGTTCGTGTTACGGAGGTAGACAGACATTCCGTTTGTCTGAATCTCCATATAACGGATTTCGACTCCAGTGTTTCTTAAAAGGGACAGCCGTGGCCTGTAATATTGACCCATTTGAGTTCAGGGATATGTAGTAGCCTACTATATAACGATGTTTCAGAAAGTAAAGGCCTAGCGTTTTATGTTCGGTCTTGTGTGTTCAGGCCAGTTTGCAGGCTAGATAGCCTATGAGCGAGAAAGAGAAATGAGGGGTGGGGAACCAGCTAAATTCTGTCAATGGAGCAGATGGCTAGCCAACTCACTAAGTTTTCCTCTGAATTTATATGTAAAAGCTTATCCATCGCTGCTGAAATCCCGAATCTTGGATGTCCTTCGTTCTTGCGTCTTCTTTGGCATCTGCATTAGACTTTACGTAAATTTTCTGCGATCGATCTAGTAGCCTACTTTTATGGGCGAACAACTAATTTCCGAGAGGTTCACGATTTTGTTGATAAAGTACCTTGTCTTTTGGTGCAGTATTGGAACGTTCGGGCGTTCTGCCAAAACGGCGTGGAGTACATAAACTCGCAAATTCTCTTTCCATATGTTAAAAGCCCGAGCTCGCTATATCCAAAATTCTAGGAGGGGCACAAACCACAGAACTTGAAGTGGGATTTCTTGAAATATGAGTGCAATGACAAACTATGAATCAACCAAAATTGGTAACATATTATACCACAATAATGTTTATAGAGGGCAGGCTTATTAATTATAGGAAGGGAAATAAAACAATGCATCATATTCTCTGTACAAGATACATATTGGAAAAATATTATGCCGCTTGTTGGTATGTACATTTTGTAGGTAAGAACATTTTGTTTTGCCAAAAAAACCTTGACATTCTTAGCTCTAGTACATTGTTGTACAGAGAGATGACAGGGGGCAAGCTTTGGGAAGCTCATAACTGTCTGTAAATAGAAAATAAATGTCAGTCCGGGAAAGTTTGCTGAATCCTTTCCTATTTTGCTGAATGCTCTTTTTCATTTCAAACCTACTTAAAGAGTAGGTTTCATACAATTCGCTACCATTACTGTCATACAGTAGTGTTTAGAGACACTCTTTCAAGTGGCATGTATCCATGAGATGCCTGGTGAGATCATAGCTAACAATTTGGTTTCTGCTCTCCTATTACATTTTAAATTTCAAGTCAGGGAGCAGCTGGGTTTGGTGATGGCCGGGTATTCTCTCTAAGAGTAGCAGATATAACAATATTTTAGATTTTTAAAACTAACACGGCCTTCGTGAAGCCTAGGAGGAGAATGCTCAGTGCAGGGCAGTCACAGTTTGAATGAACTGAGGGAGTGATTGAGTGTTGAGTGTTGGGGTGATTTCCAAATGGCATGTCTCTGGGTTTCTGCTATACATCCAGCAATGCATGATTTTTAACTTCAAAGTCAAGCACTCCATTTGTCATTGAATATTTGCTTATGAGAAGAATTGGCATTAATTTGGAATAGTCAACAGGATGCTCTGACCCCAAATTGTAGTAAACTCTACAGATCAGGAGATGGCTACAAAAAGTTCACTAAAAGCCAGTGGAACAGTGGGTAACCTGCCAGGTAGAGGACGTAAGTCTGTCTTGCCCCCACGTGCAGTTCGAGAGGCAACAAGAAGATCAAGATCAAGATCTCCAAAACGTGGCATCTTGCGGTTACAAGGTGTCTAAAGCTACCATTTGATGACGCCTACATGACAATGGCCTTATGGCAGAGTTGCAAGAAGGAAACCTCTTTTGAAGACATTTCACCGAAAAAGGCGTCTTGAATTTGTCAAACTGCATCTGAACTACAGTTGGAACCTTGTCTTGTGGCCGAATCAAGATTTTTGGACATGCACATCAGCGTTATGTTTGGCATCCAAAGAATGCAAGTAATGTTGGAAAGCACCTCATGCCTACAGTGAAACATGGTGCTGGACCTTTAATGCTTTGGGGTTGTTTTGCATCAGCAGACCCTGGGGCCCTTATTAAAATAGGTGGAACCATGAACTCCAGCATGTACCAAGACATTTTGTCCAGAAACCTTGTTCCCTCTGCCAGGAAGCTACACCTTGGCTGCAGATGGACCTTCCAACAGGATGCGCTGACCCCAAATTTATTTTAAAAATCAAGATTTTTCTCCCCAGTTAAGCATGCCCAATCACAACTATAGGGTCAACCCATCTGTCTGTGCTATCTCTCTAAGTAAAAACGTCCTGTTTGGCAGAGGTAGGTATTCCTTTTCTTCTTTAAATCCGAAGGCCTTAAAACGGATTATGTGCAAAGCATGATGGGAAAATTGTGAGTTTATGAAATGACCAGTTTGGCCACTTAAAATTCCATTGGGCTAATGGCTCAATGGATCTATGATTCCATACATTGCTCTGACTCACTGTGACCTCTGGGGTGGTGTCTCTGAACATTGTGTCCCTCAAACATTTTGAACATGAACTCCAAAGCAATTTCTTGCTGGAAATTGTCCTGTCAGTAAAGTTTGACAATTGGTGCAATGGTATGGAGCCCTCTGACTGCTCAGAGTGCTCTCCTGGTAAGAGCCCTGTAATGTACAGGAGGTGAGCACTTTCCCCTGGGAGCCGGGAGCTGAGTTTAACTGCTTGCATCCCTTCTACTCTCCAACGCTTACTGCAGATACCCAAGCGCCATGTGCAGTCTTATTTATGTTCTCTCACTCTTCTCACACTCCATTTTGGGCACATGCAGACTGGACTCATCCAACCAGAGCAGGCTCTCATTTGCAGGTGTGTGAATCATGCTAATTAGTCCTGTTGCCAGGGCTCACCCAGTCATGGGATGGAGACAGGCAGCATGAGACATGATGGTTCCTGGTGGGTCCTTCTGTCCAAATGCTTGGGACCTCATGACCCCATTTGATGGACTCTTGTCTGTTTTACATGCTCAAGAGTCAATGGAGACCAATATGCTATGGTTTGAGCAAGAGGCAACTCCTCACAAAACCTACCATAGGAGAAATGTTATCGTTGTGTCATAAGGGCTGTAGTCTGAATCAAAAGGTTTAAGTAATTATTTCACTCATTAGATTAGTCTGTTTAAACCTATCTGTAATTGTCCCTGACACTTACTGTAACATGCACCAGTTGTCCTTAAACTTTGCATGAATATTCCATGCCTGCCACACCCAGGGACAGTTTATTTATTTTTCTTGGTTTTAAAAGCGCTATGGTTGCATTTCATCATTGTTAATTTTATAGTCTTCCACACCACCCTACTGTGGCCATGCAACTTGGCCTCTTCTGGGTCGTCTCCAAACTTGGTTTGAATTCTGTGGTGTTGCTTGGTGGTTTCCTGCCTACCAGAGAAAGAATCCATCTTGTAGCTTCAGACCCACCCACTGGCCTTTTTAAAATGTGAGCCTTCTGGGGAAAAATATGCAGCATACTGTAATTGTGGCAAGTATACACCTGTGTGTTATACACCTCTCAGCAACTGCATTATTTAGTTATTCACTGCTAATAATAATCTCTCAGCAGTGCCGTACAGTAAATATGAAGGAATGGTGGCTGTTTTTTTTCTTTTCTTCTTTTTCTATGCCTGCCCCACCCTATAATGTGTGTGTTGGTAGATCGTATAAAATAAACTGTATAAGTAATGAGGTATATTTTATGCTAAAAAAAATCCAAACCTACACTACTAATACAATTGTTCAGAAAAACATTATTTTTATTAATATTTTTTCCAGAAAACATCTGGATCACAATTATTCATACCCCAAACTATTCTTTTAAATGTAATCCAACAAAAACAAATCTTCATAAATGTACAACTTGTTTGAAGTTCATTTGAAGGTTATGGAACTATACAGTGGCCTACAATGGTTTCCTGTTTCCCTAGGGTATAAAAAGGAGGGAACGCACATTTGAAATACTGTGGTCAGCCATCATCATCATGGTGAAAGGCAAATAACTCCCTGAAAGCTTCAGACAAAACGTTATTGACCCCTACAGATCAGGAGATGGCTACAAAAAACTAAAGTTAAAGACACCGCTTTCCACTGTTGTCAATTATTAGGAAGTTTAAGGCCACTGGAACAGTGGTTAACCTGCCAGGTAGAGAATGCAAGTCTATCTTGCCCCCATGTGTAGTGAGACCGATGGTTTGAGAGGCAAAAAGAAGTCCAAGGGGCACAGTTCAAGATCTCCAAAGCAACCTGGCATCTTGAGGTTACAAGGTGTCTAAAGCTACCATTTGACGACGCCTACATGACAATGGCCTTATGGGAGAGTTGCAATAAGGAAACCTCTTTTGAAGACAATTCACCGAAAAAGGCGTCTTTAATTCATCAAACTACAATTGGAACCGTGTCTTGTGGCCGAATCAAGCTTTTTGGACATGCCCGTCAGCGTTATGTTTGGCGTCCGAAGAATGCAAGTAATGTTGAAAAGCGCCTCATGACTATGGTGAAACATGGTAGTGGATCTTTAATGCTTTGGGGTCGTTTTGCATCAGCAGGTCCTGGGGCCCTTATTAAAATGGATGGAACCATGAACTCCAGCATGTACCAAGACATTTTGCCCCAAAATATTGTTCCATCTGCCAGGAAGCTACACCTTGGCTGCAGATGGACCTTCCAACAGGATGCTCTGACCCCAGATTTCTTTTAAAAATCAAGATCAGAAATGGTTGACCGAGCACAAGATCAATGTCCTGATGTGGCTATCTCAGTCTACAGACCTGAATACAATTGAACATTTGTGGTTTGAACTCAAATAAGGAGTCCACAAACCTCAACCCAAGAATCTGAAGGAACTAGAACAATTCTGCATGGAGGAATGGATCCCCCCCAAGAAGTTCCATAACCTCGTACGACGCTACATAAGGTGAGTACTTGCTGTTATAATGGCCAAGGGAGGAACCACAAAGTACTGATAACGGTTGTGAATATTTGTGATTCTTGATTTTACTGGGGGGAAAAATAGATATAATTTGTGAACCGTTCGATTGTGCTTCGTGCCAATGCATTATTATTAAAGAATATCATTTTCAGATATTTCTTAGCATAAAATATACCTCATTACTTGTATAGTTTATTTTATACGATCTCTTTTGCTCATCTTTATAAAGGGTATGAATAAAAGCGGAGCCTACTGTATATGTGTACATATGTACCATATATGTGATGGTCTAACTCTAAGTAACGTTGTCTAACTAAAATGGCCTTGACTGAAATGCATGAGACCCTATCTGTATGCATCATTGGCTATAGCTACTTGTGCTCAGTGTGGTGCAGTATGCAGCAATGCCTTTTCACTGATGTGGCCTTCTGCACATAGCACTTCATTGCTGCCTGAGGAAGACCACGTTGGTAGAATCCTGTTGCTACATACCATTCTGAGTGCAAGTAGTTCTCCTCTTACACCTCAAACAAAGGCCTACCTCTGTCACAATGTGTTCTTTTCTTTCAAAAAAAGTTGATTATTCATTCTGCGTTACCGGCTGCACAGCCATTAATGAGTAACCACGTACCTGGGTCCTTTTGGAAGGCGCTGGATTCGTTGTCCTCATCCTCTCAAGTCTCTGGTTTATTCTTCATCCCTCTCTCCCTCTCTCACCTTCCTTCTGTTGCATCTGTTGCTTCCTTCTGATCCTTTTCTCCTTGTTTAATTTCAGCGATTGGCTGGGGATCAGTTGTTGCAATGCAGATGGCACTCTGAGAACAGACATGACAGAAAATTGATGTGGGATTGATTCCATAATTGCCTAATAATTGGTTGCCATGGTTTATTGACTATACATTTGCCCAATGATTAGTAGCCATGGTGTTGTGGTTGAGGTTTCTGAGTGAGGAAACCACTTAATGTTGGTAAAAGTAATTTTGGGAGAGGGAACCCTTGCCTGTCCTGTCATGCATGTTCAGTCCTTGATGCCCATTTTGTAATTATTTAAAAATGACAGCCCTTTTCTAGATCATTAACGCATTGGTTATGAGAGTAAAATCAAAGTGCTCCGCATTAGCATTAACCTTAACATCATTAGGTTGCGATCCATGTTCTGTAGCTTTGTGCCGCCTGTTGTAAATATTTTATTTGATCAAGTATTTTATTGCACCAGAAAAATGTTTCCTTTATTTAAAATTAGTGTGTTCATTTTAGTGTTCACCGCAACAATTTGCACACACGCATTACAACTAACGTAACTAAAGTAATGTAAAGTAATGTTTGAGTTGCCTGGCCTGTGAATCGCAGAGGAATGTGATTCAGTGGGGTTTGTGCTTGGCAGTAACGGTGTCCATGTTGTGACAAGTTCTACAGGGGCGGTGGCTCCTTTTCCCCTCCCGATTTCAGATCAGTCTAGTCAGTCCTTTAAATCAATTGGCACAGAGCACTTCACAGCGCAGTACATGGACATAAAGCCAGCTATAGTGGATGGAAAGCGATGAGCAATGATGTGATTCACTAGAAGAAAGAGACCGTATTATAAGCCATGTGTGCAAATATTCTGCCCTGTGAGTGTAGAATGATCCTAATGGAGCATGTCTCTGATGTGCTTCTGGGTGTTAGAATTGAGAACTTGAGAGGAAGTAAGTTAACTGGCATGCACAATTTACACCATTATCGGGTATTTCCAGTTAGAATTCAACGTGTAGACGAGGACTAGGAAAGGGAGCCTGTGTCCGCCCACGTAACCCAATGGTTTCTAGTCTGGGTGTAATGGCTTTAGTGTGCGATTTCAGCCACACCAAAGTGACATGGTCTGGGGCAGCACAGCCCTGGGTAAAACACTGCGCTCTCTGGGCCGAAAGGCCTTGGGGTTTAAACGCTGAGATGACGAGGCTCTCAGTAGATTCTTGTACATGAGGACACAAGTCATTTTCTAGGGGTGTGTGTGTGTCTGTCTAACACTGTTGTTCTCTAAAAGAGGGAGCGGGCAGGCTCATAAACGGGACATGGTTGATGTGATGTGATGTTTGAGATTTATTTCTTCATCATAAAGGAGTGTTGTGCTCCACCCTAGGAATTTATCGCCTGGGGATGAGGATTGAGAGATTTGTTTGCTGTCAGCTTTTTAACCAAGATTTCTCTTGTGAAAACAGTATCCAATGTACAAAAAAACATGGATTTTACAGCTGTTGCCATGGTGTATTGTGGGTAAAATCTCCAGCTGGGCAGAATGGTGTGCAACCACTGCTTGTTTGGGTGATATTTTTTGTCCCATATTTAAAGGCACAGATTGAGCAGCCAGTTTATAATAAGGTCTAATTGCACAGTTATGCCCTCTGGTAACAGGTTGATAAAACCTGCAAGAAAACAAATCAGTCTTCTCATTTCATTACCTTACGTAATACTGTGATAGTAAATCACGTGGCAAAAGCGTTTTTCATGCCGGTAAAAAAATACCCTACTAAAATGTCTAAATAACCCATATTAAATAATATAATACTGGACCTGGGATGTCTGCTAATGCCATTTAATCCCACCACGTCTTTGGCTGTTCTTGCATTTTGTTTTGTTTACAACGTGATTGTGTACCTCCAAGGGTAGGTTGCTGTTATTAGCTAGCTAGCTACACGGCATAAACCTCCGTTTGCAGTCCATTATAAAACTTGCGATGTCCGACGCTGATTCAGATGCCAGGTAAAATAAGTATCACTTGCTAGCTAGCCCTCTTCGCGGAATGAAGGAATAAACTTGTCACTGGATAATGTGTATAACCTAATTCGAGACCGACGAGAGCGGGGATGTTGCGAGAGTAGAGGGGAGAGAAAGAAAAAAATAATAATTAGGGGCGCACACTCTGAGTCTGGCGAGCGAGGCTAGTGGCCGAGATAAATCGCCCTACCTCAGTGAAAAATCTGACCAAAGTCAATATTGCTAAAAATCTATCACAATGTTAGGCGTCTGACAGGTCTGGAATCACTGAGATGGATGAACAGTTGTATCAGATTCTGAGCTATGATAGTCTATCTAAATAGACTTAGTTCATCACCTCCCCATCTCTTCTATCCTGGGCCTGTTTTTTTAAAAAGGGATGATCTTCTGCATTGTCAAACTGAAAATCAAATGAACTGGCATTATCCTACACTATAATTTTACACTATAGAATAGGCTATCTATGCAGGCTAGCTACAATCTAACATGAACAATTATTTGCAATCTCTGTCACTAGCCTTTCAGAGACAGCGGGTCGCTGCGGTGGTGCATCCAAATGAATTAATTTATAGCCTACTGTCCATTTCTTTAGAAAACACTTAGGCGGCCCGCTTAAGCATTAGACAGGCAGGGAAAACCCTGCATACAATAAACCGATTGAGTTGTAAGCTTTCTGTGATACTTTTTTGTTTAAAAACCGATACCGTGATATGCCGAAAACCGATATTGAGTAGTACGATTATCATACTGTGGAAATTTCATACCGTGACAGCTCGCATGCAAACCATCATATTCTTCTTCCATTCATTGTTACTGCTTGCATGAAGAAACTCGTATTCCGAATGAAGTGCAGTTTGTAAATCACTAGTGTGTTTCCAGGCCTGACAGACCAGCAGAATGCATCTGCATCCTTGGTGTGCAATATTTTCTTCCATCATTGTTTTTAAAAATGAGACAATTTAAGTTAATTCTAGTACACATCTGGAACAAAGCCATGGGAACTTCAATCGGAGGCTTATGCCACCCAAACAAAATACCTTGGAGCTCATTCACTCCATTCAATTCCACCACCGCCAATAACCAGGCACCAGTGGATGAAAATTCATAGCAATGACTGGTGGGAATGGGATGTACTTTTACAACAAAGTCAACCATATCTACAGAATACAAGTATTGTGAATGTATTATTTGTAAAATAAAAAATAGCTTTTATCAAATGAAACTGAATATTAACAAATAATGATGTGATGCATGTGGAGGTACTGGTGGAGACAGAACTGTAATTTCCCTTTCTGTACACTGAAGTGTATTAATGGCTTAATATGTAATGGCTTAAGAATTGTATTCAGATATAAGGGCAAAGCACCATAGATGAATGTAGCATTGTGGTAGATGACTGGCCCTAGGTGACAGTGGGGTGGTGTAGAAGTGTTTTAAACATTATATTGTTGGTATGTTTTGTGGCCAACCAGATTAGCTACAATCATTTTCACCATCTACCAAAGTTCCGCTGGATATCGACATTGAATATGCCGGTGTGCATTTCAGCAGTTGGTCGTCACAGTTCTGTGTTTTACCGTGAAATAGTAGCACCGCTGCACCGATCACATTTTTGGGGGAAAGCATTTTCTTATTTTCCCCAAAGAGTCTAACTGAAAGTAATGTGGGTGAAGGCTTTTGAAAGCTCCAGACACGCAAACCGCTGTGTGTAGCCGATGCACCATCAATCTCTGGGTTTCATTGATTTCCTGTCTCATTTTTACACATCCTGTTATTGTGGTTTTATCTCTCAAGCCATGAGCACCTATAGGCCGTCTCGTTTGGCACTCTCGCTCAACTGCGTCTGATTTGAGATGTTACTGTTCGCTTTATTGGAAATGAAGCAGTGGTGAGATTGACCTTTTTGTGTGAGGACATGGTCATTACCTTCACCCCCTCTAGGCAATGGTTACTCACATCTGGCCCAGCAATCCAAATTTGATCCTGGATTTCCTTTCTTTCAGGTAGATAATTGAACAATTTCTCAAAATTGATTGGCCAGAGTGGTCTTTACGCCTGACTCCCAGGTAAAGGAAGGGTGGCAAACTGGTGCAGTGCTCAGCCCACGAGGACTGTGATTTGAGGACACGTGGTCTAGGCGCATCCTGGGTTTGGATGAACACACTTTTGGTTATGAGGAGCCTTTGTTGACATACTTGTTGACATCACATTAATGTTGTAACTGGGTTCATGTCCCAACCAGCTTCTATAATATGGAACGTTCCAAACCACCCCTGTTCACTTGTTGTCTCCGTTGGTAGCATTAGTTGAGTTGTGTCCGTATACCTTGGGAGGAACGGTGATTAATTGCGTCCTTCGAGCTGGTCTGTGGCAGTGCAGGGATTCAGAAGGTTAATCACTAATGACCCACAATCTCTAAGAGGCAGAGACCAGCCAATAGGAAGAAATGGGATTTTTTTTTTTTTTTTTTTTTTTTTTAATAAACAAATGTACAATACAGTCAGCACACTTCCAAATGTACAATATGCTCATAGGGCTTAAACTAGCCATTTGATTACCAGAGCATACGTATATCAGGTTTACGTAAAAGGTCAGTTGGTGTACACAAATGACACAAACGCGGTGTGTCACGGAAGAGATCAGTGGAACCGCTGATTGGCACAAGTGCCCGATTTCAAACCGTGCTGGTCACAGGCCTCTGTGATTTCACACAGCGACGCTCACAGAACACTGGCTGCTAGTGAGGAGCAGCCATACTGTGTTGACATTGAAAGTTTGGCAACAACGTGTGAAAACATCCCTCTCGTCCATTTTATGTCTAAAGAACATGCTGCCCCCTAATGGGGAACCTTGCGAAATGACTGTGGGGATTAATTAGGATTGACTGATTATCTGCCAACCGTGCTACTGATAGAATCCGGGTACAGAAGAGTAATCGGAATGAGAATTTCAAAATACCAACGTGAAAGATCTGATTCGCTTCACCAGACAAATGTGCAAGATTAGCTTCGCGGGATTAATGTGAACTGCACCCAGGGTCACAAACGGAATTGCCTCAGAGGTGTGAGGGAGGACCCGCTACCGTTCTGCTGAATACAGAATAAACCAGACGAATAATGCAACGGCCGAGCTTGTTTTTAAAGGAAGGCCGTATTGCACTGCCTCTTGCACGGACGTAAACCTCACTGTTGGTGAAGTGGGTGCCGTTAGGCTGCCGTTTGCTTTTATTGGGGAAGAATGTTGATATTTACGGTGTTCTGTGGTGCCACTGGATGAATGTCTCAGTATTGCTCCATTGGAAAGGTTTTGTCCTTTTTTTCCCCACATTCACAAGACCACATTTACATCGACCTGGTCCATTGCGACACGGCTCAGATTTATTCGTCAGGGACAACTTGCAAAATGGTAGTTTGCATTTCTGTCAAATGTCCGTATGTACAGCTGACCCCCACTCCCGGCAACACCGTGTTCAACAGCAACACTTTCTATATTCTGTTTGAGGGGTTCTTTTGGTGCATGCATACTTTTTAAAATGTATTATTTAAAAAAAAAAATACTTTTGTTCCTGTGGAAGTTGTCTCGGAGAGCACTGAAACCGAAGCCGATGAAGACGTAGAAATTGGGCTGCAGCTCGTCTGCATCTCTTAAACGCCTCCACCTCTTTGTCATTGGGCACTGCTGCGATATGTGACCAGTAGGGTCAGCCTTTGCTCAGCAGCCGGACCGTGATGGTACTCCACTGCCGTCAGACTGGACCTGTGAAAAGTCCCCACACAGCACTTTTTCATTGCCGAGTTTCTCCCCACCCTCCTCCTCCTCCTCATACGTCCTCTCCTCCTCTCTTCCTGTTGTAATCAGAAACCTCGGAACGGAGGAATGGGTAGCCTGCCAGGATCAAGTTTGCTTCTGCCCTTTTAAGGCTAAAAAAGCAAGGGGAATGTTTCCAGCTGTAGGAGAGGAGGGAATGAGGGTGGGAGAGGGAACAGAAAGGAGAGAAGGAGAGGAAGTTTGGTGCAGCCCATGTGAGACATGTTCTCTCCTGTGTTCAGCAGTGTATGTTTGAGTAGTTCTATCGTGTTTGAACATTTCACTTTGGCTCTTTGTAACCCTCTGACGTAAAGAGCGTGCCACAGCGGGATTTTTTCATTACAAAAACATTTCTACAAGGGGCATTTCACAAAACACGAAGTGCTATTATAAATTATTATTTAAAAAAGGCAACCATTATTTTATTGTTTTAGACGGCGCGTTCGTGCGTCCGTGTGTGCGTGCCTGCTTTAAATCAGAATCCTTCTAATATCGGAATTGGGACGTCTCTCTCCTTTGCTGTTTCTCCAGGCCTCAGGGAAAACGGTGACGCACTGAACACCCCCCTCATTGTCTCAGCCCTGGGGGACTGAGTCATGGAATGGCCAGCGGGATGGGGGATGGGGGGGGGGGGTTGGGGTTAGAATCCAGACCACTGGGTTTGTGATAAGTTGTAATCGGAATGTGAGCAATTTCCTCTGACTTCTGTGGAGGTGCAATGAGCACACTTACTGGGAAAGGACATTCCTTTTATTAGCATAGATCACTAGATTGAGATCGGCTTGTTAAATGTTAGGACACTGGCTAACTGCTTCACAGCTCAAAGCTAACCGTGCCCCTGTAGCCATTTTGGGACACTTCTGGGACAATATTAGTCTTAATTTAAATGAATAATAAACGTCCTTCAATTGTATTGAGGCTGAATGCAAATATTGAACCTGAAATTCTTTACAAAAAAATGTAAACTGTCTGCAAATACTGACCCTCACAGTTGTGCATTCATATGAAGCTGTTGCTGTTAACTTGTGTATGTGCTGAATTGTATCAAAACACTCAACCAATCAGAAACCTTGACAGGATTTGCGCCGAGATTGTGCTCTTTATCATATCTGGTTTCTCCTACACATGTGGCTTGAGTCCAAAAGCGGAGGAGGAGTTTTAAGATTTCTAATACGTTAAGGGCCAAGTTGTGGAGACTGAGAATGGCACACCCTGTCGGTCTTACCTCACTTGGATGAATCTTTTGAGAAACGTACAATTAAATACATTTGAATTTACAAAGCACACCATGGTTACTTCATTTAAATAATTAAAACAGTTTATCGCCAGGACAGAGCATGTTTAGTTCAGGATGGTTTTGTGGTTCTGTGTGGCTTAGTAGGTAGAGCGTGGTGCTGACAACGCTTAGGTAGTGGGTTCGGTTCAATTCCCATTGGGGCCACATGTACTGAAAAATGTATGCATTCATTACTGTAACCCGCTTTGGATAAAAGCGTCTGCTAAATGGCATATTGTGGTTGAAATGGCAATTCTGGACAATTCTGGGGCCGAGAGGAAAAAGGTTAGTTTAGACGCCTGTAGACAACCGGAGTGTGCCTCCATGAATTGCATGAGTCCACAGACCACTTGTATTCCCAAACTGCTATTTATTCATCACCGAAGTGGTCAGTGTCCTATAGCTCCAAGATATTCCCAACTGCATTGATCAGTGTGCTATAGCTCAGAGGGGAATGATTGCACATTGTTGCTGCATATCTTAATATTTAATTATGCAACATAACGTATGCTTTAGTAGGGGTGCACCGATATTTCTGTGGACTATCGGTATTGGTCGATATTTGCCTTGACTGCAATTGGCTTATCGGCCGATTAAAATTAAATTGACCAATGGCAGTGGCCGATAATTATCCATCAGTTTGTGTTGCGTCAATCTGGTCTACAGTAAATGTTCAAACCTGAATGGAATGGCAGCATCTTTTATTTACAGACTAAACTGACTGAAACCACGCCTAATTTACTCCTCTGACGATGCTGCGTTTGACTAGCTATCACGAGCACTCTGGCACTTTACGCAATCTTGCACAAGATGCACGCTAGAGCTGGGTGATATGGGCAAAAATAATTACCATGATATGTTAACCAAATACTCTATATACTTCAAACGATATTGAAACGATCATTTGTATGCGGAAAAAGGCTATTTTATTTAAACTTTAACTAACTTTATTTAACATTCAATGTTTGTATGCGCAGTACATTTTCAAGCATAATGACTTCAGAAAGTATTTTTCCTTCAAAGAGTGTGGCTTTACTGAAGCATCTTGTTAGCTATCGGTCTAGCTCTGCTCAGAATGCAGTTGCGAGGGCAGAATAGTAAAATAACATATTTACTCCGAGGCTCAAGAATGATTGAAAACACGGTGTTGCATGCACACTGCAGGCTGCCGTTTGAACAATGGTTAAAATAGAGCCATATATTTACAAGGACTAGGAACCGAAAGCAGGAGACACAACTAACTTTTCAATAAGAATGAACTAAGTAAGACTCGCATGCCTACCTTAAGACTACAATTCCCAAACACCACTAAGAGTCACTCACGAATAGTGGGCAGCACATACGCAGATGCCTCATTCACCCTCTTCAGATGCATCTGCACGGCCGCCATATTGGCGCGGGCAAGATCCAAGTCTAAACAAACGTATGTGTATTGAGAGATGCAGACTTCCCCTGATAAAATCTACTGTAACTCACTTAATTCTCAGCCAATGTTCATGAAATGTGTCTTGTTATAAACGTTCTTAGGGACTAAACTCCGTTCATCTTCAAAGCTGGCTGTGTTCTGTGTTGGTTGGAAAAAGGGCAAAATGAATTCAGGAACTATTCTCCTACGCAACAATGTTATAGCCAGGGTTGGGAGGGTTACTTTGTAAATGTAATTAGTGCCTGAATACTGATTACACGGCTCTGAAAGTAATCCAATACGAATACAGTTACAACGTACTCCCATTACTTTTAGAATACTTACTTTTTCCATCACAGATGGGTATGTTTTGGGGTACAGGAGACATTTGGAAGCTGTTATATAGCCAAAGGTGGTGCTACTTAGTACTAAAAGGGTGCTCAAACTTTTGCACAGGCCATGTTCACTTTTTTATTTTATCAGTAATAAATGTAAATAGTTATTATGCATTACACTTTGAAAAAGGATGTCATGTTCAACTTTCCACTGTGTAGAGGTCAGGTCAGCTTCTGTTCATTTAATAATAAATACTAATACATTTGAGATGTCAATTTAGCTAAATATATGCAACATTGCATCTGCATTTTTTGTTTTAGTCCTCATCATTAACATGTTATGGAATTAGAATGGACAGATACAAAATTAATCATAATAAAAAGCAATGGGAAACTGAAAGGCAAGTTCTTTTACTGTTTTAATGGCTCATCATGAGCATAACTCAAACACAACATCTGAAACAATGTAATAACTTTTGAAACTTTTTTGACACTGGAATAACAGCGACTTGTGAGGGATATGTGACGGATATGGCTTAGAAAAGTGCCAGTGTTGGCGGGCTGTGTAGCGGTGAATGCTCGGCAGTGCATATCGTAATTGACGTATAGTAGGGTACAATTGGCTAACAAATAGGGAGAAAACTGGGAAAAATAAAAATAATAAAATAAAAATAAAATGTCATTGTTTCAACAATAAAGAAGGCAGTATAAAATTAGCAGAGCAGTTATTGCGATGCCTCCCTGTGCGGTGCTGTTTTTTGTTGACACTCAAGCGAAGAAAATGATGGCTGTGTAGGCCCATTGCAAGGTGTCCGAGAAAGACAACCAATTTGCTATTTGTAACAAATGCTCCAGTGAGAATTCAAGAGGAGGCAACTGAAGCAAGGATTTTAATACATCAAATCTGATCAGCCATTTACCAGTAAGACATGTAAGAATGTCATGATTGAATTTGTGCTTGAAAAGTGTAATGAAGGGCAGAATTATTATTTTTTGCCAGGGCACAAATGGGACAATAAATAACAAATTATCGGTATCGGCCGATTGTGTTATTTGAATTATCGGTATCAGTCCCGAATTTTCATATCGGTGCATCCCTATGCTTTAGGCTTAGGATAATGCTGTGGGGGGTAAAAGGTTATTTTGATATTTAAAAATATGAAATCTTGTATTAAATATTAAGATATGCAGCAACAATGTGCAATCATTCCCCTTTGAGCTATAGCACACTGACCAATGCAGCTGGGAATAGCTTTGAGCTATGGCACACTGATAGATGGATCCATTGGATAAAATACAATATATTGATATACAGGTAGCTGCCAAAATAAAGGACACTTGAGTAAATGAGGGATACAAAGTATATTGAAAGATTTGGGGATTTTGGCTACTATGGTTAGAAGAAGAGAACTCGGTGACTTTGAAAGAGGGGTGATTGTTGGGCACATTTGCAGAAGCTTCAGTGACAGACCGCTGAACTTGCTGATATTTCACGAGGAACGGTGGCTAAGGTGATGTTGACATAGAAGTCTGAGGGAAAGACATTCCACTAGGGGCAACTAGAAAGAGTGGATGTGCGAAAGTGCTTGTTTCCCACAGTGAAGGGTTCGCACGACTCTGCTATGGTGTGGGGGACTTTTTTCTGACATGGTTTAGGTCCACTCGACCTCTTGGTGGGCAAGGTAAACACCAATAAACAAAGCCATTCTGAGTGATCACCTTCATCAGGTGAAGCATTTCTATCCAGACGGGAGGAGTCTCTTCTAGAATGACAATGCTCCCATCCACAGGGGACGAGTGGTTACTGAATGGTTTGATGAGGATGAAAACTATGTAAACCAAGAATTTGTTTCAGATTTTCTCCCAATTTAGTGGCCAATTACACCCTCTATTTTTCATGTCAATCCCCCCCTCATATTGCGGGTTCGCTGCCGTAGCCCTGTGACCGGCAGTGACCGAGGCGAAGTATCTCCTCCGAGATGGCACTCGCTAAGCCTGTCGACTGGAACTCCGGTACTCCAGAGCCACTCCTATACACAGCGGACTCATGTCGGCTTCCCTCCCCCCCCCTCCCTGGGGTGGACAGCAAATTGCCGCCCCCTAGTGGCACTCCCGGCCAGATCCGACTGGCACGGCCGGTGGAATTGAACCCCGGGTTATGGGTCACCACCATCAACAAAACACCAAATTTCTCATGGAAGAATGGTATCGCATCCCTCCAGTAGACTTGCAGACACTTGTATGTATACCAAGGTGCATTGAAGCTGTTCTGGTGGCTCATGGTGGCCCAACGTCCTATTTAAGACACTATGTTGGTGTTTCCTTTATTTTGGCAGTAACCTGTATATTGATATAGATTGGTAGATTTGGTGAAACTATGTGTTCAGTTTTTTGAAACCATGGGCTTTAAGTGACTAACATTGTGTGGAAATGCTGTCGCACAAATACAGAATTACAACATGCGATGAAATTGTTTGCAATTACATGGATAGGAAATGTAACTTTAAAAAATGTAATGTGATCTGGAAGCTCCGATCATAGTTTGTCCCCAGAATGAGTCCTAATATCAGCAGGGCCTGTTCATTTTCATGGAGGAATAGATGAGTCAGTGGTTAGTCAGGACTCTTCATTACTGGGGCTCATGTTTGGGGAATTTGCCTTCTCAAACTGTGGTGAAGCCAGCGTCACGGTTTATGTCCAAAAAAGGCCTGGCTGGGGATTTTGTGTTGTGCTGAATAGGCGCAATGAGGCTGGAATGCTCTTGGATTCCTGTCGTGTTTCCTGTTGCATGCTGTTTGATAAGTGTACGCTACCCCAACCCCAGGCTTATCCTTTTTCCAAACTGGGACGCTCGCTTCCTGTGGGTTTTTTTATCGCCATTTTTTGTGTCAAGAGCCTGATGAAAGAATAGAGGAGTGTGCTCTGGCCCTCCATTCAGTATCATTTTGTGCAAGAGTAAAAGCAGCGTGACTGTCAATGTTGATTTACATGCAAAACCCAACAATCCACACCCACTGGCAGTACAGTTGCATTTGAGATGGGAGGAGAATTTTTGACAAGAACGAACTTGTGAAATTGTTCTCCTCATACCTCCTGCTCTTTCAATGTATCTTTCTGTTCAGTTTCTCTGGTGTGTGCGCACCTGTGTGCGTGTGCGTGTGCGTGCGTGCACGTGGGCGCGTGTTTCCATTTTCCAGGGGATTATTAGGGCCTATTCCCAAAAGCCCCCCTCCTGCTCATTCTGTCTCTTCCTCTTTCATTTTTTCGCCTTCTCCCTCTTTCCCTTTACTTCCCTAAAAGTCTGACTCATGTGCAAGGAGCCAGCCTGTTACCATGGAAACCACATCACAGTGCTGCAGGGTGCCATGGCTACAAGATTAGGGCTTAGTCTGGTGACTCAGGTCTCTTCTCGCCTGGTCTCTTGAGTTCAGCTTTGGTTATTTATTCTTACATCACCATCTACTAGCCAGTCATAGATGCACAAAAATGTGTTATTCATCTGATTTACACTGGATACGTTTTCGGATGCAATTCCAATCGGAACTTGGTGCTATGATCTGATCAGACCCAAATGGAGCTTTTTGGCCATACGGTGGGTTTTTGAAATTTGCAGTCAATTGACTTAGAGTTGCTCACCTTGTACCTTGAAGTAATGCACGGACATCACTCCAGAAGTCAATCCAGAAGTGTGCGCTTCTGACCACACTTCTGACCCTTTGTTGATCGTCTTTCCCTCAGAATTCCATGCTGACATCAACTTAGACACTTCCTCATCAGCAAGTTGAGCTGTCTTCATTACTGCTTCATCACATCACGTCTGCCAAACGTACCCCAACGATCACCCCTCAGTCATTCAAGTCTCCTATTCTAATAATGAATTGCTTAATTAGCTCAGGAACAATGCATGTGTGGAAGCACCGGCTTTCAATTTACATTGTGTCCCTCGTTCACCCAGGTGTTTTCACCTTTTTGGCCATGATTTGTGTGTGAGACATGTCTATCACAAGTCACGCATAAGAACCTTTTAGCATTTACCTCGATCCTCCTCGGCGTGCCAGTCTGACCACAACGAATCACGAGATGAGTCCCTCGTTCGCATGCCATGTTAACCTTGATGATTCATACGCGCTCTGTTCCATCACGGGGAAATGATTTTCTGCAGAACTCCAACCCACTGAAATGGTTTCAGTTCTGGTGTCTTTCTCCATCCATTTCTCCTCTTTGCAGTCCAGCGATGTTTTCCAGTCCAACCATCCCGTTGAATCACACCGTAACCTCCAACATCTGCAGTGTGACTCAAGGGTTGATCTTATCACTGCCTGTAAGCAGACACCACTGCTAGTACAGTCAACAGAATACTCCTGCAATAGGAGTATTGTATTATCCATTCTGTTCCAGTATCTGGAGATTTGGGATTTTTTTTCAAAAGGCATGGGGGTGGCTGCATTAAGATGCTGGTGTTGACCCTTAAATGGCCATTAAATATTGGCCGGAACAGCTCAGTGTTCTCATCTTGTCAGATTGTGTTCCACTGGTACTAAAAATAACATTTCAACTACTTATGCCACGTACTTCCATCATTGAGACATTTACAATGGTGAAGAATGCGAATCCGAATCGGGGTCTCAAAGGAAGTACAAACAAGGCAAATGAGCAAAATCCTGCAGGCAACACCGGCCGTAACTGCGTTAATTAAACGTCCGCTTTCCTCAGCTGTGACGAAGCTGTATCATACAGTTGAGCACGTTTGTTTGTTTGTTTGTTTCAGATTCGAAGGCGATCGTGGACGGGAACCTGAAGCTCATCCTGGGCCTGATATGGACGCTGATCCTGCACTACTCAATCTCCATGCCCATGTGGGACGAGGAGGAGGACGCCGACATCGCGAAGAAGACGCCCAAGCAGCGGCTGCTGGGCTGGATCCAGAACAAGCTGCCCGAGCTGCCCATCACCAACTTCAGCCGTGACTGGCAGACGGGCAGGGCTTTGGGAGCTCTGGTCGACAGCTGCGCTCCAGGTGAGAGGGGCTGTCCAGCGCGCTTGGGGGGTGTAAGGGGCATCGATGGGGTAGGGAAGAGCGTTTTAAGCGGTTCCGTTGGCGCGATGGTTGACGCGTCTTTGTAAAGAGCTGCGCTTCCTTCGTCTCTCGTCGTCTAGGACTGTGTCCCGACTGGGACTCTTGGGACCAGACTAAGCCTGTGGAGAACGCCCGTGAAGCCATGCAGCAGGCGGACGATTGGCTCGGAATCCCACAGGTACCCAGAGAAACACCGCCTTACTTTGGCGGGGGGTGGGGGGGTTTCGCCACCACTGAGTACAGACCGGGCTTATAGTATGTATTCGTGTAAAGGTGAGAAGGTTTGGACCGCAAGGTTCCCGTTCTCAGAATAATTCTACGGACAACATGTACAAGACCGTTTGTATAAGTGGTGAAATTGACAATGCCATTGCATAAATCTAATTGTGTGTAACTGCTGCTTACCCTTTTTAATGGTGGATGGTGGTTAGGCATGGCTCAGGAAGTGAGCCAGACCTGGCAGATTCTGCCAGGCTGGCAGTTGCTTTTTGTGGTTTCCGACCACAGGCACAGTTCTGCTAATGTAGTGGGTTTATATTCCTTTTCTCTGAAAATTGATTGTGCAAAGTAACTTGCACAAGTACGGCTGGCTGGATGTGGATAATATCCATCAGATTAGCTGATATTTGATTGTGACACAATTTCGCATGCATGATGGGGTTGGGCTGTTTCCAAATGACAAATCCTCATACAGCCTTATTAAATACAGGAGAAATGAGGCTCTATTATATTTCTATAAATATAATATAGATGTATTATAATTTTATATTATAATATATATTATGTATTATAATATATAATTTTATATTATATATCTCAAAGGAGGCAAAATGTAGCGCGATGACGATTCGTTTTTTGAGGGCGCAGGTCTTTTTCAAACAGTTGTCAAATACAAGTACAGGTAATTGTGAGTGCAGTAAGCCCCGGTGACTGCATTAATGTCGGTGTATCTCATTCCCACTTCAGGTCATCACCCCAGAAGAGATTGTGGACCCCAATGTGGATGAGCACTCTGTCATGACATACCTATCTCAGTTCCCCAAAGCCAAGCTCAAGCCTGGTGCCCCCCTGCGCCCAAAACTCAACCCCAAAAAGGCCCGTGCCTATGGACCAGGTAAGTACGCAGGCAGTGAGAGTGGGCCCTCGTGCACTTTCAGTGCTCTGCCCTTTGTCTTGTGTGTGTCTGTTGGCATGGGCTTATCCTGGGTAATCCCTTCTTTCTGCAGGCATTGAGCCCGCCGGGAATGTGGTGATGAAGAAGGCAGTGTTCACCGTGGAGACCATCAGTGCTGGTATGGGGGAGGTGCTGGTGTACGTGGAGGACCCTGCTGGGCACCGTGAGGAGGTGAGACTGAGGAGGAGGAGGGCTTCTGGGGGGATATTGATGTCAAGGGCAGGCTGGTGCGCACAGGCATGGGGGAGGGCACTGGGCAGGGGAGGGGGGAGACGGCATCACTCCTTGCTGACTGACGTGCATCCCCTGGCTCCTGATTATTCAAATGTATTTAATTGAGTTCTAGTATTGGTGCGGAAATTAATGGAATCTCCTCAATAAGGAATACAATGAGTACTGCGAACTGCTAATTCAAAAAATAAACTTGGATTTAATAGACTGAGAATAGCAGGGGATACAATGTTTTTTTGTATGTGTTTTTTTCCCCCCCCCTCTCTTCTCCATAAATGTAACCTCACTGTTTTTAATGTTTGTTCCCTCAGGCTAAAGTGACTGCCAACAATGACAAGAATCGCACATACTCTGTGTTCTACACTCCCAAAGTCAAGGGACAGCACAAGGTAGAGCAACAGAAATGTAACCGGCTGAGGGTGTTCTATGTATTCCGACGCATACGTAGCACATGTGCTGTTAGCTTGAACGGTACTGAACAGCGCACACTTTAGCGCGCCGTTCGCTCATACACTGAACTAGCTGAAGAGCAGATCAGAGATTGCACACGCTGCTTCAGTTTCTCCCTCTTCTCCGTCGTTTCCCCACACTACTGATTGCGGTACGAGCAGCGTCTCTTCGCGGCTGTGGCGCCCTGTGCTGGCTTTCGCCGTGGCCTGGGTCGTAACACCGATGTAGTCTCTTAATAGAGTGTCGGGCCTCCACGTGTGGCCGGTGCATATACGGTAATTTACCCAGGTGTTCAATTTTTTGTGCACTACCTGTAGATTATATGGTTTTTAATCCACTTGAGTAAGGATGTTCCCTGTGTTGGGGAAACTGAAGGTAGTTCACATTGCCATGCAGTAGGCTACAGTAGTAGCCAATAGCAAAAAGCACATACACCTTCATAAACAAATCCCTTTGGTTTGTCATAGAGGTTGTGCTCGGCTTTTGCAGGTGACCGTGCTGTTCGCAGGCCTGCACATCTCAAAGAGCCCCTTCGAAGTGGAGGTGGGGATGGCACAGGGGGATTCCAGCAAGGCCACCGCTCAGGGTCCGGGCCTCGAGTCTGTGGGCAACATCGCCAACAAAAGCACCTACTTTGATGTCTACACTGCAGGTACTGCTTGTTAATGTGTCATTTTGTGGTTTGGTTCTCGCTGCTGCCTGAGAACTATGGGTTCTGGGTTTCTTTGTGGAAAGTAACCATTTATTTAAAAACAAATAAGTGCATATACCGGAAAGTAACTATAATTAAATACCATTTTAGAAGTCATTGGAAATCTTGGAATACCGATCCCAGACAATAACGCTTTCAAAACGATTTGGTCACACATGGTTATAGAGAACTTCTAATATGTTGGAGTACTTCTACTATGTTTCAGTAAAAAACATTTTTTTTTTGTAATTGTTATCCTGAATTCAAGAGTTTAAACCTATATTTAAATTTTAGCTCATTAACATTTAAATACTTTCAAATGATACTTTTTTTGTGGGATCAATATTTCAATTATTTCCCCCTGCAGGAGCTGGAGTGGGTGAAGTGGAAGTGGTGATCGCTGACCCCAGTGGGAAGAAAGACGCTGTGGAGTGTCAGATTGAGGACAAAGGCAATAGCAGCTACCGCTGCACTTACAAACCCACCCAGGAGGGGGCACACACGATTTACGTCACCTTTGCTGGGGGGCAGATATCCAAGAGCCCCTTCACTGTCACCGTGGGCGAGGGTAAGTGTGGCACAGAGGGCGGAAGGAGGGTTGTGCGTACCGTGGGAGAGGATAAGTGCGGTGTTGAGAAAGGAAAAGGGGGTTGCACACAGCAGTGCTTGTCAAGACGTGCCTTTCACACTTCAATGACTGTGGTTTTCACTTGCAGCTGAGCAGCTGTAGCTATTGTGATTTAAGGTAGAGCCTAATTACCTATGACAAGTGCCTGTCACTTCAGGGCTTGGCTTCTTCATTTCTACATTGCACAGCAGGAAAAGACTCACCGGCATAATAAACAATCTGTCCGGGGAGCTGACTGAATATTGAATACAATTTTTTAAAATCGAAATGATTTTAACACAAGTGTGAAAGAAAAGGGTGGCTTTGCCTAGCGCAATGCGGTTGGCGCCACAAAGGGCGTTCTTGACCGTTCAAAGTCGGTCCTGGGGGGACCCCTGCGTATGCTGTTTTTTTTGTTCCAACCATAATTGCAATTCTTGAAGTATAAAGATTGAGCTACAGCTGAATTTAAGCCCTAAATGCTGACAGTGTGCACACCTGGGCGTGTTTTGCCACTGTTGCTATTGGAGGCCTTGTTTGCTCTCAACATTGCACACTGATTCGTAATGACCTCACAGGCATGTTTGTTCCAGTTTGGTGGGCGTGTCAGGGCTGTCTTCGGAGGCAGTGAGTGAGTCATTTAAGAATCCGTGCTCTACCGTACACCATCGCCCCTATCAGCAGAAACACAGAAACAATATGTTCAATACGGCACCGTTTCTGTTTATAAATCGGTTTGCAACGTTTCTCGCTGCCGAACACACCCCTCATTGAAACTAAACCTTTTGTGGAAAAAGACAAAGCAAACTTTAATGAGCCAAACCTGCATGGAGCTCAAATCTGTTTAAGCACACAATTATGCAACTTGGACACATTTTCAACAACCTTAATCAAGAGATTATGTGGAATGAAAATCGGCATACACTCATGTTTCCCCAGGGCCAACTTTGGGGAAATCCTGGTTTAGGTCTAGGTTTGGATCAGAAATTAAATCATTTGTTTGTTTAGGCCACCTGGCTCTGCCTCTGGAGCGCCATGATTTCAAATCTCATAATCTGGTTAATCAAGAGTTTCCACAGCTCTTGGTCTAATCAGTGAACATATATTCCAGACCACATCGTAGCAGCATGGAAGGCCGTTTTAAAGTTGATTAGAAGTATATGGTGTATTTCTCCTATTTTCCTCATGTTCTTGTTTTGTCGGTCTGCTTCTGGTGTTATTTCACTTAAATCTTCTCCCCTCTTTCATCCTGATAGCCTGGCCAGCTGGTATCTCTTCCTGTCTCTTTGGATCAGCTTCTTGACTTCTGATGTCATTTCCTGTTTCCTTGGATCTCTGTTGGGTACTTGGACAAGCAGTCTCTTGAGTGTTTGTGTGCCTGCTGCATGAACTTAGTGAAAGTTTAACAAAGTAATCGTTTCATATTGGTAACAGTGGGGTTGACTTGCACATAGGGCCTGCGTAGAAGCCAGTTTGCATGATCATAGTTCAGTACATCCTACATATCACACTACATTATTTCCATTATATTTTTTCCCTAAATACAGTTTTGTTGAGTAGTTCTGTAATTCTGCTATACATTACACTTCCTGACCACAAATTGGACTCGCGCACACAAAGACACACGCTTTTACACTTTATTATTAATCATGGATTTTCAGAAGGACCTCCTTTCCTTTGGGGAAGTCCAGTCATCCCTGGGCATTTTTATGAGGTTTTAAATGGCTGATAAATGTGATGCATCCTGGCCCCTTGCTCTAACAGATAAGCTTTAGGAGCCTATATCTCCCGTCTGGCCTGGTTTCTTTCTACTTCCTGCTCTGTGACCGGAAGAGGGAGGGGCCTGTACAGCAGGAGCCCCTTTGAATGGCTAAAAGTTCTATTTACTCAATTAAATATCACATCAGTGCTTGTCGTATAGTGTTTAGTGGCATTCCTCTTCCTTCTCTGTTCTGTCATCTAATTGTTCTGTGCTCTACTTACCTTATCTTATCATTCATTCCAACCTCCCAGAGATCAAAGGGTAAAAGTATGCGCTCTCTTTGTCCCTTTTCCTCCCCCTCCCTTTCCTGCTCTCTCCTTCTCCCTGAAGGTTTTCTTCCTAATTAAGAGTGAGTTGGGAATTTGGGGCAAACCTGTATAATTAGTGGAAGAATTTCTTTTTTTTTGCAAGTTTGAAGGAGGTGGGCTGTTTAAACTTTCTTGAGAGACTGAGCACAGCTTGAATTCTCTGGGTGGTCAGGTCTACCTGTGATGGGCAGGTTGTGCTCAGTGAATCTGAACATAGTCAGAATATTACTTACTATTTTTTACCGTGGACTACCACAGTGTATTCTCTTAGGACCTGATGGCACAAAGCACGAAGCAAATAAGACAAGCAAACAAATATTTGTTGTTGTTGGAGGCACACTAATATTATATTCAGTTTGGTTGTTTCTGGGAGCATGGACAAACATCAAGTCTTGACGTGCACTACTTGATATCTGAAATAAATATCCAGAATATCATTGATCTGCAGCCGCGGTTTGAAACCTGACTGCGTCAGTCTGGCCCTGCCCGGGGGTGTCACTAGGGGGCGGCAATTGGTTGTCCGCCCTAGAGGGAGGAAGGGATGTGAGGGAGGGCCAGCATGAGCTCGCCGAGGAGCGGTAAAGCGACCTGCTAAACATAGTCGGGCAAGTCCAGTCTCGAAAGAGGCGGATAATTGACTTGAGGTTTTAGCTTGTCCCGTGGGGGTGGGCGGTGAGTTTATGGGGGAGGGTAAATCAAAAGAAACGGAGGGTATAATTGGCCACTAAATTGGAGAGAAACCGGGGGGTGAAAATCAGAAAAGAAAGAAAAAATATAAATAAATAAATACAATAAATTTTAAAAAAGAATATCATTGATCAACTTCTGGTATAAAAAATATCTGTACAACACATTATCTCTGCATTTCCGAATAGGGAATTCTGGTACGGATACACCCCTAGTATAGATGTATGTATGCACTCTGGATACTCTAAACTAGGTAAACGATGGGCATGTTCTCATCATTATGTTTTATGATTTTAATATCAGGAGTGTGTTGCTGTTTTTTTAACTTTTTAACTTTTTGTTCATTAATAGCCTAATTTTGCCTAATTAATGGTGGCCTAATTTTGCCCTGCATGCGTGGTGCTGTGTTTTTCATTATGTGGAGTTTCCTTATCCAGAATACTGCATGCAGAACTTCCTGTTGAGTGTTTGTTCCATTTCCCAAAATCTTGATCTGGAGCCAGGCCCCACACTTTGCTGCCATAAAATGAAATGGTCATATGACCATATGATTTTAATATTTTAAACCAGACTATTGCTGGTATTGGTATTCTAACTTGAATCTGTTTTTGACATAAAATGCATGCTTTATCTCTTGGTTCAGTCCCTGGCATGTCGAAGCATCCCATTGATTGTGTTTCTCCCTCCCTTGTAGCCTGCAACCCCAGTCTCTGCAGAGCGTCGGGGCGTGGTCTGCAGCCCAAAGGACTGCGTGTTAAAGAAAGTGCTGAATTTAAGGTGTACACCAAAGGAGCGGGTACAGGAGACCTCAAAGTCACCATCAAAGGACCCAGTGAGTCGAACACCTGCCCTGCCCCCAGCAGTGACTCACAGCCAGTTGTTGTTAAAAACCCCAATTTAAAAAAATTGTCATCACATGTAAACATGCTAGTAAACGTTAAAACAATTGCCAGCAAATGTAAAAATATACTTTCCGGTAAAAAGCATTTATGGAAAAACTGCAGCTAAAGGTAAAAATTCACATGTACAGAACCAAATTGTGTAAATAATGTTTCTCCCAAATATACATTTCTGTAAATGTATTTCCTATTTGTTGCCAGTTACATTTACCAATAGCTTTGCATTTACGGATGTATATATTTTTTCTTGGTACATGTAATGGCAGTTTTAGATTTACCAGCAATTTTTGTGCTTTTACATTACATTCATTATTTAAGATGCCCCCAGCAACTTACAGCTGCAGAACGTAAGTGCATCCACATGGGTTTTATGAGCAACAGTGACACAGATCTGGCTAAATTGACCATTACAAAGGCTCTTAACATTTACCGGCAGCTTGTTTCACACACATGGGTAGTTTTAAATTTGTCGGTTGAGCAGTATATCTGTAATAACTGCTGTCCCCCTCACTGAACTCAAATGCAAATGTGTGTTTATTGTAGTTAGTCCTTCGCCATCCCTGCAGCACCATGCTAATCAGTGTCTCTGGCCTATTTCAGAGGGTCTTGAGGAGCCATGCAAAAGGAAGGATTTGGGTGATGGCACATACGGCTTTGATTATTATCCCACCTCACCTGGAAACTACATCATTACCATCACCTGGGGCGGGCAGCAGATCCCACGCAGGTCAGAGACGGAACTATTCATGACTGAGGAGTCTTTAGCCTTTGGGACTGAACGTTTTCATTAGATTAGAATCCCTCTTTGTCTAAAGTCTGAACAGTCCTGTATCCAGGGTGCAACCCCTGTTCTTTTCTGAAGCACTCCTTGCTCTAACCTTCCGTTTTGCACAGTAAATCATAACCATAACCATGAACGATAACAATAGATTACTGTTGTAGCTGAAGAAAGTCCTGGTTGCAATGGCTTAAAAAATGTTGTTGCCTATGAGTTCCTGGAGCACTGGAATAACCTGCTCGGTCATAGGATGCCGTAATCATTGTTTTATTAGTCTTGGCGACATCATTTGAACTCTCCTGTCTTCAGTGTACAATATGTATTCTGCCCAAGAAATGCATCACTTTTTTTTTCCAAAAATTTCCAACACACCATTTGCTTTAGTTATTTTCTAAATATGCAGCATTTGATGTGTAAGCATTAGTATTTCCTTAATCAGTGACCAAATACCTAGATGCTTAACAATCCCAACTAGAACTTCTCATATATAGAGTGTAAGTTGAGTTTGTTTTTTGTGTGCTGATGGTGTTTACTGTACCGTATTCTCAGCCCCTTCGAGGTGAAGGTGGGCACGGAGGCCGGACCGCAGAAGGTGCGGGCGTGGGGCCCAGGGCTTGAAAGTGGTGTAGTCGGAAAGTCTGCTGACTTTGTGGTCGAGGCGGTCGGGGACAATGTTGGCACACTGGGTAAGTTCTTTGACATGTTGCGTCTCCTGTGGTGCTTTCATCCGCTTTAAGCCCCTGTCCCTGAACGCGCAGACCTTCTGCTCACGGCAGGTTTCTCCGTGGAGGGCCCATCCCAGGCCAAGATCGAGTGCGACGACAAGGGTGATGGGTCATGCGACGTGCGGTACTGGCCAATGGAAGCCGGCGAGTATGCCGTGCACGTTCTGTGCAACAATGAGGACATTCAGCACAGCCCCTTCATGGCTGAGATCAAGCCCTCGCCAGGGAAGGACTTCCACCCAGACAAGGTCAGTCCAGTGTAACTTTGAATCCAGCTCAGACTAATCGACATTAAACTGGGTTCTGATTTGAAGTGGATTGGTTCAGCTCCTAATATGCATAAAATCTGAACCCATTTTAACTTCTAATCCAAATGAATACAGGGCCTAATGTAATTTGTAGAGTGTTTCAAATGACTAGGTGTTTCTTGGGGTTGAGGAAGTGGGAAGGTGTCTGATGATTCGTCTTCCGTGTTTCAGGTGAAGGCATATGGGCCAGGACTTGAGAGTACCGGCCTGGGTGTGAATAAGCCTACAGAGTTCACTGTGGATGCCAAGCTTGGAGGCAAAGCTCCTCTGAAGATCCATGCCCAGGTATGAGTGAGAGCGATTCCTTTCAATGATTATAAAACACATTAAGGGGAATGTTTCATACTTTTTTTTAAATGTACATCTCAGGTGAGTGCTGTTCCCACCCCAGAAGTGCGTATATCACGTGAGAACGCACAGCTTGGAGTGGTATAAGCGGAATAAATCAAATATTTAAAAATCCGCCAAGAAATATAGTGTAGTTCCTCATTTGCCCAGGTTCAGGAAGAGATGAAGCGCTCATTACTTGCACAGTAGGTGGCAGCAGTGGGCCAAAAAGACATGCCAGCAAGCAAAATAAAATATGAGATATTGGGCAAATTGTTGGGAACTGGCATGGAGGGCTTTCTCTTATACCATGGCAACAATTAAATGCATGCACATTTTTAAATCCACTTTTCCAGGATGGTGAAGGGAATCCTGTGGACGTGCAGGTGAAGGACAATGCGAACGGGACATACAGCTGCAGCTACACCCCCCTCAAGCCCCTCAAGCATACTGTGATGGTGTCATGGGGTGGGGTCAACATCCCCAACAGCCCATTCAGGGTCAGTGCTAAAACCTCTGCCATTATTTATGCATGCATGCATGCGTTTATTTGTTTATTCAATGAATTTTATATTCTATAAAATTTACTAAACTGCATCGGAACTCCGATTGGAACCAGGTGTTATGGTCAGATGAGACCAAAATCCGGAATGTTACTTAAACAAAATTGTATTAGTTTATATGCATGTATATATGTTTTATACTAATGTGTTTAGGTTGATTTATTATCGGATATTGGACCAGTATTTGTATTTGGTTTTAAAGTGATAAAATAGGCTAGTTAGTTGATTTTGTTTGATCGTGTACCTAAATGTGCCGCACGTTTCCTCTGTGCAGATGAATGTGGGAGCAGGCTGTCACCCCAATAAGGTGAAGGTGTCAGGCCCCGGAGTAGCCAAGACGGGCCTGAAGGCCTTCGAGCCCACTTACTTCACTGTGGACTGTGCAGAGGCAGGCCAAGGTGAGCAAAAATACGGATAAACACGGTTTACTGTGCAGATAGGCAATTAATGAACAATCATTCATTCCAAGTGTGCACATGTTTCCTGTGGCTCTGTAGGAGACATCAGTATTGGGATCAAGTGCGCCCCTGGCGTTGTAGGACCTGCTGAGTCGGACATTGATTTTGACATCATCCGAAATGATAACGACACCTTCACCGTCAAGTATACTCCCCCTGGAGCTGGGAGCTACACCATAATGGTCCTGTTCGCTGATCAGGTATGCAAATGAATGCAGAGGCTTTTATTGTGAAACCTTTTTGGTGAGGTTGTGTCTCTATGTTTAAACCACATGAGCCCCAGCCCCACTTTTACATTGTGGTGGCTATAAACTGGCGATTGAGTGAATTAGTCCACACCAGCAGGGTAACTGCACAGCTTAGCTGGTACATTTTACAGTGAACACAGTCTGCATGCGTTTCGGAGGACTTGTGCTAGTGTTTGCCCTCCTGAGTTGATGGAGCTGATTTAATATTTGCCCAACGGTGAATGAGGATGAACGTAATGACGTTTCTCTTCCAGGCCATTCCCATGACACCCTTCCGGATCAAAGTGGATCCGGCTCACGATGCCAGCAAGGTGAAGGCAGAGGGTCCGGGGCTTAGCCGGAGTGGTGAGTCTTCTATTCCCTACAAGCGAATATTGCTTAGTACAGTTCTAGTACAGTTGTCCATCTGATGAATAGATCTGAAGCAAGCAAGCAACTAAATTCAGATTTCCCTTTTTTGCTGAAAAAAGACAGTAGTTTTATTGATGCAATCAAATCCATTAATAAACGTAAAACGCAATATAAACGCGTATAATCAATATCTTCCAAAAAGGAAGGGGCCGAACAACTGGCTTGCATTGTAATGCTTAGTTAAGGGTATCTCTATTTTTTTTTTTTTTTTTTAAAGGTGAAGCAACCTTTGATTTTCTTGTCAGCGCAAAATATACCCTATATACGCTTATAAAATGCGTGCTGAAGACAAGTGGAAATAATATACACAAATTCATAGCTAGCTTATTCCACTACATTACCTTCTGTGGAAATGTATCCCAACTATGTTTTCAAAATAGTACTGTACTATTGTAATTCTTAGAGCAAGTTCTTTTACCTGGCTTTTTACATGGTTAATCAACCGTTGCTTTTCTTACCAGCTCAAACTGCAAGTTATGACATCTGGGACAATGTCTGGGAGAATCCTCCTCTACTGCAGTCCATTTTCCCCTTCTTTTAATAATTATTAAGATAATTTCAAGATCCTCTCTCTCTCTCTCTCTCTCCCCCAGGTGTGGAACTAAACAAGCCCACGCACTTCTCCGTCAACACGAAGGGAGCTGGCAAGGCCAGGTTGGATGCCCAGTTTGTTGGCCCCACCAAGGCAGATGCCGTGTGTGACTTTGATATCGTTAACAACCACGACAACACCTACACTGTCAAATACACACCTGTGCAACAGGTGAGAAACCGAGATCAGGCAGGAAGAGTGCAATAGTTGTCAAAAAATGCAGCAATGTACAGTATAAAATTCTGACTTGGATCAGGTGGGAGGAGTACAATAGTTGTGTAAAATGTAATAATAATATATTTTTTTTAACCTCTTCCTTCCGAGTGTTACAAGTATGGTACGCAGCTGCCTACAACGATGTCTATTGCTGTATGCTTATGCTGTGTGGCTCTCTGTGGCTCAGTTGGTAGAGCACAGCGTTGGCAACGCTTAGGTTGTGGGTTCAATCCCCACTGGGGCCACATATACTGAAAATGTATGCATTCACTACTGTAAGTCGCTTTGGATAAAAGCGTCTGCTAAATGGCGTATATTATTATATTATTAAAAAGTAAAATGCAGGGATGTGTATAATTCTGATTACTTTTTCTTTAATCCTTCCCTCAGGGGAACATGGGCGTGAATGTGACCTATGGCGGGGACTCCATTCCCAGAAGTCCCTTCGCCGTGGCAGTCGCCCCCTCTCTGGATCTGAGCAAGGTCAAGGTGTCTGGCCTTGGGGACAGTGAGTTTCTGCACTTTTACAAAAATGATCTGTGCTCCTCCCATTGCATCAGAGGAAATATTCTGTTGATACCAGTTGTGTTTAGTCATGTCTCCATGTGGAATATGCCAAGACTATACAATTTATACCACAGTTATGGTTTTCCTAAAAGAAAATTGAATCACTATATCTATATATAATATAAATATATGGATTTGTATTGCTTGCTTGGCCCCTCATTTATATGTATATATATATACATAAAATATGAGGGGCCAAGCAGGCAATACAAATAAAAAGTGAATACTGTATATACGCGAATATATCAAAGTTAATATAGAATATCCCCCAGAGCGCCGTTAAGTCCAACATAAAGAAATTAACAGAATATAGCACAACTGAATTTGCCTAGAACGGGCCGTCCCCCAAAACTGAGCATCTGTGCGAGAAGGGTGCCTCTTCACTCAAGGGTATCACTGTTTAGCAGGCATTGGACCTATTACCCGCCATGTCTCTTACCTGGTTTCACCTGTCGTGTGTGCGTGCGGAACCTAATGCTGACCTGCTGTCCTCCCCATGCAGAGATGGCTGTTGGTAAAGACCAGGAGATCACCGTAAAGACTAAAGGAGCTGGTGGGCAGGGCAAAGTGGGAGCCAAGGTGACCAGCCCTTCTGGCAAGGCTCTGCCCTGTAAGGTGGAACCAGGCCTGTCTCCCGAGACCAGCCAGGTACGCTTCATTCCACGGGATAAAGGCCCCCATGAGGTGGAGCTGACCTACGATGGGACCCCCATCCCGGGGAGCCCCTTCCCTGTGGAGGCTGTGGCCCCCACAGACCCCTCCAAGGTGAGAGCCGAACTGCAGGTTGGGTTAAGATGGGTGCAGGACGTTTTCATGTGACACCAGTAAACCAATATTGGGGCAGAGGAATTGCATTACATTACGCTACATTACAGGCATTTAGCAGACGCTCTTATCCAGAGCGACTTACAGTTTACATTTCTTTACATACAATCCATTTATACAGCTGGATATTTACTGAAGCAATACAGGTTAAGTACCTTGCTCAAGGGTACAACGGCAGTGCCCCCACGTGGGATCGAACCTGCAACCTCTGAGTTACAAGCCCAGCTCCCTAACCATTACACTACACTGCCAGAAACATGGACTAAACAAATGTAGGAACTAAATACAGAGTTTTTGCCAACGCTAGTTTTGTGTTCATCAGAAACGAGCTGTATCCCCCATAAGCATTTTGTCTGCATGCTGAAATTGCAAGCCCAGTTCCCTAACCATTATGCTAATACTGTCGGAATACTTTAGAATATGCCCTTTGATTCCGTATGACTGGTTCTTAGCGGGATGTGTTTGCCCCTCTGCAGGTGCGCTGCTCTGGTCCAGGTCTGGAGCGGGCCAAAGTTGGCGAGACCGGCCAGTTCGTGGTGGACTGCACCAATGCTGGGCCTGCCGAGCTCACCATCGAGATCATCTCGAGCAACGGCACTGAGGCGGAGGTGCACATCCAGGACAATGGAGATGGCACCTACACCATCACTTACATCCCCCTCTACCCCGGGGCCTACACCCTCACCATACGCTACGGCGGCCAGGATGTTCCAAACTTCCCCGCCCGGCTCAATGTGGAGCCCGCTGTGGACTCGAGCGGGGTCAAGGTGTTCGGGCCCGGAGTGGAGGCCAAAGGTATGTATCACCCACTGCCAATCGGCACCTCCTTTAAACTTGAGCTGCACGCGTGCGCATTCTAACGGACATGCTGCTGGCTTCCCTTTCAGCGGTGTTCCGAGAGGCCACTACGGACTTCACGGTGGACGCGCGCGCTCTGACGAAATCTGGCGGGAACCACATTAAGACCTGCATCAACAACCCCTCCGGGAACTGCACGGATGCGCTAATCCGGGATCTGGGAGACGGCACCTACCAAGTGGAGTACACGCCTTACGAAGAGGGTGAGTCTTTAATGAGCTGCGTTTCACGTCGCTCGGCCACGTTGAGCCCACAGCATCGTTAATTGTGTGAGTTTTGTACATCTGTCCAGGTTTGCACAGCGTGGAGGTGGCGTATGACGGCGCTCCCGTGCCCAAGAGTCCATTCCGCGTGCCGGTGACGGAGGGCTGCGACCCCGCCCGCGTCCAGGTTCATGGTCCTGGCTTGCAATCTGGCATCACCAACAAACCCAACAAGTTTACCGTCGAGACACGGTGAGGGGAGGGGGAACTCCGGGGGCCTGCAGGCTGTGCCAGTAACACAGCGGTGTGCGTGTGTACCAGTAACACAGCGGTGTGCGTGTGTGCTGACACCTCTCCTGTCCTGTCTGCTCTCAGCGGCGCGGGTACTGGCGGGCTGGGCCTGGCAGTGGAGGGGCCCTCCGAGGCCAAGATGTCCTGCACTGATAACAAAGATGGCAGCTGCTCTGTGGAGTACATACCCTATGAGCCGGGAACCTACAACCTCAACATTACCTACGGCGGTCAGCCCATCACCGGTGAGGTGCCATGCGTCCTTTCACGTCGGTCTGTTCAGGAGATACGCGCTTTCCCCAAGAGAGCGAGGATTCTCCTCACCATGGGGACTGAGATCAGTGAGAGTGGTCTGCCATCTCCTGCTCTCTGAAGCAGGCTCATGGTCACTTTTCAACAAATGATCCTCTAACTTGCTTTTATTCTCTCTGCCTCTCTCAATCCCTCCCTCCCTCCCTCTCTCTTTCTCTCTCCTCCTGCAGGAAGTCCCTTCTCTGTGCCTGTGCATGACACTGTGGATGCCTCCAAGGTGAAGTGCCAGGGTCAAGGTCTGGGAACTAGCGTCAGGGCCAACATCCCCCAGGCGTTCAGCGTAGATGCCAGCAAGGCTGGCGTGGCCCCGCTTAAGGTCCGGGTGCAGGGACCCAAAGGTCAGTATCCCTCATCCCCAAACAGTCGAATGCTCCCCATGCGGTCCATGTATATCCCCCACACAGTCTAATATCTCCTGCACAGTCTAACCAAATATATCCCCCACAGAGTATAATTCTCACAAAGTGAGTTTAGTAAGCTGACTTTGGTGCCGAGTTGTGCAAGTGCACAAGCCTTTAAGGAGAGGGACTTGGGGGGGTCATCTTTGTGTTGCACATCTCCTTCCTCCAGGAGTGACGGAACCAGTGGAAATTGTGGACAACGGTGACCAGACACACAGAGTCAGCTACGTACCCACCCGCGAAGGCCCTTACTCCATCAACGTCCTGTACGCTGACCAAGAGATTCCACACAGGTGAGTCTGATGGAACAGCCCTCTCTAGGGCACCCCTGTGAGCTTTGCCTTTTAATATTTGCCATTCTCAAATCTGAAAATTACTGCCCAGAGTTTAAAGCACTGAGAGCGGTTCAATTGAAATGCACTTTATTAAGATGTATATGAATAATGTGCTCTTGCGTGAACAAGCAATATAAAATCCTCAAATCTTACTCAGGAAAAATGTATGAAAATTTGCTATTCGATTTTCCCATTGCGCATTAGACATTTCAGATTATACAGAGTGTTGGGCAGAGTACTTAACTTTTAATTTTTAATTTTTAAACAGTTACCCCCAAAAAAATGTAGTGCAAAATGAGTGTGGAAGCTGTTTTTTATCTGCGTGTGGAGTGGGAAAGTGGTTTCTCCCTGAGCGGCATGTGACAGTGGTTTCTTTGTGTGTGAAGTGTGAAATGTTTCTGTCTATATGGAGTATTGGAGCGGTGTTTCTCTGTCAGCCCCTACAAAGTGAAGGTGCTGCCCACGCATGATGCCAGCAAGGTGCGAGCCAGCGGCCCAGGCCTCAACACCACTGGAGTGCCAGCCAGCCTGCCCGTGGAGTTCACTATTGATGCCAAGGATGCGGGGGAAGGACTTCTGGCAGTGCAGATCACGGTGAGAGGTGGACTGCACGCCTGACTGCGAGACTGCTCGTACTCTCTGTGCTCTTCTATATTCTGAGAGTTTGTTGTTCCTTAAAAAAAGGAATACATTTTTTTTTTTAAAGTGTTCCCCTTAAAAAATTAAAAAAATAAAAAAATAAAATTAAAAAAATAAACCCTGTGTTATTGTTGCCACGGCAATGGCTCGTTAAACGTGTGTTTGACGATGCCTGATTGGTGGCGATGTAGGATCCAGAGGGGAAACCCAAGAAGGCCAACATCCGGGACAACCAGGATGGGACGTACCTTGTGTCCTACGTGCCCGACATGACCGGCCGCTACACCATCCTCATCAAGTACGGCGGGGATGAGATTCCATACTCTCCATATCGCATCAGAGCCTTGCCCACTGGAGACGCCAGCAAGTGCACCGTCACAGGTACTAACTCGCCGGTGCCATCTTATCTATGTAACTGAATAATTCATCTCTCATTCATCCCCAACACAATCTGGCTCCTTTGTACAGTTTCGTAATATCGTGCAAAAGTCATTGACCGAAGACAGACCACAATACGTCGGTTGGTGCATGATTTGAAATGTTTTTATCCAGGATAACCTGTTGTCTCCTTTCGTTGCAGTGGCGTGTTTATGCCGTGTTGCATGTTTTGTGCGTGTTTAGTGCACAGCACTGGTGCTTGAACATGAGGAGGGGCTTAAAGGCCAAATGGTCAAATCACATGACGCAGGACTGTCTGCAGTCAAATCACACATGGAGTACATATGAATCACATGTGGAGTAATTATTTATTGATCATTATATTCATTACCATTACGGAAATGTATGTAATAGCAATGGGTACTGTGAATACTGAATAAGCATCGCGTTCATTTGCAATGTTCGTTGCCTTTGAACATTGCACAGTGAATTGAAGCCTGTTTGATTATTGTGATAAAGCGCTGATTTAGGAGGCGGAGTGTGGTTTTGGAGGTTCGGGCCTGTGTCCACAGATGGCTGATGTTCATGCTTAATACTGTGTTCCCTCTGTACAGAAGAGCCCCACACACACAAGGCACCTATTCCGCCCTGCTGCTCACACTCCAGTCACATTTTATTTTGGTTTTACCATTCTTTGTTCTTTTTGGAGCACATTTTGTCCTTTTTGTTGTTGCTGAGGTTTTACCATTTCTTTTGATCTCACTTTTTCGCTGTCTGCTTCTCACCTTTCCTCAGTCTCAATTGGAGGTCATGGGTTGGGTAAGCGCTTTGTAAAACTTCCCCTTTACGATTCATTTTATTTTGCATGAATATCGGCATGGGCCAGTTTAGTAATGCTAATTTCATATTTGGCACTGGCATTGGAATATTCCTGCTTCTCATTCATACCTCATTTTTCATTACAAAGCTGTGAAATAGGACGTGAAGAGTTTTTCCCTTTCAATACCCCCTTGGTTTGTTTGAGTTGAAACCATTGCAAGTATTAATCACATTTAACTTTGGATTAAAAAGTAATTCAGGTATAATGTTCTATAACACATTTGCTGCACCTTGTTATTTAGACAAGCGTATTATACTTAAATGATAGTTGTTCCCATTGGGGTATCCAATAAAACATTTGAATGGTTCAGATTTCTAAGCGTTCCTAGAAGACTGATATTGCTTGATCAGTTGGTATCATTTGAAGAGAATGACAATAGTTCCGATCTCTCGCTCGCTCTCTGTCTGTCTGAAACCCCTGCTGCATGCTCACCCTTCCTCAGGGCTCTTGTCATGGTTACTAATGACTAACCACAGCCATGCTCATTTGTTGTCATGGCTGAAATTAGCCTTTTTATGTGGTTTTGGGGGAAATGTTTTATGCATTATGGAGAATGGGTTTATGGGTATTCCATAAATGGAGGTTATAATCATAATATTAATAACCGGATTTACATTGTTCAGAAAACTGGAGTAATGACAAAAGAGAGGAGGTGTGCATTTGTGGCCAATTGCATTCATCCAGGAAGGCAATGAATTCCCTCGAATTCAACTCCAAATCAAATTCACCACCGTATTTCATTTGAACACTGTAATATTGGAGATTGAGGCAAAAGAAGCCTCTAGATTTAGGAATGTCTGCTAATAGTGTTAAAAAAAAATTAAAAAAAAAATAAAAGAACTGAACCATTTCCACAGTGCTTCCACCCCCTTTCCCGTTGACGTCTCCAGTTTTGTGTGCATTTTTACAACTTGTTTTAAACGTTTCATTCGGTTACAGGGTGGTTTATGTCCGCCGTGGTTGCGAAGTGTGCTGTGACATTTGAGTAAAAGTGTGGATATGGAGTTTTGTGGAACCATGCCAATTTCCCCCGGGTGTGTGTGGCACACCTCAGGCGCGGGAGTGGGCCCCACCATACAGATTGGTGAGCAGACGGTGATCACGGTGGACGCCAAGGCCGCCGGGAAGGGCAAGGTCACGTGCAGCGTGTGCACGCCCGACGGAGCGGAGGTGGACGTGGACGTGGTGGAGAACGAGGACGGGACCTTTGACATCTTCTACACCGCCCCGCAGCCCGGGAAGTACGTCATCTGCGTGCGCTTCGGAGGAGAGCACATCCCCAATAGCCCCTTCCAGGTCACTGTAAGTGCTCCAGTTCTGCTCCAGTGTACGAGCGTATTATTCATTGTGATCATTTAGGAACCAACAATTTCCTCAATGGTCTCACTGTCCGTGTGACTTCTGGGCTCCCAATTCCCAACGCCCCCTTTGGTACAGCTAATGATTTATTAAATTAGTCATTCGTGTAGCCGCGTACTGGTGTTGTATTTTTTGATTACCAGCTGATTCTCAGCCCAGGTCCTAGTGGGCTGCAGGGTATGCAGGTTCAATTTAACCTTAAGATCAGTTGGTTGGTCAAGCTTTTTGTCACATGTTCCATGATAAGGGTTTGCTGACGTCTGCTTTCCAAAAAACAGTGCGAGTGTTTGTGGTTTTGAACATTATGCAATCTTGAGGGGGTAAACTGTACTTACCTTGAACTTGTAGCATAAGGAAAGTGCATTAATATAAAGGAAGTCCATTTTAAAATGGGTTTGTCCATGAACAGATACTGATGAGACTGTCTATGCTAGGGTAAAGAGGGCCAACTTACTCTCTGATAAAGTGTACAATGGTGTGTTTGAGCGTGAGTTCAAAATAATCCTTAAAGCACCATGGTACACAGTGTCCAGTTTGCACAGTAATGACCCTGAGGCATTTCTATACATAATGTATCCATTGTATATAACTGGGAGATATGTTGCTAAGACCAGAGATCTTCTAGCTTCAAAACCTACTGAGCCACACAGAACTGCAAGATGCAAGATTATCATCCGATAAAATTTAGGCAATTATAGGATTGTACTACTTCAATGTTTCTGTCCTGTATTTGTTATTTTAGGCCAGGGTTCCTCAAATCACGGTCCTCATGGGCTGAGCACTGCTGTTTTTCCACCCTCCCTTTACCATGGAGTCAGGTGTGAAGACACTCTGGCCATTCAATTGCATTAATTGTTCAATTAAGTACCGGAAAGAAAGGAAAACCAGGACCGAATTTGGATTGGTGGGCCAGATTTGAGGAACCTTGTTTTAGGCATTACCGTATTTTTGTTTTTAGCCTTTGAAAATATTCTTAATTCTGCTTTCTCAGCAGTTAAAACACATTTAAGTTGATGAAGCTCATCCTGTATTATGTAAAAAGCTTCTTGTAATTTTCTTAAGGCCTTGTGTTTTTTGCACTACTGTAGATTATTGTGTCATCAACATAAAGATGAAAATGCCAATTCACAACATTTTGACCCAAGTTATTAATCTAAATGGTAAGAATAATTGGGCCCAAAAGTGAGCCTTGTGGAACACCTGTGTTTAAGAACTTTAACACAGTTAAGTGCTGAGTAACAATGAAAATGAGCATACCCTGTCTATCTTTCTGTATTCCATTCTATACCTGCAAGCATTTTTTCGAATTTTTGGTTTGTTTTAATTGGGCCAAAGTCAAGTAAAATGACCTCAATTTGAACAAGCACAAAAAAAATCTATAGCTTTTGTAAATTGTCATACATGTATTCTGTTGGCATACACATACTCATTTTTTATATTTGTAAACCTCCTAAATTAAAATGTTATTCTGAAACTAGATATTAGATATGTGATTAAGTGATTTTACATGAAGTGCATGACTAATCTTGATCAAATTTTATCATTTGACTGCCAGTTTTCACAGTCGTCAGGTTTGTTTGTTTGAATTTGTCACTTTCAATCAATACTGTATTACAATTAAGGCACTGTCATCCTCCATCGAATACGCCTTATTCTTTCTCTACAGCTTCATGGTGGACCAAATCACATTGTGAGTCAGTAATGTCAGTAAATGAAGGGGAAAACCTGGTTTCTCCCTCTCCCCATTCCACCCTCCTCCCCTCTGGTTTGGCTTCTCCCCCTCCCTCTCCCCATTCCACCCTCCTCCCCTCTCCTGTTTGGTTTCTCCCTCTCCCCATTCCACCCTCCTTCCCTCTCTGGTTTGGTTTCTCCCTCTCCACCTTCAATCCTCCTCCCCTCTCCCGTTTGGTTTCTCCCTTTCCCCATTCAACCCTCCTCCTCTCCCGTTTGGTTTCTCCCTCCCCATTCCACCCTCCTCCCCTCTCCTCCTCCAGGCCCTGGACGGAGCCCCCACAGAGCAGCTCCTGCAGCAGAGCCAGGTCCCACAGTATGCCTACGCGCCCAATATGGGCCAGCCTTGGGTACATACCACCTCATTCCCACTCTCTGCACTCATCTGCACTTTGTTTGGTCTTCTAGCAAACATCCATCCTGTCTCCTTTAGCCCTCAGCTCCTGGGAGTACAACTTCATTTTGCTCAACAGGTTTAAGGTCAATTTCCCGGAACCTGTATTTTAATTTGAGGAATAAATTTGGAAAAACTGAATTCAATATGATGCATTTTGGGGATATTGGGTACAAAAATGCATTGTTTTAAGCAAAATTTATTTTCAAAAGGCTGCATATCCAAATGAAACCGAAAGAAGCCTTTGTACTCTAATTTCTGCTGTGGGTCATTGGTCTTTTTCAATGGCATCATGTCAAGGTCTTTGTTTTGTCAAGGGTGTCATTGGGTCTTTAATTGTTGGTCATTTTATCCTGAATCTGCATTGCTCTCAGTGAATGGGCCAACCCCAAGTCCTGCATCTTCTATGTTGTGATGTCATTTCCTCTCACAGTATCAGTGTTGGCGAACCCATGGTCATCCTCTCCTGCCTCTTGTGTGTTGTGATGTCATTTCCTCTCACAGTGTCATTGTTGGTGAATCCATGGCCATCTTGTTTAAGTCCTCCTAAATGTATTGTTACTTAATCTCCTCACACTTTTCCTTCCAGCCATCCTTTCTGCCAGCCTCTTGTCATTGTGTGGGTGATGTGACTATGTCAAGCTTTCCCTTTTGTTGCGTTGACATTTTGTTAAAAGATTGCAGAAGTATAGAGGCTCTATGGAGCTCGGTTTACCATGTGGGAAATGTACTAATGTGACAGGCTGTCACCCACGAAGCCAAATTTCTCTGTTAAACACACCAGAGATGTTTACATTGTAGGTGTGTGGCACTGTTAAACGTGTAAAGATCTTTACAACAAATGAGCGTGGCTCTGCCCAGACTATCAAGTGATTTGGGCGGGGCTTGCAATGACTTTTTGATGCTATGTTGCAGGCAACAGACCAACCAATGGGAATGAATGGACTGGATGTAGCTGGGCTGCGACCTTTTGACCTGGTCATTCCTTTCACCATCAAGAAGGGAGAGATCACCGGTAAAGACGCCTGAACAGAGACCGCGCTGACACTGGTGCAACTCTTTATTGAGCCACAGCGTTTTATTACAGTCCGACCTTCTCCCCAGGTGACGTACGGATGCCCTCGGGCAAAGTGGCGAAGCCGGACATCACGGACAACAAAGATGGCACTGTCACGGTGAAGTATGCCCCCACTGAAGCCGGCCTGCACGAGATGGACATCAAGTATGATGGCATCCACATTCCAGGTAAAAACCCTGCATGGCATCCACATTCCAGGTAAAAACTACGGTGCAAGTTGGGACAGTGTAGCGCCCTCAAAACTGCAGTACTGGGTTTTACTAGGAACAGTATGTGGAGAGTATCTGTGAACAATTTTACACAAAAATGACACTGACAACCATAGGGTACGTTTACACAAACGAGGAGAAAGGCCATTAAACAAACCCCTGTAAATAGGGTCAACAATCAGGTTTTCTCCATAACTAATATAAGACATTGGATATCCTAACATTGTGTAAGGATATGGTGATGGTAAATATTGCAAATCACTGAAATGGTTGAAAAAAATGTTGTTTGGGGTATTTAGCTACCAAAATTTAAATATTGCTATTGCTATTAAAAGCTAGCTCTGCATGTCATGTTCAGAACAATGGACAGTGCACAAAAAATATGGATTGTGAGAGGACAGCTCCACTGTAAACTTTAATGAACCAGAAAGCAGAAGGAAGCACGTGTAGCATGATGACACTTGCGTGCTGTTGGAATGGCGAATTATTTGCATTTCTGGGTAATCGTCTCATAAAAGATCTGTAGTATTACGTAATGTTAAAGCGCATGGGGTTTGATCCTCTATGTAAATTGTTGTTGTTGTTTCTGTTCAGGAAACTAATATCAATGAACGAGGACCAATGAAATAGTTTATTCCCCCCTAGAGAGCGCCCCTCCTTAAAAAAGACCTGGTTGCGCCCCTCTTGCTGAGTTTCCTTTATCCGTCGTCTTTACAGGAAGCCCCCTGCAGTTTTATGTGGACTATGTGAACAGTGGTCATGTGACTGCTTACGGTCCCGGGCTGATCCACGGCATGGTTAACAAGCCCGCCATCTTCACAGTCAACACCAAAGACGCAGGAGAAGGTACAGCATCCAAGCTGCACTGCACCCTGGGAATCCACTCCCAGCACATGTAGTGCTCTGTCAAAAAACTGCATTCATCAGCATTTTATTGGCGCTTTACACTGTCACATCACATTTTACATTTTAGGCATTTAGCAGACGCTCTTGTCCAGAGTGACTTACACGGTTTACATTTCTTTACATCCAATCCATTTGTACAGCTGGATATTCTTTTACTGAAGCAATTCAGGTTAAGTACCTTGCTCAAGTACAACAGCAGTGGCCCACCTGGGATTTGAACCTGCAACCTCTGAGTTACAAGCCCAGCTCCCTAACCATTACACTACACTGCCAGAAACATGGACTAAACAAATGTAGGAACTAAATACAGAGTTTTTGCCAACGCTAGTTTTGTGTTCTTCAGAAACGAGCTGTATCGCCCATAAGCATTTTGTCTGCATGCTGAAATTGACTGTTAAATGTGTACCGCTAGGTGGTCTGTCTCTGGCGATCGAAGGCCCATCCAAGGCAGACATCAGCTGCACTGATAACCAGGATGGCACTTGTTCTGTGTCCTACCTCCCCGTCCTGCCCGGTGACTACAACATCCTGGTCAAATACAACGACAAGCACATCCCTGGCAGCCCCTACGTGGCCAAGATCACAGGTTGGTTCAGGGAGAAACCATTCTTGAAACCATGTTATCATCTTGGAATATGGGTGTCCAGTTTCCAATTCCTTGAGGGAGCAATGCCCAGATGCACTCTATGGTGCAAACATTATGTTCCTTGGCCGCAATTCTACAATGCCGAGTAATAATCGGACCCAGTGACTCCCAGGAGATGGCTACCCGTACCGTAACAGATCCACCACCCTGTTTAACAGTTGGGAACAGGCAATGTGAAGGCTTCCTTTGGCTTTCTCCAAACATAAACCCATCCAGATGTAGGGAAAAATGGTAAAAGACTATTCATCAAACTACATTACTTTCTTCTACTGCTCAGAAGTCCAGGTTTTGTGCTCATCACACCAGGTGATAAGTTGTTGCACATTGGCCTTGGTTACAAGTGGTTTCAGAATGGCAGCCCT
This sequence comes from Aldrovandia affinis, assembly GCA_029706075.1. Classification (NCBI taxonomy): domain Eukaryota; kingdom Metazoa; phylum Chordata; class Actinopteri; order Notacanthiformes; family Halosauridae; genus Aldrovandia; species Aldrovandia affinis. The sequence goes on along the minus strand of JAINUG010000074.1, from coordinate 3,278,864 downwards.
ACCATAAAGATCAGCTTTGTGACGCTTACAAAGTTTTTTGTTGTGACTGGGTCACGGAGGTGTAGATTCAGTTCTGTGGTCATTTTTGAGGCTGTTATGTGGTGTTTTAGCAACTATCCTGTAAGTGTCTGTCTGTCCCTGTCGGTGAGCTTTGACTTGCGACCACTGTTCCACTCTTTCCTGATGCGGTTTTTCCTTGTTTGGCGTTTGTCGTCACAATTATCGACACAATTCCACTTGACATTATTTTGCCGTTTCTGTGACTGACGTACCTGCAATTGGGCCACCGACTATTTGACCTCTGTTTACGGTTTGTTAAATATGTACCGATAGGAACTCTCATATTAGTGTTTATTTTATAATGTATTTTATAGCAGAAACAATACCATGTCAATACTAATTTCCTATTGTTAATTCGTATTGACATTAATATTAAACACGTGCATATCCTTTTTAATTTGTTTCTATTTATTTTGTCTACCCCTTGTATATTATTAGACAACTGAATATTTGAACTATTGCCAGCTAGCTTGCCACTGTGAGTACAGTGTTTTTATAATAGGGTGAACACCTCGTTGACAAGACAAACCCTCAAAGCGTCTAATAATTATTTCCTATTGCAGGTTTTGAAATGCAGAATGGATGCATTTGACAGAATATATTCATTACACCACACAGTTAGAAACTGATTTTAAACAAGTTACTGGATTAAAAACAAGTGTATGTAAATTGTATAACACGCCCTGAGAGAACCCGGTCTAAGAGGAAGCGCATCCCGCGTGCCGTCGCCCGCGTTCTGTAACCCGTGCCCCGTGGTTTTGTCCCCAGGCGATGACTCGATGAGGATGTCTCACCTGAAGGTGGGCTCTGCAGCCGACATCCCGCTGGACATCGGCGAGCTGGACCTGAGCCAGCTGACCGCCTCCCTGACCACGCCGTCCGGCCGCGAGGAGCCCTGCCTGCTCAAGATGCTGCGCAACGGGCACGTGGGTGAGTGAGCGACCGCTCCGCTCCGATCGCTTACGATCACTCGGGAAGCCTCTCCACGCTAAGCCATCGATCGTAATCGGTCGGGCATAACTAGTACAAACGCACCGTTTGTACCAAAGGTCATTTTTAATGAAAGCGATGATGCAGTCCAACGTTGTAAGCACATCGTCTTGGCGCAGCACACGTGTTCACGTGTTCCTAAACGTCCGTTCTTCCAGGTGTGTCTTTCGTACCCAAGGAGATCGGGGAGCACTTGGTAAACATCAAGAAGAACGGCCGCCACATTCCCAGCAGTCCCATCGCCGTGATGATCAGTCAGTCTGAGATCGGTGACGCGAGCAGGGTTCGAGTGTCGGGACCGGGCCTGAGCGAGGCCCGCACGTTTGAGCCAGCCATGTTCATCATTGACACCAGAGAAGCAGGTGAGAGTGCACACGGACAGACGTTGGATTGATCACGCCACACGTTGAAATTCCAGCTCAGCATGTAATCTGGTTCCCCCTCATCCCTGAAGAGATGTTTAATAAGGCTGAAACCACTCGTAAAAAAAAAAAAAAAAAAAAAAAAAAAAAAGATTATTATTATTATTGATAACTACTTGTTGCCATGACGATACTGTGTTCCATAAATTGTTTACAATTTTTTATTTTTTTTTAATGACCTTCTGCACACTGTGCGCCTGCGAGTTCCTTTTTGGCTTGTATCGTCGAGCTAGCCATTGATCAGAAACGCAATGGTGAAATGCATTGACCTATAAACTAGTCAAATGAAGGAAAGTGAAGCGGTTTAGATGGCTAGTTTGCTTCGTTTCTCCCAAGTTAATGTTCTTTATCCTTTAAGTTTTTTTGCTTTGGTCTTTGTGCAGTGCACTGAAATGGGTAGCTACCTAGCCAGCTTCAGAAGTGTTGCTAGCTTTGAATAATTTTGTCTGTAGATGCACATTTAACAATGTAATCCTTCACTATACTCTTTCATGGGTTGAGTGCAATGCACATGGTGCTTGCAAGTAGAGTAGAGGTCGTGAGATTGCTAACAACTGATTAATAAATAAATATGAGTTATCGCCCCAGCCATAGTGTTAACTCTGGGTTTGTTCCTCCCACTCAGGTTATGGGGGACTCAGTCTGTCCATTGAAGGCCCCAGTAAAGTGGACATCAACACCGAAGACCAGGAGGATGGCACGTGCAAGGTCACCTACTGCCCCACGGAGCCTGGAAACTATATTATCAATATCAAGTTTGCCGACCAGCATGTGCCAGGTACCTTGCACATTGTCTAACTCTCAATCAGTGTCAGGATACATGGATTATGAGAAATTTTACATTTTACATCTGGTCCAGTTTTTGTGCAGCACCTCTAACCACTGTGCTGTCCAGAGCTGAAGACCAGTTTGTTAAAAAGATGCGAACGTAGATTTGTGAGTTGTTGACCTGCACTGAAAAATGTTGAATTGGACAAGGAAAGTGTTCTTTCATTCTTTGATCTCCCATTAAACTGTGCAGTATATTACCCTCTCCG